>OY978511.1:8498904-9098904 GCA_963854855.1 Nasturtium officinale
GAAACGTAGTACCCATAAAGAAGAAAAGAAAAGTTGAAGTAGAGTGAGATCTTTTTGTGCGGTTCTTCTTGCTGATTGATAATTATTAGATTCCGAAGTCAGAGTCCACCAAATCTAATCTCAGTGTCCGCTTCAATTATATAACTTCGTGATGTGCATTAAACAATTATCCAGCCTCTTCCATCAACCAATCACACGTTTTTACTTAGTATCATTGATATTGATATCCCATTTAGATGTGGTTATTATTTTCATGCCACTTGCTTTCTTTGAATCCTTTTTTCCTCTTTCAGTTCTTCGACTCACTCAGAAATCTCTTCTTTCCTTCTTAATGCATCGAAAATCGCTATCTTTACTCAGATTTGCCCTTTCCCACACCGGAATAGACCAATCATCTAGCAGCTTTGCAAGCTTCGACCTTTGTCTCCTAAGTCATAACTCAGATTTTCATATTTGTTTTAACATGTATTTGGATGGTATGAGAAGCGTAGCCAAATTTGAATTAAATTTTACATTCTCGTTCATAATTTTTGTTCGGTTCAAATCATGAGCTTAAACAACACCTATTTTTATTAATTTATTTTTATCCTTGATCCATGTCTACCGTGCTACTGCTCCATGTCTTAAAATTGGTGTTCATCCCTTTGTCTATGATTATTTATATCCCATTTTAGATGTAATTCTTTTCTATGATTAAATATTAGACATTTATTACTACTTTTGCATTTCCTTTTAAACACGCCACAAAATAAAATAGTAAACATTGCATATTTCTTTCGCCCCCAACTTCGACTAAAACACATGTTAACGAAACAAAAATAGAACTGATTAGTTCCTAGCCACCACATTTAAAAAAAAAAATACACTTATCATCATATTTTCCGTACTTTTATATCGTGAATCACACAAATTGTGATTTGTTATTGGAATTAGCCAATGGGGTATTAGCTAGCATACTCATAAAAATATATGAAATTCTTAATTATCCATCTACCTTAAAGCAAGGTGTGTGGACCGTCCTAGAATACAGCTACATTCATGTGTGAATTCCCGATAATACCCTTAATCGCAAAGATAGAACGGTACGTGTTCATTGCCCAACCCAGCTTTTCTACTTTCTTCTTACGTGTATATGACTAGATACGTAGGACCCACTCAGCAACACGACAACCCAAATAAATAAATAAATTTATCTTTCTTATATATTCTTGTCTCTTCTCTTTTTGTCCGAGATTTTTACTTCCGTTTCGGTCGCCCATTGAATTTGGTTCATTGGTTCTAAAAAATTTCTGAACGGTGATAGCGAAAATGGGAATTCTCAACGAAGACGCTGTTTTGATAGAGCCGGGAAAAATCTCCGGTGATCCCACTATCGTTACCGTCAATTGTCCTGATGAATCCGGTCTTGGTTCAACTCTTTGTAGAATCATCCTCGAATTTGGTGTCTCCATATCCCGAGCTGGTAAATTCAATTTCCATTTGACTTAGAATCATCCCCACCTTCTTTTTTTTCGTTATAGGGGAATATACTCTGTTTGTCCCTTACTACCTTCATTGAATATTCGAAATTCAGTTTCTGTTTTTTTTTTATATAAACAATATATCTTGTAGGTAATTGATTTGAATAGTGATGAAATTTTGATGTTTTTGAAAATGGAGGGCAGATTTTTCAACAGATGGACGATGGTGTTATATAGTGTTTTGGGTCAGTCCAGATCAAATCGATTGGGACAGCTTAAAGAATCGTCTTTTATCTGCTTGTCCATCTTGCTTAGGCTCTTTTTACTTGTGTCTTCAGTCTAATGTCTCTAAGCCTCCTTCACTTTATCTCCTCAAGTTCTTCTGCCGTGACAGGAAAGGATTGCTTCATGGTCTGTGTTTGTGTTTCCTTATGTTAAATTTATGATCTTTTGTCTGTTTTTTGGTTTTTTCTTGAGATGGTTGCTTAGTTATTTTCGTTTTTTTTTTGGTGTTTGTAGATGTTACTAAAGTCTTGACAGAACTAGAGTTTACGATACAAAGAGTCAAAGTCATGACAACGCCAGATGGAAGAGTTTTGGACATGTTTTTCATCACTGACGCAATGTGAGTTTTTCTGATTTTGTTGTTTCGCAGAGAGAATAAACATTGGCGATGTGGCTTTATGATTCTCTAACTCTTGTTTATGTAATAGGGATCTACTACACACGAAACAGAGGCAAACCGAAACGTGTGACCATTTAACGGCTGTGCTCGGTGAGCATGGTGTGAGCTGTGAGCTTGAACTAGCTGGACCTGAGTTAGAGAGCGTGCAACGGTTCTCTTCACTTCCACCTGTGGCTGCTCATGAGCTGTTTGGCCAAGAAGGATCTGATATGAGCTCTAGCTCGAACAACAAAGCAGTTCTTACGGTAGATAATCAATTAAGCCCTGCGCACACGTTGCTTCAGATTCACTGTGCTGATCAAAAGGGGCTTTTCTATGATATCCTCAGGACTTCCAAAGACTGCGATGTCCACGTACGTGATCTCTATAACTTTAAGAGAACTTAATCTGAGAGATTTGTTTAATTCATGTAGTACTTGTATTGTTTCTTAATACAGATTGCATATGGTAGATTCTCCTCAAAGGTAAAAGGCTACAGGAATTTGGAGTTGTTTGTTCGAGGTACAGACGGGAAGAAGATAGCGGATCCAAAACATCACGCTAACTTCTGTTCTCGTCTTAAGGAGGAAATCTTGTGTCCTTTGCGAGTAATAATAGTGAACCGAGGACCAGATTCGGAGCTATTAGTAGCCAACCCTGTGGAGCTATCTGGCAAAGGAAGACCACGTGTTTTCTATGATGTCACACTCGCGTTGAAATCACTAGGCATCTGCATTTTCTCCGTAAGTAGTTTTTTTTTTTGGAAGTATTGGTTATTTCAGTTAAAAAGAAAAAAAAAATTGGGAACTGTGGTTCTTGTAGGCTGAAATTGGGAGGCATACGACTTTAGACCGAGAATGGGAAGTTTATAGATTTCTTTTGGATGAGAGTCATGATTTTCCGTTGGCTAGCCTGTCTGCGAGAAACCAGGTAGTGGATAGAGTCACAAAGACACTTATGGGTTGGTGAAATGAATAAGATAGAGCTTTCCTGAACATAATCTCACTCGAAAGGGCCAAAGACACTTTGAGTCTTCGCTTGCGGCTTCGGGTTGATGAAGGGTGAAGCAAAGGATTGTGATTCGGAGTTTAATTGCTTTTGTGTGACAGCTATTCGCCTAGTAAAGATTTGGAAATTGTAAAAGGATTAAGCTAAGCACACAATTGCAATCGATGCTTGTAAACTCTCTTTACAATGGTAAAATCGAATCTTAAGAGCATTGACTTGGTGGTCATTACGAAGAGAGCAATATGGAGTCATGTAGGCTCGGATTAATAATCCCTTTGTGAATAAAACTTCGATAAAAAAAACATTGATAATTGACTTGTTTATTTTAATTGTCTTTTTTTAACTGTCTTTAGAGTACGTATATATATATATATATAATAATTTATTTCCATAAACTTTGTATATTCAAATATAATAATAAAAGTTTTAGCCGTCGGTGATTGAGAATTAAAAAAGCACCTCCGTCTCCATGTAAAAATTACCAAATTAACAATTAGCAGTAAAAAAAAAAGGATAAATGCGTAAAGTAAATAAAGGTAAACGAAGCGGTAGGGTTATATTCGTCGTTTCGTTAATCGTTGTCGCTTGTGCTCCATCGGCGGCCACTATTCAGTGCAGAGGTCCCAATCCATCGTTGCGAAAGCTGTGACTCTCCTTCCTCTTTCAATTATCTAATTAGGTTGAAATTTTATGCGCCAGAGCCGAGCAAGATGACGACACCAAGCTCCGGTAAACACGCTCCGGTTACCGGAAAAGAAGAAGGCGAGCTTTCCGCCTCCGACGAAGAAGTATTATTATTCTTTCCCAATGATATCTCGATAACTTGTGTTTGATTTTTCTTATTCTACTAATCTCGATAGCTTTTTCCTTAAGTTATTGCCATCAGATATGTAAAACATGTAGGTGTTTTCTTAGATCTGCCTGTGTGAGTTCAGAGATTTGAGGTTGTGTCTTACTGATTTTCGTTGATTACTAGTTTTCAAAGCTTTCGTCTTCCATAAATTGCGGCAATTTGCTCTTGCCAGAATTTCTTTTTTTCTTTTTTTGGATTATCAGATTTTCAAAACCCTAAAAGTTTTCATGAATTGTTGTTTTTAGATGCAACCAATGCAAGCAAGCTCGAGGGCTCCTCTTACCGAACATGTATCAGTTCCTTCTGCAAACATACAAAGGCCTCAAGCTGGTAAATTGGCTCTGTTTTTGTTTCTATTTCTCTAGTCCTCTAAGGAGTATGAGCAAGAGGAGACTTAGAGGATATTGGAGATGTGTGCGTACCTTGATCAGTATCAAACTATTAGAGCCTTAAAGTCACTGCACATTGTAAATTAATGTACGCTTATGTGTTTTCTGTTATGAATTTGTGGCGTGTAACTAATGATTAACCTGCGTTTAAAATATAAATATAGATTTTATTTTAGGTCGTTTGAAACTGTTTTCAATTGACGTTGCCTAGGAAACAAACTTCTTTTTGTCTAATTATTTTCATTGTGACTTGTCAGGGAATGGTGGATCTTTAATTAAACCAACTGATGCTCCACCTTTGAAGCTGACCCACCCTGGAGGGCGGATAGTTGAGAAGAAGCAAGCAGTATCCGTTGCTGCCATTCATGGGAAGAAATTTCCTGCTAGGAGCATCAACAGCAACCTTGTGATAAACTTCTCAAATGATGATAGTGGTAGTGAATCTGATGGTAAAAGACGGACACAGACAATAAAGATTCTACCAAAGGGAACCATATCTGGGAATAGACACCCGTCTCCATTATTACAACCAAGACAAACTGATAACAGATCAATAAGAAAGAAGGCATTGTCTGCTAGCACCTTTAGTCATGCTACAACTTCCAAATTTTCCAACCATTCACTTGCTAAGGAAATGAAATCCAATAAAAATATTCCTACATCTGAAAGGACAGTTAGCAAAGATACTCGACGTCCTGAACAGATTGTAGAGCCCAATAGCAACAAACTTCAGGATTTGAGGCAACAGATTGCACTTCGGGAAAGTGAGCTGAAGCTGAAGGCTGCACAGCCAAAAAAGGATGCTAATAACCAAAAAGTCAGTCCAGCAAGGAAACTTGGTATGGTTTCTGATAATGCTAAACAGCCAGAACTGAATGAACCTGCCAAGAAGCGCTTAAAAGTTGGTGGAATTGACACAAGTCAGCCTGTTATCGATTACCGAGTTCTAGCATCTTCTGTTGCCCCAATGAAAGCGCTTGGCATCCAAAGTCTACTGCCAGGTGAGACTAAAGGCAAAGATAGAATGTGTTAGTGGCTGTTTCACTAGAAAATCTATTTTGGCTCAGAAACTCAGTGTTTTTATTTTCCCCAAATCGAATATTACCTGACTGTGATGTTTACTGCAGGTATCAATGCAAATGCTAGTTGCAAACACCTTGGCAGTAACAGTAAGGATATTGTTTCGCCTGTCATTTCTCAGCATATTGTAGAAGGAAATACAAGTTCGAGTGTCTTACAACAAAGCACTGTACGTGTCAACTTGATTTCGTATTTTCTCATTTACTAGACTTAGAATGATCTGTTCTAAGATTATCCCACTCTTTCTAGTGGAGCCCGTGTTTTTCTCAATTTAAGATATTTCTTTTTTTATTGCAGAGCAAAGCAAATCATAACGAAGGTGTAAGATGTGGCCAGCCAGATTTTCCTGTTCATATGACTTCAAGAAAAGTGGAAACAATGAAAAATGTTGATCGGAGTGTGTCAAGTGATCAGTTGCTTAAAACAGTCGATGGAAACCATCAGGTTTTTTCTAGAATCTTAAGTAACCACTTGGAGGCTACCGGTAGGATTTTGTGATCCTTACTTTTGTTTTTATTTTTCTGCTTGCACTTTAGCCTTGTTTGAACAGTTCAGGACTCTGGAACATCCCTGGGAATACAACTACTCCTGGGCATAGTCAACTGGATATGCTATCTTTGACGAACCTAGAGGAAACTCTTGACATAGAGTTGGAGGAAGCACAAGAACGTAAACGCCTTTGTGAAATTGAAGAAAGAAATGCTCTTAAGGTTTATAGAAAGGCACAAAGATCTTTGATCGAGGCAAACGCCAGATGTGCAGAACTTTACAGTAAGAGAGAAATTTTATCTGCTCATTATGGATCTCTTATCGTGCGTGACTCCAGATTGTTGTGGCCTTCTGTACATCACGAGCACCCTGATAGTGGGTTTCACTTCTTGCATAATAGTACTGAAAACAATGATTTGGCAACCACAACGGACATCACTCAGCATACTCAGCTAGAAGCCAACCACAGATATAACAACGAATATGGTGGCCGTGATCCTCTACCTCGTTCCCATAGTGGACAGAATTTGGGTTCAGAGCCGTGCAGTGATCTTGATGCTAGTACCTCTGATGGATTGCCTTGCAGTAACAAGCAAATTGTAAGTAGACTATGCTCCCCTGCTAGTGATGCAAACATTTTACCAGATGACGAGGCATTTCCAGTTGACCATGAATCTACTGAGGGGGACCTTGGACATCAAATGGAAAATCTTGAGCAAACACTAGGCAATCAGAACTCTATGCTTCTCGAAGCATCGCTAAGATCTAAATTATTTGAGCGTCTAGGTCCGAGGGAAGAATCTATAGGTGGCACGTATTTCAATAGAGAGACTGTGATAGATAGAGGAGACGACAGTGATGTTGCAAGTGTTCGAACCCAAAGAGATGGCAGTAGTCCGTGCTCAGAAAGATATCATCATAATGATTCTCGAGGTAAGGAGTTTATTTATAAGAGTTGTATTTTGCTTAGCTATTTTTTGAATTGTCTAATTTTATGTTTGGCTGTCCATTCACTGTAAAAAGGGGGAAAATAGCATGGTCATTTTGTAACCTGATTTTGCTTTCAAGTGGCTACTCTTTAGAGTGATTGAGCTACACTGCGGATAGCAAATGCATGATTTGGGGCCAAACTCGTTGACTCATGATTGAGTTTCTATAGCAATTTCGAAGATGGCTGAACCAACGTGGTCTCCATGTGCTTCACTTTCCTATTTAATTTTCAGTAAGACGTCTTCCTGTTTTCAATTTCAGAGCCAAGTACCAGTAAACTGCAAGGAAGTCCATCTGAAGCACCAGTTGAACAGCGGTCAGCGGAGGAATCATCTATAGATATGGAGTTCCGTAAGATTTCACCAGAGAATGACCTTTTATCTTCTGTAGCTTTGTCAGGTCCTTTACTTCGGAGCACAATTAATCATCTGAAGCTCCCAGGGTCTTCAATTACGTCCCTGGGATCAGAATATACACTTCAAAACAAGTCATATAGCTTATACAGTGATCAAAGAGAAAGTAGAAGCTTGCCTGAAACTCCAGTATATGGGGAAAAAATTGGCTTCTACACTTGTAATTTGAAGGTGGACCCTTTTTGGCCTCTCTGCATGTACGAGTTACGTGGAAGGTGCAATAATGATGAATGTTCTTGGCAACATTTAAAGGATTTCTCTGATGACAGTTTTCATCAAAGCCAACATAATCCTCCTGGTACGGCAGAAATTGTGTATTTAAGAATTCTAGAAATTATAATTTTTTGAAAGAATTCTTAATTTTTTTGTTTTTTCAGATGGTAGAGTAGGGTCATGTTTACATCAGAAGAAACATAATTCTTCTATAGGATCCCAGACTTTTGACGTGGTGCTTTTACCAACTTACCTTGCCTGCTTGGATACGATGAAGGTTGACTCATGGTCTAATGAATCCGTTCTAGCCCAAAGACATGGGCAAATATGGTGGAAGCACTTTAGTGTTTGTCTAGCCTCATCGAACTCGTTTTACAAGAATATACCTGCCAAGGAAAATGAAGGTCGAATTGAGGTCCTAGGAAATTCAAGAACGTACTCGTCATACTTCAGGATTAAACCTAGCTTGATGGTTTGTCTTTGTTTTCTCTTTCTTTTATCTTTTTCTGCTAATATCTAGCTGCAGATCTATCTGTGCTGCATTTTTTATTGATGTTCTCACTACCATCCTGCACTGACCTGCTTTGTGCATTCGTAGAATCTCCTTAAACAAGGTTCAGATGCTGCTATTGAACCAGTGGAAATGGCTCTTATAATTTTCTCTCAGGAAGTTGACCAGTCAGAAGGCTTGATCCAGGCAATGATGTTTGATTCCTGTCAATATTTGTTTGTATCAAATTTAACTCTCGTTCTAATTCTAGTGGCACATTTTTCAGGCCCTTTCTGTTCTTTCACGAGGTCTTGAAAGTGACCCAGCTTCTGAGATTCTTTGGACTGTTTATCTCCTGATTTACTATGCATATGAAGGATCAGATGGGAGAGATATGTTTTCTTATGGGGTATGTACCGTATGTTATCCCCTGCTGCGATATTGCCTGCGTCTACATACCACTAGTGATCATTTTTAAGTACTTTGTCCAAATACTAGTTAATTTTGCATATTTACTATAGAATGCTTGGGTGCTTCACAGTCTTTCTGCCTGGTTTATATGGGATAACTTTGCAACTCTTCAGGTCAAATTCAGTAGCGGATCATACGTAATTTGGCTTATGTACATCAACAGTCGAGGACAACTTACTGATCAATTAATTGCATATGATGCTGCCCTCTCGGCGCTTTGCAACCATGCATCTGGCTCTATTGACAGGGATCATGCCAGTGCTTGCATATTAGATATTTTGTTGCAGATGTTCAACCTGTTGTGCATTTCTGGGAATGTTTCAAAGGCAATCCAAAGAATATCCAAGCTTCAGGCTCCAGCAGCAGTTTCGGATGACCCTGAATTTTCACTGATGTCTCACATTCTCACATGCTTAACATATTCTGACAAATGTCTGTTCTGGGTTTGTTGTGTGTACTTAGTTGTTTACAGGATACTACCTGAATCTGTTGTTCAACGACTTGAAATGGAGAAGGAACTAGTTGAAATCGAATGGCCGTCCATTAATTTGGAAGATGATCTGAAGCAAATGGCGATCAGAATATTTGATAAAGGGATGTCTTCACTGGAACATTATTCCAACGGTGGGTGGTCAAAAAATGGAATACAAGAGCGACCTGCTGGGCTATTCGCTCTGAACCATGCCCTGTTTATGATTTCAGTTGATGAATTAGAAAACTGTAGGGACATTTTGAAGGCATCTGTTAAACTCTACCCTACTTGCCTAGAGCTGAAACTGTTAGCTGCTAGGATACAACCAAATGAGTCAAATGATACATTTTCATCTGGGTTTGAAGAGCTCCTCAAGCAGGAACCAAAAGAGGCTTCAGGTATACAATGTATTTGGAATCAGTACGCTGAATATGCTTTGCAAGGAGGAAGCTATGACTTGGCAAGAGAACTAATGTCCCGTTGGTACGTGTCAGTATGGGATGTATTGTCCCATAAGAATAAGACAATACTGGCTAGTGACGAAGGCGGTGATGATATTTTGCTGAAATCAGCGTTATCAGATCTGAGTGTTGCATCGGATCAGATGGATGCAATGTTTAGATATCTTAATCTCTCTCTCCATAATGTACTGCAGAGTAACTGGACTGGGGCGCGTTTGGCCATTGACCAAGCACTAAAAGCTACAGCTCCTGAGCATTTTATGCACTGTCTTAGAGAGCATGCTGTATTTCAGCTAATCAATGAGTTGCAAGCAACCGGTGAATTTTCAGTCAACCTACAATTGAGATTACTCAACTCTTATTTGGATCAAGCAAGTTCTTTACAGGTAAAAGAACCACTAACCTGGAAATTCATCAGCAACAGCGCTGAGAAACCAAGAGTCAGGAAGCTAGTTACTAATCTTCTGGCTCCAATTTCATCTGAACTCTTAGTGGTGAATGTTGTTCTTCAAGCATGGCACGGACCATCTCTTGTACCCGAGAAGCTAAGTAAACAAAAGGATCTGGTGGATTTTGTGGAAACAACCTTAGGGTTGGTTCCATGCAATTACCCGCTGGCTTTGTCTGTAAGTAAGCTGTTAAGGAAAGAAGATAAAGATTCGGATTCTTGTTCCTCCTCGGGTATACATTTCTGGGCAGGTCTGAACTTGGTGAGTGCAATTTCTTGTGCCATACCAATAGCTCCTGAGCATATATGGGTAGAGGCTGGAGAAATTTTGAGCAACATTAATGGTTTCAATTCAAGAGCTGAGAGATTCTTGAAGAGAGCTTTGTTGGTATATCCAATGTCTGTGAAGTTGTGGAGATGTTATCAGAGTTTATGCAGAAGTACAGAAGAGAGCAGAGGGATTGAGATCAGCGAAGCGGCTAGAAAGAAAGGAATCACATTGGATTGAATTTGAAAAAGTCTTTTCGTTCTTTCCCCTAATACATATAACAGCAAGAGTGAATAATAGTACAAGGGAAATTTTGGGAAAAATGGGGAATACACGACGGTTATAAAATGGTAGGTGAATATCGAATATATATATTTTAATGTCTTCTTTCTGACTTTATTCAGTGTTTAGCTTGAGCTTCTTTATCAAAACCATGTTGATAATGATAAAGAAACCATTGTGGGCTTAACGAATTCAGATACAAACTCTGTATAAATAATGATCATAATCCATTCAGCAACACAACTTGGGACCAAAAGAAACAAAAGGTTCTCAAGAAGACAAGAACTAATAAAAAGATAAGAGTCTTGCCGCTTTCAGTTTCCAGAATATTTACAGAATAATCAAACGTAGGAAAATCTGAGGCGGAGCAGACCCCTTCCCAAAGTTACGAGAGAGTTTGATATATTGAATGATTAGCTGATCGGGATCTGGTGGATTCCAAACGAGAATAAATAGCAGAAGATGAACTTAATCTCTCTCTTTATTTTTACTTTCAAATTATTACAAACCCCATTAAATATTTTGGGATTTTAAAAATGATCGGAAAAATAAGGGCCCAACCGGGTTCGAACCGGTGACCTATTGATCTGCAGTCAATTGCTCTACCACTGAGCTATGGACCCTTGTTGTCAATTACTTTTTGTTACCATATATATAGCGTTCCATAAATATTGTCCAACGCCCATTTCTTCCATGTTACAGAAAGTTTTGTACTGTAAAAATCCACAAGATCGAGAAGAACCAATAAAAAGAAATGGATATTATTAGACTTGGATCCAACTACAAGCAAGAACAGTCTTTGTTTTTGATTCATCACTAGTATTTCTCGATCTCTGGTCTTGAACATAGTGAGAAGGATTTAGTGGTTCAAGTTTAATAAGCTGACACAATGCAGCATTACTTAACCACAAATTACAATGCATTCTCGAACAAGTCAATAAAGCTCCCCATACTCCTACATTTGCTTTCACTTTCATTCTTCTTACCATTTCCACAGCTTCACCAAACAAACCAGCCTTCCCTAAAAGATCAACCATACACGCGTAATGTTCAACTTCTGCTTCAATCTTGTATCTCTCTTCCATTTCCTTGAACATTTGCTTTCCTTCTTCAGCTAATCCCACATGTCTACAAGCTGAAAGAACACTGAGAAAGGAAACAGAGTCTGGTTTGAGTTCGTTTTCTTCCATAGACAAGAAGAGTGAGACCGCACGGCTTGCTAGACCGTGGGCTGCGTAAGAGGATAGCATAATATTCCATGAAAGTATGTCTTTGTTTCTTATTTCGATAAAGCATCTCTCGGAAGATTCTATCATTCCACATTTCGCATACATATCAACTAGGCTGTTTCCTACAGGTGTGTGGGAACAAAATCCAAACCGGATGAGACTGGCTTGAACCATCATCCCTACTCTCAAGGCTGCTAAGTGTGCTGCTGCGTGTAAAATGTTAACAAATGTGACCGTATTTGGCTGAAAATTCTCAACCCTCATTTGACAAAAAGCGGCAATTACTTCTTCAGCTTGGCCATGGAATAAGTACCCATTCATCATTATATTCCAAGAAACACTCGTTTTCTCGAACCCACAGTTGTCAAACAGGGATTTTGCTGCAGCAAGGGCGTCACATTTGGTGAGCATATCTATCAGAGCATGTGCCACGTGACATTCTGAATCAAGCCCATACTTTATAATCTGGCCATAGACACACGAACCTTGATCATAGTCACTACAGAGTGCACAAGTTTGAAGCATACCAACCATAGTTCCTGAGTCTGGGCATACTCCATAAAACTTCATGGTATTATACACATCAAATGCTTTATCGGCATCACCAATCTGAGCATACCCTTGTGCCAGCGCGTTGAATGCTACAGAATCTTTAGTTGGCAGTCTTTCAAAAGCTTTGAGTGCGGGAGAAAAGAGACCACTTTTGGCATACAATGAGATAATAGCTGTGGCAGTTGCCAACTCACACTCAATATCAGCCTTTATAGCATAACAATGTATGCTCTTGCCCAACCTAAAGGCGGCTATTCCCATGCAAGCCTGAAGCACACTCGTCAAAGTTACAGCATTAGGCTTCACATGTATTTTCATCATATCCCTAAACAAAGAGAGAGCAGCAATGTAATGACCTGCTAGCTCAAACGAAGCAATCATGGCAGACCAAGAAACGACATCTTTATCTTTAATATTTATGAACAGTTGTTCCGCCGTCTCCAACTCACCACATTTGGCATACATACTTATAAGAGAAGTTGCAACCGAGAGATCACTCATCAAACCATTTTGCACTGCGTATTCATGAACTGCAATCCCCTTTACTAAGTTTCCTACATATGCAGCAGCTTGAAGAGCACTTACTGCAGCTACCTTGTTCAATCTAACATCATAGTTTATCATCAGGTCAAACAACTTCAACACCTCCTCAAAGAACCCATAATGTGCATAAGCTGCCATCATTGTACCCCATGAAGAGTCATCCTTGCTCAACACTTCTCCAAAAACGCATTCAGCAGCATACAAGTCTGCGCATTTGCAATACATGTCAATTAACCCACTAGAGGAAGCAGAGGTAAAACCTTTTTTAATTACAAGTCCGTGAAGACATCTACACACATCATTCTTCCCTAGCTTTGAAACCGCAGGGATCACATTGTAGAGACTAACGTGATCAATGCCAACACAACTCAAATTCATATCACGAAACAACCGCAAGGCTTCACCAGGAGATCCATTATGGGCCAACCCAGAAACCATAATGTTCCAAGTAAAAATATCCTTGACAGGCATTTTATCAAACACTTGTCTTGCAGAAATCAAGTCACCAGCTTTACAATACATTTCAACTAACGCAGTTCCTATATAAACATCAGACTCAAAACCCATCTCGGTAATCAAATCATGAATTCGTAAACCCTCCTCCAAGTCCATAGATCCGACAGAAGCCTTCAAAGCAAAAGTGAAAGTGTACTTGTCTGGATCAATACCGTTCTCCTCTGACATAAAGCTAAAGAATCGGAGAGCTTCTCTGTGCAAACCAGCTCTCGTGTATCCTCTGATCATCGAATTCCACAAGACAACACCTGGGTCTAGAACTGAATCAAAGATAATGCGAGAAAGGTCGGGTCTTTGAAAGAAAGAATAAGCGTTTATGAGCTGGTTATGGGGTTTAAGGCCTGAGACGATCAAGCTGCCGTGAACTTGCAGAAGAAACCGCAAGTTCTTACATTCCCGGAGCATATGGAGGATAGCAGTGGAGGCAATTGGCATTTCACAGTCGATGCAAATGAAAATTACAGGTTTTTGGCGGTTTATAATTTTTGGCGGTGAATAGACGTTTAAAATTTTTGTTTTCTTATCATATCAATGAATGATAGTTAAATTTTGGAAGCTTTAATTTGTCTGTATATAACTTATGAAATTGTGCCATAATAATTATGAGAATTCAGAGTAACATAGTTATTGAAAGATCATTTTACTAGCATAGAAACTCGAGTTTAAGAATTTCCTAGATTAAATGTTTTTGATGATGAAGATATAACAGTTTCTCATCATTCATAAATTTTGGTCCACTACACTATATAAACCATGTGCTTGAATCATTAATTCATGAAGGAAATGTGTAACTGAGTGAGGCTAGAGAGTAGAGAGCATAGTCATTGCCACTGTCTGAGAGTTGTTTTACTAAAGCAATACAACCTAGAGCTCTAGTAGTTTCATCACATAATTGCCTAGCTTGAATTGTTGAATTGATGATGTGGACAGAAGGAGATGAATAGAGACCTTGACATTGGAATGTCTTGAGAGTTACTTTACTAAAACCAATAAAACCTCTACAGTAGTTTGATCATATCATTTCTAATCCCGTTAAGATTTATTATTACATCTATTGAAAGAAAGACCCAACAATTTTTCATTAGTCTTGCCTTTGCTTGCTTGATCTGAGACATCAAAACTATATCACCTCTGCAGTAAACACGCGTGGACAGAGGAGTTTTCCCAGGAAATGCTCTATGTATATTTTCCATGTGTCTCATGCATTGTGAATCTTCCACATGCCAGTTCTGTATCCAATAGACATTAAAGCAAGCTCCCAAACCATATTAGGAATGCTCAACAGACTGACTTTAGACCCGGGAATTTCAGACCACTTCACAGAGATCTCAACCATTGGAATATTAAAATGCTTGCACAAGTAAACCAATTCAACATCAAAGCACCACCTGCACAGAGACCGATTCAAGTGAGATACTCTTATTGATACTTCTACCGCTAGTTTATCATCATCAATTCATTATACATACCTTTTCAGATGGATGTTTGTGAAAAGTCTTCTAGCAGCAGCTCTAGTAAACATTTTGAAGCCACACTGGAAAAAATTATGTTTAGTTATCATTATTATACATGTCTTGGTAAAACAGAACAATTACATTCAACAAATGACATAAAGAAAAAAAAAACCACCTGTGTATCTCGAATTCCAGGACCAGCAGCCATCAGAACCACAAGATGGAAGCCCTTCATCAGAAAGTTGCGATACCATTTCCTCTGAAATTGACAGACTGAAGTCAATTATCTAAGACGCATATATGTATATGATGAATCTGTGTGTGTACGTAAACAAAGAATGATGATGTATCTAGAACAGATGTTTGCAAAACTTAACTGTAGCAAGAGCTTTCTCCTCAAGATGAGCACGAGAACCAAATGCGGATACTTGTACATCTCCTATTCTAAAATCCATATCCTTGGATGCTGGATTTCTTATTGAATTTTCTTCTCTGGCTACTGCATGGATCTAAGAGGCTAAGGAGATCAGGAAGTTTGTAATACAGTTTCCAATTTTTCTGAAATCTCAATAGCCAAAACTTAGGGCAAACCTGATTTTCAAGTTTTTCTAGGTCAGTTACTTTAGTAGCACCATCAGCATCCAACATGAGAAGTAGCTGACCCCGTGAATGCATCATTCCCTATTTAATGCTTTCAAAAAGTAGAAAGCTTCGATTAACTTCTTTTATAGAATGAAATAGCAAGGATAAATTCTTACTCAGTCACATCAAAATATATATATATATATATATAGAGAGAGAGAGAGAGAGAGAGAAGTTGCATGCGCTACGAGTTGAACTCACTTTTCTTATAGCTTCTCCTTTCCCTTGATTCTTCCCAAGGGGTATAACCCTTATGTTGTCAACTGTGTACTTTCTAACGAAATCAAAAGCTACTCTTTTTGTTCCATCAACACTTCCATCATCAACAATCACCACCTAGAACGAGAATTCAAGACTTTAGCCTGAGTGGGTAGTCTATATTGAATTATTGAGACACAAGTAATTTGTGAGCATTACTTGTTTCCAATGTATTAGTTATAGGGACATAACCCTTGTAAAGCTCATACACACACACTCCATAACAAAGGGCATATCTAGGTTAAGAATCAACCTTAATGAGATGAATAGTTACCTCAAAAGAAAAACTCTGGTCTCGTGATGCGCGGTGTTGAAGGTAACTGCAAACCACAGACGTATTACAAGTATGCCTTGTTAGTGTGCATAATAAGACTTGTGGTGCTGTTTTACCAAGATAAACAATCATTAATAAAACTACATACTCCGATTTCCAAAGAAGTGAAAGTATTTCAATTGAACTTACTCCATTGTTTCCTCAAGCGCAGCAGGAAGTCTATGCTCTTCGTTAAATGCTGGCACTATTAATGACAAATACTTCTCGGCAGGATTGGTGATATGAGGGCAAGGAATCTGTTGATAAAAGTTTGAAAAGCAAAAAACTGATTACTCATCTCAGCAAAAATGCCAAATATCATCCAATTAATTTATGTGTGGATTCATCATTTCAATAATTTGATGGAGAAGCATAATGGAAGCGCCAATGATTCTCATCACCATCAGCTAAATCTAGCATGACAGCACTCAACATTTTAAGCTTCTTATACTATCGTTCTTAAAACTCTCTTCTTAAAACATTGCAGCGCAACACGAATCAAAAGTCTAAATAGCCAATGCAAGACCCTTTTAAACGAAAATCTCAGTTCCATAAACTATAAAGAACTGATTTTTAACAAGTATAGTTATTTGCCACACTAAAGCAGCAAATCCCATAAATTGAAAGTGGTAAATCAATCCGCAACGAGAGTGAATCAGAGGGTACCTGTTTCAACGATTTTGGATCCTCGATTGTAGTCACGGTCTCAACAGAACTGGGAAAATCCAAAAAAAAAAAAAGATTGTTGGATAAAAAAGGAGTAAATAGAAGAAGAAAAAGCAAATCAGAAAAATCGAAGAGACGTACACGTTACTGTGTCTCCTTCTCCAAGCTTCAAAAACGACGACCAAGAAGACGATGAGCAGCAACGAGAGGCCGAAAATTGCGGCTGTTGACAAAATATCCATAGTTGCACCTTGCCAGTTCTGAGATCTACTTTGGTTCACAGGAGAAAGAGAGTAAAGAAGAGAGATCGAAACAATCACGTGAAGAATGAGCAAATAGAAAGCTTAAGTTTAATAATGGTTGATCCCTCTATTCTACTGTTATCGTAAAGATAGTTTCAATGTTCTTCTATCCCTAATCCCACCATCAAATCAAATGATTTAGCTATTTCGGTTTGACTTTGTCTTCTTTTCGAGCAAACCGATTACTAAACCCAATTTATTATGTCTCTTGAACCAAAATGATTTTCAATGGATACTACTAGTACTAGCCAATTCTTCACTCATCCTAGACGTTCCAATGTTAGAACTCATCCTAGACGTTCCAATGTTAGATTATTGAAGACGAATTTTAAAACATATCGGAATATCATCGTTAAATGCCATGAAAATTTCTGTCATAATATAGCTCTAAGCCGCTAACAATATATATCTAATCATATTTCATAAATCCGTCTCTAAGTTGTATGAATCTTATAAAGAGATTAGATATCAAACGAGGAACATATTATAGGACCTGATGTGTTACTTTGGTATATTATCTTCTTGGTATAAGCCTAACCTTGGCTATTGTTTTATCCCCAAATGAATTCATATAATAAAAACGCAAAAATATTACAATCGGAACAAACTCAACAGATCAAAATTGGTTGGCCTCTTGATGCCCCAAAAAGAAAAAGAAAAAAAAAATCTGTACAATCTCTTTAAGGAGCACGATCCCCTTGACTTCTCATCCTCTCGGGTTTGATCTTGTGGTTAAAACCGCTCTTCTTCTTCTTCTTCTTAGTGAATCTCTCGGCCTCTTGTTGGACTTGGAGATCAAACTGAAGCCTCTTTAAATTCTCAGCACAATGTCCATGCATTCCCGGTGTGAACATTTCAGGACCTTGTTGATAGTTGGGAGTGAGATGTCTTTTGTGGTGAGAATGCCATTTGGATCTCAGGTAGCTTAACGATCTCCATGGAGGTAACAGCATTGAATTCTGCTTTAAGGAGAATTTGGATGCATCAACCATTACTTGGAGAAACTGGTTTAGTCTTGCCAAAGTTCCTACATAGACCACAGGGACCAGTTCCATTATCCGTTGGTAAGAATCCACAGCTCGAGCAATTTCAAAGTGACTTCTGAAATCAATATCAACAACCAAACGATCGTCTTGGCCAACATCAGTATCACTCAATATAATATCTATGTACTCATAATCTCCTGCAATTTCATAAAAACCAAAAAAAATGTCAATCTCTAACAACTTCCTATACCAAACAAAAAAACCGTAAATAGAAGCGCCAAAACATACCACCGAGAACTTTGCCACTGCCTTGCCATTTAGCTGAACAAACAGCAGCATTATATCCAGAAAGTCTTAAGAGCTTAGCGAGATAAAACCTGATACAACTTGCGTTACATGTACCAGATTTCACAGAGTGAAGATCTTTCTCCTTAATAGTAAGCATCATTGTACAAACGGATGAGAGAACCTCAGTTTCATGTTGAGCCATTGAGTAGTTGAGAAACTAGAGGTACAAACAGATTATCTAATTTTAATCAAATGCTCATGACCTTCCATAGAAACCTAAATACATAAACAACTTTAGCAAAACTACATTTCTAACAAAACCATTTTCATTCTCATTATCAAAACCAATCTAACTAAAAATCATCTTCAAATCAATAATCTCCAACACCTTATAATATCATTTCAGCTAATAAAATATTCAAATGATGCGATGGAGATACCTGAATCTTATCGGAAAGGTAAGAAAGATCTGAGAATCCAGAATCACTATCGCTGCTGCACCAAGAATCACCACCGCTTCCAGCACCACTTACTGTCTCCAGAAAATCTGTAACCATTAGGCCTAGGTCACGTTCACCGTCGTGACTAGTTCCTCGGTGCAACCATTCCTCCGCCGTAACAACCTTCGAGTCCATCCCCATCGTTTGCTAAATCTCGGTCGGTACAAATCGAACTTGGGCGAAATTTAAACACACTCAACGATTCGCTTTCATGAATTGAATTGAATCCGAATAAAGACAACGCGTTTCACGAGTCTTGAGTGATTGTTATATGTATATACAGATGAGAGAGAGAGAGAGCGCGCGCTTGAAGGAAGGTTATTTAGCGAAAGAAAAATCCAGGAAGATAGGCGAAAAGGAAGATGAAGAGAAAGGTGGGTAAATATATTAGTCATGTTAAATGACAATAATGTCCTTTTAAACTCTAACAGAATAATGAAACAGAACATAGTTTTGGCTTATGTTCGTTTTAACAATAAACTAACAACTACTACTTGTAGGCTTGTAGGTAAACAAAGCGATGGTAAAGAGCAAACATGTCATTTTAGAAGGTGGAGCGTAGCGGACAATTGAGAAATTAAAATTTTGGCTTGGGGACGAAGTTAAGGCGGCTTTTATTAACCTTTTAAATGACCTGATTCGGACGAGTTTTATATATTTAAGACAAAATAAATGCCTTTCTTATTTTATAGATTTAAAAGTCCTAGTAATGGTAGAGATTGATTCAAAATATTATGGATTTCATTCAAGTGGTCTTAAAACCAGTAAAAAGGATATACCTAATTATGGATTTATAAAATGATACTAGTAGTATTTCTTCTCTTTTTTTTGTCAATTGTCATTTTTTTATTGTAAGCCCATAGTATTATTCTTTTTTTGGTCAATTGTTATTTTTTATCTTGAGTCTATTGTTTCGGTCTCTACCTTCATTTTATTTATAGATATGTGTTTTTTAATCCAGGTTCTCACTTTCTCTGATTTTCTTTAGTCACTGTGTGTATTATTTTACATCTTTTGAATATCTGTAGATAAAAAAACCAACCCATTTCCCATTGAGAAACTACTTAAAAGAAAATACCAAGAATATGGAGAACAAAGTACTGGGCTTTACTTTCATTGCTCATGGGCGTTCTTGGGCTTGTGGGGATATTACTTGCTACCATCCAGATGTAATTGCCAAATACCCACATATCTCACACAGTTCACAACCCAGCTGTGCCCTATACGACCAAAATATTTAAAATTTTAAACCTAAGCGCTCGTAATGCTTATAAATTACTCCTCTATTTCCTTTCTTCGCAATTCATGGTAGAAAGTTTTTTTTTTTTTTTTTTTTTTGAGATAGGATTATGGTGGGAAAGTTATCTGTGATATCCTTTTCAACTAGCTATTTGTTCTAATGTGTGTTTGAATTTTGTTCTTCTTGGAAGGTCATATATGATTATAGACACATACTCACTAATACAAATACATATATATATATGGTTATAAACATTTTATTTGAAATGAAGTACTTTATTTCAACTGGAGCAACAATCGATATGTCGATATTGTTAGCAGTAAAACAAAAAAATATCGATTTATTTTTCTAGTCTAAAATGACGTCTCGACCATAGAAAACATATCTCTCGAAAGAGAAACTAAAAAATTGAGTACTTTAACAAACAGTGTTAATATCGACGTGTAGATGGGCTGTACCCAATACAACCGGAAGAAAAGGTGAATTTTAATTTTAGCTATGTATGGAAGACACGGCAAAGTCAAACTGGTACCTCCGTACGTCAAAGTTGTCCAACCCGTAACGAAAAATATTTAGAGGAAATAATCTTCTGAAGACAATATTGATTTTGATCTACAAAAGTCTAATTAATACCAAACAGACAGTGACGTACGAAACAATACGCGACTCATAATCACAAAATCTACCATCCAAGTCAAACTTATACTTTAAAAAAAAAATGAATTCATGATTATGACTTTTCAATCTTTTGTATTCATGTGAATTTAGAGAAAGTTCATACATTTGAAAGCTTGAGTCAATTATTTTGTATGTGCAGAATATAGAATAACGAGTTCCGTAAGAACAAATTATGTAAATAACATCTGGATTCTCTTTGGTGTCTGGTGAAATGGTGATTAAATTTTCGACCGTGAATACAATATTCTAATGGCTAAGTAAAAAAAATTATGGCACAATATTAAAATAGACCAACCCACATTTAATATGTACAACAGTTATCTCATTTTCTAGGGATTTGGCTGGGTTATTTTTCTTTTGTTAAAAATTATCAAGTAAAAGACATATATGGTAGCTATTACATGCTATGACAATTTTATCTCACAACTTGCCTTATAAAGTCATATGAAAGCTAGAAGGAGTAGAGAATTTTCGATAAGGATGGTGACTGATTTGGCCGGTTGTTAAGTTGCAGTTTTCTTTAAAACTAAATTTTTGTATTCTAAATGGTAAACGGGTCGATAACAGTAAGTAAACACAAGAACAATATATTTTGTAAGAGAAACATGGTTTTTGTTCAAAAGTAAGAAGATGACAACAAAAAGTAAAAGAAAATCATATAGATTCAGTTGCGAATGCAATTACAGTAAAACATTATAAATTAATAATACTCTTAATAAACCAAAAAGACTTCTAAACACAGAGATAAAATGTCACCAAATACACTGATACACACACGCCAATTAACGTCGAGAGACCAAATCAAAAATTTTGTTCCGACGACAAACACAAAAATCGTCATGTTTCTCTGTTTGTTTGTCGTACTATTAATAAAAATTTCAGACACGCACGGTAACAAAAAAGAAGACAGCACCCAAACAAGTAATTTGACTAAAACTCCCACTGTTCAATTTACAGAAAAAGACTGTTGGAAGTAGGAAGTTGACAAAATATCTCATAAATAATAAGACTATTTAAAATGGGTTCAATAATATTTAGATCAAATAGAATCGGACGACTCTCTCTTTTCGCCGAACGATACTTTTTTGGGTGTGTGTGTCCATTAGTTTGACTTTCTTTCAGACATCCACAAAGGAACAAAGCCATTCCTTTTCTTCTTCTTCTTCAGGTCACCGCTCGTGTCTCTCATTTAACACCAAACCCTTTTCTTCATTCTCTTTCTTCTTCCCTCTCCGATCTCTGTTCACATCTCTCTCATCTTGTTTCTTCTGCTTTTTTGGCCAAGTGGGACGAAAGCTTCTATAATTTCTCTGTCTCTTCTGCTTACAAGAATCAAAAAGGGCAAAACGAATCTGTTCTTGACTGATGGGTTCTTGCTTCAGTTCTCGAGTCAAAGCCGACCTCTTCCACACTGGTACCATCTCTGCTCATATCAGTTTTCTTGGAATTATCTTCTTCTTTTACGGGTTTTTTCCTGGACTTATGGATCTCTCTGTTTTAATCGTCACAATTCTTGGGGTTGACCAAAGAAGAAGAGAATTTCCGTTTGCTCCAATTTTGAAAGTGATCAAAACCTGTGTGTTTCTATAGGTAAGAGCAGTGATCTTTACGGTCTAAGCCTCTCGAGCCGGAAGTCGTCGTCGACGGTGGCGGCGTTTCAGAAGACTGAAGGGGAGATACTGAATTCGGCGACCGTCAAAAGCTTCACCTTCAACGAACTTAGACTTGCTACTAGAAACTTCAGACCGGATAGTGTGATCGGAGAAGGTGGCTTCGGTTGTGTCTTTAAAGGATGGTTAGACGAAACCAATCTCACCCCAACTAAACCGGGAACCGGTTTGGTCATCGCTGTTAAAAAGCTTAACAAAGAAGGTTATCAAGGCCACCGTGAATGGCTGGTACAGTTTTCATCTTCTTAAACTTGGAACTTATGTGTTGTGTGTGAATATGTGTGTGTGTCTGATTTGTTCTGTTCTTTTGTAATTCAGACAGAGATCAACTACTTGGGGCAATTGAGTCACCCAAATCTTGTTAAACTTATTGGTTATTGCTTAGAAGATGAACACCGTCTTCTGGTTTACGAGTTTATGCAAAAAGGAAGTCTTGAGAACCATTTATTCAGAAGTAAGTCCCATGGATCATCTCTTATCTTTGATCTAATCTGTATTTTTTTTTGTTCTGATGAAAATGGTTTTTTTGAAGCAGGAGGTACATATTTTAAGCCACTCCCATGGGTTCTACGGATCAAGGTTGCGCTTGATGCAGCGAAAGGCCTTGCTTTTCTCCACAGTGACCCTGTCAAAGTGATATACCGAGACTTCAAAGCCTCAAACATCTTACTCGATACGGTATGTAGATATACATATTCAAAGAATTATATGTCTCACTTGTCTTCAAAGTACTTTGCTGATTACTGTGTTCCATTAACAGGACTACAATGCAAAACTTTCTGACTTTGGACTAGCTAGGGACGGTCCACTAGGCGATCTAAGCTATGTTAGTACAAGGATTATGGGTACACATGGCTATGCCGCCCCCGAGTATATGTCAACAGGTAAAAAAATTTATCAATCCTCTATATAGCATATGGTTTGAATCCTTGTTTCATCTCCCCATTTTTATATCCTTTCAGGTCACCTAAATGCAAGAAGCGATGTGTATAGTTTCGGAGTTGTGCTTTTAGAGATTTTATCCGGTAAACGAGCATTGGATTATAATAGGCCAGCTAAAGAAGAAAACCTTGTGGACTGGGCTCGACCGTTTCTCACAAGCAAACGCAAGGTTCTCAATATCGTGGACACTCGGCTGGACACACAGTACTTACCTGAAGAAGCCGTGAAAGTGGCCAGCATTGCGGTGCAGTGTCTCTCATTCGAACCCAAGTCTCGCCCGACCATGGATCAAGTGGTCCGTGCCTTGCAACAACTTCATGACAACTTAGGAAAACCAACTCAGATCGATCCGGTTAAGGATACCAAGAAACTTGGTTTTAAAACAGGATTTAAGCCATCCGAAAACCGGTTTACACAAAAACCTTTTGGAAGGCACCGCGTATAGGCCTTTCTTTAGATTTGGAGAACGGTGCTGGTAACTGAATTCCAGGATTGACATTTTACGGAGGGGTACTTGAAACTCCGTATATCCGTTATGCACGGATTGAATACGGTTCTGGTCAAACCGTGCAGGTCGAGAATAAATACTTTAAAAATTTTCCGGTTATATGTCCCATACCCAACCTTAGATAACATGGCGAATAAATACTTTTTAAATTTTCCGGTTATATGTCCCATACCCAAACCTTAGAGAACATGTGAGGCTTCACATGAATTTTTTTCCTCTTTTGTTGTAACATTCTTGTATTTGTTCCTGAAATATTTTATGTAGAGATTTACCTATATCTTCAGTTTTTGGAATCGAACTTTTTAATGATATAAGGTCAGCCAAAGTACTAGTATAAGTTAGTTATTCAATGATGATGCAATGAATAACAAAAGTTATTGGCTGCTGTAACTTTTACAAAATATCGCTTAGGTAAGGTAATTGAATGTACCGTTCGATTAGATTTAATATATTTTAAATTAAAAGTAAAATTCAATGTTATTTAATTATATATTTATTAAATTATATATTAAAATATACTATTATTGGATTAAGCATTTGGTTGTGTATTATAAAATATATTAATTAAGATTATACAAAATCTATGGCAGTTTAATATTTTTTAAATTGACTCTTTGAAATGACATGTAAACCCAATCTATCGTATCGAAGCAAATGAAAACCTGATGAAATTACAACTCAGTAAAGCGAAACACAGCCGTTTTACGATTTTGGTTTAAGTCGATTTAAACTTTCCGATTACGGTTTAGTGAAATGAGAGTCAAGAGTCAGGAAAAGTTGACATTCAAATTAACAATGCGTGTCGGTTCTGGGTTCTGCATTCGAACTGTGTGACGTTTGTTTACTTATCCGCTTAGTGAGCAAAAACTACCTCGACTTGTATGTTGCAGAGAGAGGTTTTAGCCGCAGACGAAAGGGTTTACTACTTCTGAGTGATCGAAGCTATGATGACGACAACAACCAATACTATGGCTATGCTTCAAAACCTCGTCTTCTCTGTTCCCATATCTCGTATGGTAACTCGCCGTCACTCACTTGCGACCGCCGCCGTAACCTCAATGGCCACAACTGTCTTACCGTCTCCGAAACCGGCTTCTACTAAACCGGTGCGCACTCCACACGTGAACTCGCAGGTTCTTCTCGGAATGTCGGAGTCTGAGCTTCAACAGCTCGCTATCAACCTCGGCCAAGTAAAAATCAGATTATTGCAAATTAAGTGTTGAGAAGAAAATTTTTGGTTGATTTAGCAGAGAAAATCCAAATTTCCAGGAAGGCTACAGAGGAAAGCAACTCTATCATCTCATTTACAAGAGGAAGGTTAATGAAGTTGAAGACTTTAGCAATTGTGAGCAATTCTTACAAGTTCTTGTTTTTTTTTGTTGAAAATTTCATCTTTCTTGATATTTATGCAAAATGATTAATCAATCTTCAATTTCATGATGTTAAAAGTGCCACAAACGTTTCGAAAAGAACTTGTGGATGGTGGATTTAAGGTGGGAAGATCACCCATTTACCAAACTGTTACTGCCGCTGATGGTACCATTAAGGTATTGTTGAGATATCTTTCTGAAGTTATTGTTTGATTAGTTTTTATGGTTTCCAATGTTTTGTCTTTTGTTGTTTTTATCTTACAGTTGCTTCTAAAGCTTGAAGATAACCTATTGATTGAAACTGTTGGTATTCCTGTCCAAGAGGAGAAAGGTATAACGCGCCTTACTGCTTGTGTCTCGTCTCAGGTGAATCTGAATTTCTTAATTGTTAGAGATTTCTTTTTTGGCTTTGCATAATTGAGTTTCAAAACTGATGTCTTGAAGTTTTCTGCTTTAGGTTGGATGTCCGCTGCGTTGTTCGTTTTGTGCAACTGGAAAAGGAGGGTTTTCAAGAAATCTTCAGCGACATGAAATTATTGAGCAGGTTCAGTTCTATATTGCCTCTTGTTTGCTGCAGCTAATGGATTATGTAAAATGAAATATATTCAAGGGAAGATTCTTTTGGTGTGATGATGAGAGAGAGAGCCTGATACTGATTTATGAATTGGTGTTTTGGTTCCAAGCTAAAACACTTAGGAGAATGTCTTAAGTAGAATACCTTATGCAATGTTTTATAGAAGATTATCATTGTACTATATGTTGGTTTACATCATAGAGACACATAAAGCAGTATAGCAGCGGGTATTTGATCCCATTTAAGATTCGGAAGAAGAATTCTTAGTAAAATGTAAATATGGCTTGTGTTTACTAGTGTAAAATTTGAATGTCTAGGTGTTGGCGATTGAGGATGTTTTCAAGCACAGGGTGACCAATGTAGTTTTCATGGGAATGGGTGAACCAATGTTGAACCTAAAATCAGTACTTGATGCTCATCGTTGTTTGAACAAGGTAACATTTGCAATTTCTTCATGGCTCTTTGTATACATGAATGAAGTTCATGGTAAGTATCTACGCATTGTAAATTAATTGGCAAGACAAGACAAAGACTTGACCGTAAATATATAATGTTTGAAGCATTAGTAGGCAGTAAGTTGGTAACTTGGATGTTCAAATAGATGATTTATTCTCTGTAGTTGCAAAATGTTAAAACAGTAAGACATGCACTCACTCATGGTATGCTTTCCCTTTATTTAGGACATTGAAATCGGGCAACGAATGATTACAATATCAACAGTAGGTGTTCCCAACACAATCAAGAAGCTTGCCTCTCATAAGCTTCAGTCAACCTTAGCTGTCAGGTGCGTCCTCATTTTCTGGTTTTATTCATGTGCTGTTCAATAACTAAAGTATCTATTACACAACTATCTTTTTCTTATGTCAGGATATCCCAATCATAACATAAATCTTATTTCCAATCATACAACATATCCTCTGAATCGGACTTGTCTCTATGATTACCGTATTTTATACTTGTATAATATTTACTCATTCTTGATATTTGCTTCTGGTAAATCAGCTTACATGCCCCAAACCAGAGTCTCCGGGAGAAAATTGTACCGAGTGCCAAGGCTTATCCGCTGGAAGCAATCATGAAGGATTGTCGTGATTACTTCCAAGAGACAAGTAGACGAGTCTCCTTCGAATATGCCCTTCTAGGTGTGTGAGACTTGAGATAAACAAAATTTATGTTTGTCTCCCTCATAGTATCATCCACTTTAATAGAAGTTCATAAATGATGATGCAGCTGGAGTCAATGACCAAGTTGAGCATGCAGTGGAACTCGCAGAGCTACTCCGTGAATGGGGTAAAACTTATCATGTAAACTTGATACCTTACAACCCGATAGAAGGATCAGAGTACAAGCGGCCTTACAAGAAAGCGGTACGTTAGTAGCCATTACGCCCAAACATTAGGTTTCCGGTTGGTTGTGATTTTGGTTCCAAAACTTCAATATAAATTCAAATAAATAAGTCCTGAATCGCGTTTATGGTGCAGGTCCTGGCGTTTGCAGCTGCGTTGGAGTCACGTAAGATAACAGCAAGCGTGAGGCAAACAAGAGGACTTGACGCGAGTGCTGCTTGTGGTCAGCTGAGGAATAAGTTTCAGAAAAGCCCTTTGCTTGCTGAAACGGATGGTCAAGAGTCTCAGCCAGAAGCAGAAGCAGAAGCTGTCGTGTGTTGATATCCTGAATTAGAAAAATCTCTGGTTTTGCCATTGAGTGGCTCTGTTCAACTTTGTCTTGATGAGGAGACTTGGCTAAACGACGAAAAGTGAAAATTGCCATTATGGTTGGTCAGTGCAACGGAGGATGGAGAGATTGAAGCACGTTTGAGAAGTGACAGACTTTGACGATAGCTTTATAGGTTTGGCGTATATGTATGTCATGTATACTTTAAGGAGTGTTACTCAATTAAATAGATTTTGACATGAATTTTTATAGTATACTTCACAAGGCCTACTGGAACTATCATATTTTGATCCTCAAAACGAATTTATCCGGTCGATAAAATCATAAAGGTTGCTTTGGCAACTTCTCTCTCGGATATATACATTCTCGTTTGTTACAAACTTAAGATAAATACAATAAAATTTCATATTTTCAGCTTAACAAAATAAAAAGACCAATTTTAAATTGTATAATCCTAATTAAAATGGTTGAACAAGAGTAGCAATATTCTCCTCTTTACAATTCCTATACAAACATTTTTTTTTTTGTTAACAACATGTAATCTATAACTGATGATTACATAAAGCTGAAACTAGTACAACCAATCAATGTTCGTACAATATCAACAATGAAATCAACTGATGAAAGTCAATAAGTCATGGCCATGGGTGATAAGAGCTGAGTACATTTGTCAAACATTCGCACTAATATTTATTTCCAAAATGTAAAATTAAAATTCTTTAATCCAAACCAAACCTTTTTAAAGAGGAGAAATATCAATGGAGTAGTAAAATACTATGGAAATAAAATAAACTTTAGCTAACTTTGTAAATGAGAAGACATGTAAAAATCAATCCCACTTATTAAAAAAGGCTTTTAATAGACCAATAGCCACTGAATGATTCTTGTTTCTCGTTCTACTTCACTACCAAATCTAAGTGGGATCCCCGTGGATGTAACACTAATATGCATTAACTTCATTCTTAAGAGAAACTGTTTTGTAGTGGCTAGCTAGAATAGAACCAGGAGATTAGTATATATAGTATCATAATACAACGATGTTTTAGATTACACGAAATTAAACAATACAACCCAACCATGTAAATACTTTAATAGCCGCGGGCTGTTACAAAATTTTCTCACAACCACTTCAGCTACGCACTTTCTCACTTCCCTTTTTCCCCTTTATAACACCAACTCACAATTAAAACACCAAACCCAAACAACAACAAAACATTAAAAAAGGAAACACACACAAATGTCAAAGATGCTTTCCCCTCATTTTTCTCTCCTTTCCACATATAAATTTAAAGAAAAAAGGGAGGAATGGCGAAATTAGCGGAGAGATTTCTTTGTCTCGAACCACTTGAATTTTCGACATCCCCCAAATCTAGCTTCTCGAAACTTGCTTAAACCCTGAAATTCTTCCCGACAAAGGTTTGACCAAACTGCCAGTTAGAAGGAACGATGTTCCAGGAAGTAGAGGTTCTACGGTCACTGCCTGTGACGCGGAAAGAGAGTGACTGACCAACCAAAACAGCATTAGACTGCCAGTTTTGGCCCCAGTTTCTGCTCAAACTCATCCAACCAGTCCGTGACCCTTTCACACTGGTTCTCACGATGTCTCCTGCTCCCGCCACGTTAGTGATCAGAACCAAGTTGAAGTAACGGTGACCGTTTATTGTGAATCTTATTCCTCCTCTCTTTCTACAAGGCACCCTACAAAAAGAACAAACAATTTCACACTCGTTTGAGCACTCACTTCTTCAAAATTCTGGACGATTTATTGTCTAATTTGTGCATCGCATCAGAGACACCAATACTAAAATCAAAGCTTCTTCCAACCAAAACAAAGTATTTAAATTGGATTTTTTAAAGAGAACTTTAACAAAGAAATGTCCTCAACAATTTGTATAAATATTTAATAATAGCTAAAAAGTACATTTAGTCAAGTTAAAATGTCAAATATAGAACAAAAAATCCCTTCCATTAACGTTTTTTGGCCTATCTAAAATATTCGCTAATTGTGGTCTTATTGCTAAGGCCCTAAAGATGTAAAGAAGATGGTTGGTACCTGCGGTATGAGACGGGGACAATGCCGGCGCGATATTGAGCGATCTTGAGGAAGACAGGCATGGCTAGGTCGAAGTGTTCACGTGGCGGGTTGCACCATCCTCCGTTGTCGCTGGGTTGAGCCAAGTTTGGTGGGCAGAAATTGGTTGCGGTGATGAGGATTGAAGGACTACCTGAGTGGCACCATTGAGGATCGTTGGCGCATTTTAGCTCAAAGCAGGCTCCACAACTCATACCGTTGTTAAAAAGCGCCGTGCTCAAAGCAGCCGTGTTGGTTCCGTAGCCTTGGCTGTAAAGGTTCCCGTAACCACAAGCTCCTCCTGTAATTAAACCCCTTTTGTTAAAAGTTATTAAGACTTATAATTTTACTCTCTAATTAAGTACTTATGCTCTGTTCTGGTGAACTGACCCATAGTGCCGGAGGCGTCGCTTCCACCGTAAAAAGTGGCGTGTGCAGTTTGCCACGCGCCACCGGAGTAAACACCGGGGATTCTAGCGTCGGCGAGGCTAAAAAGGACAAATGTAGTCAAGATAATTGCTAGTTTAATAGCCATTTTGTGAGTGGACTATTAAAAAAAAAAGGTTTCTAAATTACTATGAGGGTGAAGAACAATTATGGGTAAAAGAGAAGATGAAGAAAGAACAAGAGCGCTTTCGAGCTTGCGCTCTTGTTTAAAGAAGAGTTAGGTTTTGTTAATTGGAGATGAGAATGGTGAAGGAAGGAGTGAGGTTGGGTATTTATTGAGGGAAGGAAACTCCAAAGTTAGAGTAAGAGAGAGAGTTTGTGAGATATTATTGGCTAAGTGTTTTCTTTTGTCAAAATTTAAACTTTCAAAATTAGATTACTAATTCTACGAAAGGTGGAAGTAGGTTTGTTTGTAACCGTTTTTCATGTGTTTTCTGTATATATATTTTTGGATACTGATTATACTAAAAAAAATTGTTTTATCTGATTGATTCCTCGGTCTAAAATTATGTCTCTTAGAAACTCAATGCTAAAAACTGTCGACTAAAGAATTCCGAGTTGACTTTCTGTGACCCATTACATACTTATAAAGGGGTTTAAAAAAATGTATATTATGTTTGTTTTGCTGACCAAATGCAAACATAATATAAGTCTGCTCGTTTTTCACTTCTTTACTTGCAGCGGGTAATCCAGTTCAAAGGTGAATAGCAAAAAAAGAACAGAGATCCTCCTTTTTTCCTTTAATTCTTAAGTAGTACATTTATATAAAAACAAATTGTGCAACGATATAATATTTTCTTATTTCTATAAGAAAATGTTCACACAAGTATCTAAATGTGAGGTAAGTTCAAATGAATTCATGATGTTAATCAGTGCTACTAACTCCAAGTCTAAAATTTAATATTTGGAGAGGGATGATTAATGCTTTATAAAACCGCTATTAATATTATCAAAATCAAAGAAGACGACAGAGAATATATCCGAAAATTCATGACTATCAAATATATAATGAAAGCTTTATTAGTTATAAAAGAAACAAGTGTGAGTTCAATTACGAATTGGGTTTGGAAAAAGGTAAAAGAAATTTAGGTTGCTTAAAAATCAAGTCGGATTTTGCTACGATCAACAGAATCACCATCATTACTTATTTACCTTTTTTTGGTCCTCAAGGCTTTTTCGATTTTCATGCATGGTAATTGGTTCCATTGTTACTATTTTTTCTTAAATTCAAAAAATTCACACATTACTTTGGACCGGGGAGTATATAGAGCTAAATAAATGTAATATCTTCCTTATATTCGATGTTTAAACTCATAATCTGACCCGATGGCCCTAGAGCATTGTTTGGGATTCAACCGATTGAGCAACTCCGGATCAGTTACCACTACTTTTACAAAACAATATTTCAAGGAAAACAGCTATAGTTTTGCCCAAAAAAAATAAAAAAATCAGTGATAACCTTGATTTATGTTTCGTATTAAATATTTTTAGTATTTTTTATCGATTGCCGCCAATTTGTTACCTCCGGTTTCAAGAGATTTCATTTTCGGAGGTACAGAGATCTCCCATTTACATAGGAGATAGTGAAATTATTCTTCATTTTATTAAAACTAGTCTCAAAATAAGATGTGAGAAAAAAAAAAAAAAAAAAAAGGGACCCATATTGTCCGCATTCATCGGGCCACGTATTGCGCCGTGCATTAGCCGTACGTAAAGTGATACACCAGACCTGACTTGTTATCTCTCGGACGTGTTCGGTCAATGTGTATGTCATGAAACTGTCAAAAATTTTACATTTAAAGAGCTAGCTTTGTCCACTTCCTAGTTCTCACGTGAGAAAAGTCAAAGCTTCATATCTCCTCCACTCCACCATTCAACATTTCTTTACCCATATATTAAATGCTTTATAAAAGTATAACAATTTGGATCCAATAAATACATAAAAATACATAGTTAGTTTAAGTTTCTATTTATTCACACATCAGATTAATTTATAATTAAATTACAGCTCTAAAATTTTAGTATTTAGCTTTTATAATTTATCTACATGTCATTTTTCCTTGTTGAAAAAGGAAAATGTACATACTAACTTTTACCTTTATGCATCGGTACGCCACCAGCATTAAAAAATCAAAACCTAAAGTAATATATTATCAATTTCAAGTTAATATCGTTAGATTTCCCTAATTTTAAAATAACCAACAGATATATTTAATAGCAAAAATAATAAAATGAAATAAAAACGTTTCAAGTTGATAAATGAAAAAGAGGAAAACAGTTAAGAGGCGGTGACTGTGAAAACAGGCTGTCGAGGAGTAATATGGCGATGACAAGGCATATCTATGCACCAACCAGATCTTCTTGTATCTGCCACATCACTCCAAATCTTCTTATATCCGCCACGTCATCCCAATCTGCACCAGTTCTCACCTTTTTTTCTATTTCTGTTTGATGTTTAGATTGAAATTCTAGATCGGATTTGTTTGGTTGCCGTCGATTCAATTCTTCACTTCCTTCAGCGACGTGGACATATGGTTACAAGTGAATGTGAACTGCATAAAGATTACATATGTCTATGTATATTTGGTTATTTACGTGCGTCAAGTTTTATGAACTCAGTTTGTTGCTTTGTCTCAAAATTATTAACATGTCTATTTATGTGGTGATCAGGTAATAAGGATCCGGGTTTAAGACGAGTACTTGCGGAGATTTTGGATCAGGTAAAAGTATATATTTTTATGGGGGTGTTTAATTTGTGTCATCCCAGATTAATCACGTATATTTTAACTGGAAATACAATTTCAATATTTTTAATTCCTTTTAGTTTTAAATAACATGCAATATACGGATATTAGCTTTGAAAAATATGGAAAACTAAATCATTCATTTTAAACAATAACTTTCTAAAAGAAAACATATGTATATCTGACGGCCCTTAAGATATAACTTGTATGTAAAAAAGGCTCTTACAAAAAGTAAAATTTTTGATGGTTGATTTGTATTTTTAATTTGAAGTCGGACATAGGACAACGACGCTAATATCAATCATAGTAACAATACGTACTAGCAAAAATATGCAATATGCGAATTTATATATATATATATATATTCAAAATTAATCACGTTCACGTAATGGTAAAAGTAACAATTTCAGAATTATTGTATACCTCAATTATTTATATGTACATCCAAAATACACATGCACGCTTCACGCATAGAACCTTAAGAAGACTTTATCATGAGAATACAACTGCACTTGCATGTGAATTGAATATCTACCACTCCTCTCCCAACGGATTCACGTCTTTATATTTATTTCGTTTCAGCATATAGTCCTAGTCTTATAGAACATTAGTAATTGTTTACTTTATATATTAAAAAAGTCCTCGTCTTATTAATATTACTCTTTCACATTTTGTTTTATTTTATGTTAAGAAACCTATAATATAATTGTAAGATTCAATTTTTTCGGAATGCATCAAACATTATAAAATAATGTACAATTGTTCCAATCAAACTCTTAACCAACTTAGAGCATTGGATTTCCTTCTAACCGTTCAAGTTAATAAAGCTTGGAGATTATATTTTTTTCAACATGATGGTCTTGCTCAAATATCAAGAATGACTACTATTATACCATATTATTAATACGAGCAATGTGAATGTTCATTAACAAGCTCATCAAATACTTGAGCGTAAAACAAAAGTGCGTGTAGATTGCTAATTGAGCTATATTCAAGCAACCCATAAAATCATTACCAATTTTTTTTTTCTGAAATTATTATAACCGTGCATCTAGGATTCTAGTTTATGATTTCTTATACTGATAAAATAATCTATTATATATAATAATTTCGTTGTGGAATTTTTTTTTTTCACTGATCCGACATACCATTTAAATTCTTCTGTGAGGATAAAAAATTCTTTATTCCCCCGCCAACTATTTGGGCGAGTTAAAAGCATCTAAAATGCTATATTTTCCACATCTATTGTTGGTTGTTTACATCTATAATTTTATTTTCACTCCCATTGAAAGTGCATACAGTCGATAGTATGTAAGACTAAAGAGTAAAACCTACTCAAAATTAGAAATTGAGAACAATTGGAACATCATACTATAGAGAGGTGGGCTCATGAATAATGAGTTGAAATATGTGGGAGTAAGAGAATTTGTAATTGCCCAAAAAGGTAATTGAGACCACACATGCTATGTCCACAAACACATAACAACAAAGATTCCCCTTCAATAAAAACAAGGAGAGCTACAGTCCTGTAGAGATTGGTGGTGTCTAAATATTAAAGAAGACGACCTCATGGCTAAATATGTTAAAAGAGTTTAAAATTTCATGATTTTACTTTCGAAAGAAATATGATGATGATAATCAATCGCGAGGAGCTTTTTCTGGCCTCGTCATTGCTTTAGCAAGGTTTATTCCGTAATATTTGAAGAAATTTCCAACAAGTTAGAGTGAGTTCAAGACCGAGCCACCGACAATCCAAGGTATTGGTGGACATATGACTTAGTATGAAACTAAAAAGTGTGTGGTCATCAATTAATTTGAAATGATCGTAGGTTTAATAAGTGTTTAGTTGATCATCGCACTAACATAGTTCCCCTCGCGCATGCTACCTAATTTGAAGCTCTAGCAAGAAAGAAAAAAAGTTCGCTAGCGTAATCAATCATTTAATAAAAAACCCCTTAATTTAAGGTTAAGGGATTGGACCAAAAAGGACCATTGCTAAATTTATGTCTCCCCTTTACATGCATAGATGTCTCGCATTCATGCTTATTAGGCTTTACGCAACACTCTCTTTTTGCCAAAGATTAGATCCCAAGTTTCGCCTTTTTCATTACATTGCATTCCTATATATTTAATATATATGTATTTATATAGGTAACAACTGGTATATAATTTCTAACACTGTTTATTTGAATCAAGTTTTGACCCTATATGCAGTACTATAGTATTTTAAAAAATAATAATACCATATATTGTTTTTCTAAAAATTCTACGAAGCGAGTAATTGACACTTTGGGCTACTCAAAAACTGACACTGTTATAATAAATGATACCGCATTCACATTTTTTTTATTTCTCAACGGCCGAAATATTTGTCTAAAGCCGGAAAGTTTTGAACTCCGGTTCCAGTAAGATTATATAACATTTGTTTTTAATTAGTTTTATGAACCACGTACACTGGTATCAGTTAAGCCTAATATCAGTATAACTACAATAAATTATCAGTATATATTTTTCAGTGTTACTAACAAGAATATCTGGAAAATTATTTATATTACGAAATATGAGCAAGTACGACGGTGTTGCTTAAGAAACAATCCAAATTATATAGTACATTTGCTTTATCTTGATTCTTGAAAAAGTATCTATCAACTAACTTAACCTCCATGGATATCTTTTAGTTAAGGTTGATTTGTCTCCATATATTACTTTTAAAAAAAACTTAAGATTCTAAAATCTTTCTCATTTCGTTTTTGTTTGACATTTTTTGTTTTGTTTTGCAAGCAACTGAATATTGTTAATTTGTTATTATTATAAGTTAAACGGCAGAATAAAAAAAGCTTGAAAGGCAATTTAGAGTTACTCGAAGATGAATCGAAGAGGATGGAGAAAGCATGGATGTTTCAGAATATGTCATAATAAGGGCTGTGGTCTTTCTCTAGACTGAACAGACTCAACGCATATATAGTTGTGTATGTGTAACATCTCTAATAGCTAATTTTAAGCTATCGGCATATACACCACCAACATAATCAATCATAGACGTTGCTGTGCAGACTTTTTAGCCAATTTAAAATAGTTTGGAATGCATCCATCAATCCTAACTTGTCATAGGTGTCCCACTTTAAAGGGTAAAATATTGTTCATCCAATATTTTTAAATTTACACTGTAGGGAACGGTCATAATTAAGAGATGAAATTGAAATCTATCCAATTAAATTTTTACATTACATTAATTTTAAGAAATAACACAACATTTGAAATAAACTAATCCAGATGCATATATATATATGGTCCAAGTCTGAAATTGTAAATTTTTTGTTCAGTTACTCTCTTTGCAGGTACTTTCATGGTTACATTGCGGACATATATATATATATATATATGTTGGTGTTGCAAGACATGTATATATATGAAGTTTTATATATCTCCTCCATTTATACGTTGGTTAACAGGACCTAACCCTGAGTAAAATCCTAATGGATCCTTAAACTCTACATGCGAGTTGTGGTTTTTATGAATTCAATTTAGGGTCGGCTAGTTGTGGCAAAAGAGTATGGGCTACGCCCATCGGGTTGACAGCTTAAGCCCACTGGCACAACTTAAGGAAACTCAATACTTTAAAGTTTTTAACCTCTGACCAAAAATGAAAAACCAAAGCTTATGGACAAAATCAAGTCCAATCGTCAGACCTACTATTAGATAGTGAGATGATACACGTTGTAGTTTGTGTTTCTCTGGGATCCTTGTTGTTGCTTACTCTTGACCAATTTCTCGCTGTTTTGAATTGCGACAGTTAATTAGTCGATAATTTATATTTCTATGGCGCGAACACACATGAAACCCAATTACAGTATATGAATCAATTTTTTAGTAGGAATACGGTTGTGTTTAGTTTTCTTTATTGGGTTAGCTTCAAATTAACCAAGACAAACCAAACTCATCACAGTTATGCATTTGATTCTGAAATCAAATTAGATGCTTCATTTGAGGTGAGATATTTTCTATAATCACACAAAAAGTAACTGAAGTAAGATAATTTACTTGGGGAAGTGTAGATCAATGTAGCCATTCTTTTTATATTTATTATTTTTCTTCGTTTTCGTAAATACAAATAAGAGAAGAAATAAACTATTACCGTCAAGGGCTCATTTCTATATATAGAAGCGATGTCTTTAGGTGATACTGTTGATGACTTGATGTTTCTTAAATTTATAACATTAACCTCGTAACGAGATGAGTCTTTTCATATATACTTAGCTTTTCACCATCACGATTCACAAGCATAAACATATACGTATAAAGGGAATTTCTTCACTTTCTAGTATAGTACACTATTATTATCAATTACAACATTGAGGAAGGAAAAAAAAACTATGAAACTAATACTTAAGAATAAGAACACATTTTCTGCGTAGTGAGATTTGAAAGCTATCCATAAACATATATTTATGTTAGGCTTTAATTTGAGGCATTTTTATTGATCATTTTTGTTTTTGTTAAATACATTATCTGTGTTCTTGTGTTTGTGGAATTTTGATTGCATTACATATGTGTATATATCACGGATATATGTAGATGTTCTTTAACAAAAGAGGATGTAAAAAAATTGAATACCCCTTACTAAAAAGAAAGAAATAAAAACTTCATAAAAGATAGAATATCTCGTGGCCCGTTTTTATCCATCGGAGTTTCGTGTCAGAAATTGCATGTGATGAGTATTAATATTCCCATTCGTTCAATTCTTTTGTTGGTAAAGGATTGAACCCATGTTCTTTTCTTTCACGCATCATTGATATTCACATTCATGCTAACATTTATTTTCTCTATCTTTTATTTTACCACAACATACATAATGCATTCTTACCCAAAATTAATGTTGAGAAATCAAATGTAATTTCTTCTCTATTTTAAACAGTTTTTACTTTTGGCGACTATCTCTAAATAGTTTTGGACAAAATATTCGAAATCCGTCCCGATCCTATCCGAGAAAAAGGATATATGAGCTGTCCAGATCCGAATCCAAATAATTTATTTTCACACTCCGGATATCCGGATCCGTGTTTATATATAATATTTATTTAAAATATATGTATAAAACTTAAATATATATTATTAAATAGATAAAAATATTTAAAATATAATAAATAAAGTTTACATAAAATTTTTGTGCATATTTTAAACTTTAGAAAATAAATATGTTTAAAAATATTTTCTAAAATTAATTTAAATTATTTTTATGATATTTTTACTTAACTTTTATTTTTATTTATTTTTAAATAATTTTATATTATTATTTTTGATGGATCCAGATATCTTCAGATATTATCGAATCCAGTTAGGATATTAAATTTCTCAGATCCGATGGATCCGGATCCCCTAAAAAATCCCAAATATTCTATCCGTGCTCATCTATACCTCTAAATATACTGCCTTCTATAGTGTAACGCTACAAAATATTTCTTCTCGGTCGTATTCAGTTCGACAATTCCTGTTATTTATTTTTTAAATATTCTTTACCTACATACATAAAACACTCGGAACCATGAAGAACTTGTACATCTATAATTTTAGAAACATATTAAAACAAACCCTTTTATAAATAAATAAATAAACAGATTAAAATGTGGTATATATATATGCTAATGCTAATGATAATACTAATACTACTAAACGTTTTGTCTTTAACATCAATAAACTCGCTTTGTAGTTGTGTATAGAGAGATCAAAATTTGTTTGAAAAAGATCATAGAAATTGAACCCAACCAAAGGTTAAGGTGGAACTAGGGATTGAAGAAGGTAGAGTTAACACATGCTTTGTGTTTGCATATTCACTTCGTGCAAAAGAGTGAAAGAGAGAGAGGGGGAAGTTTGACAGTTGACCAAAAAAAGGAGCCGGTAAGCGGGCTAAGTCGGTCCCTTGCTATACTCGAAACCTCGCTTTCACAGCAACGCTACAGACACGTGTCAGTGGTCACCCCCACCTGTTAGCCGCACGTGCCTCAACGTCGACGCAAGAAGAACCACAACGATGTCTTTGACCTCTGCTCTGTTTCTTTGGATTGATAGATGACACATCTTGTATGTACGCGTTTATGTATGTATCTACTTCTGGCGTGTAGTCAATCCTGAGGTCATTTAACACATTTCTTCTACCTATTTTTGTTCACAGACCCAGAATTTCAAGATAATTCAGCAAACTTCGTTTTGTGTGTAGCGCATATATGTATTTATTCATGTTACACAGGTTCAGTTGATTACTTCTATAATTCGGAATTAACGTTTAAAATGTGATTTCAAGTTAGGTAAAATGTGAAGAATTCTCTAATGAAGCATCATTTGATTGTATTCATCAACATAAATATAGATGAAAAACTTCATATACAGATATTATATTTTTATGTCTCTCACCTTTTACTCGGTGTCAATTTTTTCGTCTTTTTGTTGATGAAAAACGTTCAGTTCTATCGATAAAATTTAACAGATTTTACTACTTGCGCAATGAAACCGTTTCTAAATTTGTAGAATCTGGGATTGTGGAAACTAAATTCTGGAACATAATAAGATTTGGTTGAGATTAGCAGGTTTTGTGTCAACTACAAGTCTACAACTTACAACTGCTATTAATTAAACTATTCAGATTTGGTTGAGATTTAGGTTTTGTCTAAGCATAAATCCTATTTATATATATAAAAAATTAAACGTAAATCCTTACATTAATTGCTTTAACAAGATAATTGAAAATATTATTCCAACTCTCCTAATTTAAAAGAAATATTATTCCAAGTCGGCCTTTGTTTTATCAAAAAGAGTCTTAGATTTGTCACTTTGTCTCCATTTCATGAAGTTGGGCTTTAAAGCCCACCAATATTGGTATTCCACTACCGTCATGGTTCAAGGAACAAAAAAAATTATATAAAAAAAAGGAAATTAAGGGAGAGAAAACCCCAAAAAGACGAACGAGAAAAGAAAGAAACATCAAAGTCAGGCAAAAATAGAAGCACTGAAATAGCCATTACCAGATTACTACACTTCCATGTGATTCCACATCGTCTCCTTCTCCTTCGTCTTCCTCTTCTCCATTTTTTTTCGTTTGTTCGATACTTAATGATAAATAAATAAATTCACAGCTGTGAAAATTAGTTAGATAAAGTTTCATGAAGCAAAAGAGATTCATAAAAGTTGACGTCAAATTATTTCTTTGTTATTGGTGCTATTATTAATCGATCTGAGTAAGTAATTAAGACTGAGATATGCTTTGATGCATTTAAAATCCCCCTCTTTTCAATCTTCAATACTCTACCTACTTTCAGACTTTTCTTCCCCTTTTAAACCTCTATTATATTATATATTTTTGTTTTTAATATGTATTGAAAAAAAATTTTAAATAGGAAAAAAAATATTGATTTGGTCTACTTTATTGTTTATTCACAAAAGTCAACCGTTGCTCTGTTGATTAACCCATTTGGCCATTTCTCGTCTATAAATCCGAAGTTTTTTCATGACCATTTTTTCAACATAGTTAGCCAAGAACGTAAGTCATTCGAACGGATCATTTGAAAAATATCGTTAAATGCTTATCGAGGATTTCTTTAAAAATGGATCAGCTCAAAGTTTACGATTCATAATTGGGCCTATCGAAAGTAACAATAGAAAGATAAATATGTATCTCATAAAGCATTTGTTTGTTGAATTTTAGGAAATAGTATCCTACTATTGTCATGATTTTTAACTTATAATTTTATTTATCAGAATTAATTTTCGTTCAGATATAAGTTACATACCAAGGCTTTACGTTAATTGTTTAATGACGTAACAAACTTATAGTGTATTGAGATTAGGAATAGTATTTCCTTTTTTTTTTTATGTAAACAAAAATGCTTTGAATCCTAAATAAAAATCTAGAATCACAAATTAGATTGTCATTAATTTCCTCGTTAAGATTGGGGACCTTGGAAAGCCCTAGAAAAAGGTAAGAGTTTTCTTTTTGTTAAATGCTGTCAGCAAAAAAAAAAATGATGAATGTTTGTTTACCCAGTTAGTTCCAACTTCCAATGTACTTACTAGCCTACATTGTACCATGCAATTTTGTTGAAGATAAAAACCATAAAAAAAAAAAAATCGGGTAGATGAATATCCCTGTAATTTAATAATGAATAGCGTATCATTACCGTTTCTCCCTTCGATTCTCGCTAGAAGTTGGATTACGTAACGTTAACAATAATACGTTAAAATTTCGTAATTAGTTTGGGTTTCCCCTAAATATATGATTAATTGAGGTAGCTATTTAGACAATTTCCAAACAATATAAACAATGGTAAGGTGGGGCAACCAAGGCACAACAAGGCCCCGGGCAATATCGATAACAGACAAAATAAATTAAATACAAAAATAACTAAAATTGATAAAATAATTATTTCTTATTTCTTTTTCCTTTCTAGTTTCTAGATCGATATATGTTTCGAAAATCTCCATCATAATTTATACATATAAATACATAACCCCAACTCTTTTCCGTTGCTGACTCAAAAAAAAATCTCCAAACTCTAAGAAAATCTCCAAATTCCCAAGTTTGTTTCTTTTTATCGCTCAATTCCTCACAGCTCATCAATTTCCAACGAACCTCAGAAGAAGATATTATCCTTTTTCTAGGTGACATCACACATACACGAAGCAATCAAAACAAAACATCTGAAATCTGAGATCTTAGCATCAATGGCGACGTCGTCAAGCCTGACTCGTTCGGGAAGCGCGCCGCAATTCCATCTAGACGAGAAGTGGAAACTGTCAAAGAAAGACGGCGGCGCGTCAAGGATCACGCGCTCATCATCGACATGCTCCTTCAACGGCAAGAAGAGACAGAGACAGGGGAGATGTGCTTTTACGAGGAAGTGTGCGAGACTGGTTCAAGAACAAAGAGCTCGCTTTTACATCATGCGTCGTTGTGTAATAATGCTTATTTGCTGGAGAGATAATTACTCCGATTCTTAAAAGAAAAAACCAAACACAAATCTCTCTCTTTCTCTGTTTTTTTTTATATCTGTGTTGGGAAACCAAAGTAGATAGAGATATACGTGTACATAAAGGGTTCTATGTTCTTTTGGTTTCTGCTTCTTTAGATCAAATATTAGATTTGTTGTTTGGTTTTTGTTTCAGCCTATGATTCTGCTTACTTAAGATCAGTTTCAGTGTGAATAAGTTTTCAGGAAAATAAAGAAGAAATTGTTAAATACAAGTTAATAAGTACAAAATAGTGAATTAGATTCGTCTTTCGACTTTTTGTGACGATTTGTTGTTTTGTTTGTTCCTCTTTTTTTTTTTTTTGGATTTTATCTTCTTGTTGTTCATTAATGATAAGCTGTGATGATGTCGACGATGAATATTGGCTTTTCTATCTCTATAGAGTCTAGAGGTAGAGAGAGGAAAAGATTCCCATTGGAACTGTTACGTATAATCTATGTGTGGATCTTGTGTGCTTAGTCTGACAAAGTTATTAGTTTTTCTCTCTTTTTTAGTATTTAACCAATTCTGATTTTTATATGTGGCGTAATATTTATGCCTAATGATATAAAATTTGAATTTCTTGAATTGTTAATATTAGTGAGACTAGGCCATTATTAGACTTGTTCAAATTGTAATGTGTTAAGTATGATTACGACTTTATTTTATACTTACTTTATAATATTACTACTATAAATAGTTTTCGATTAGTGCCATGTCGTCGCTGATGACATTGGTTTTTAAAGGGTCAGTATTGATTTGGTAATATTGGAGGTGAATTTTGCTTTATAGAAAGGAAGAATGTTGATTGGTAATGTTGGAGGTGAGTTTTTCTTGTCAATAAAGAAAGAATCACAGCAAGACACGTCGCAATAAAAAGTTCTAGCTAAATTGTTTCTTTTGTTTAGTTTTATTTGCACCTTATTTAATTTTATTGAATTTCATTCTCTTGTTTCTGAACTATGTATAAAGAATAGCAGATAAAACTCGATTTTGGCATTTACAGCGCGCAACTCTAAATACTCGTTGATACATGCAGTTACAAAAAAAAGTGAAGTGGTTAAAACAATTTATCGTCAATTTCTTTCTTTTTTTAATTCTAATTTGAATGATTTACAGTTTTAGTTTTCTCGTGTAATTATTGGAGAGAAATCTAAATTAATTAATTAATACTTCACATGGAAACGAACAGCTGGGTTTCTTGTAGTTTCTTACCATGGGCATCTCTGCAGAGCAGAGATGTCATATGCATCTGACTCCATTAATACTTATATGTATATATATATATAAATTTATAACCTATATTGGCTTAGCTAGTGGTATACACTGTATATCTTTATTTTGCAAACAAACAAAAAAGAGTCTGCATTTGAAGAAATTCTTTACTACTACTGAAGCTGTTTATTTCACGATTTAATTGACTGGTAATTAATTGTAACATTAACTCCATATGATTTGGTACCAAATCAGTATGCGATGTAAGTCAATCCACTTACGATAGAGTTTACCACTTTAGACTATTGGACTTTATAATCAAACTAAAAATCGATATATCAATATGACGTATACTGATATGACAACTGCGGGCGTTCTAGAAACATAAGACTATAGATTATTTAGGAAATGTACATTTGAATCGAACCAATTCTTTTTTTTTTTTCACAAGAGTAGCTAGTCAAAAAATTCCTCAAACTAAACCAAAATTTAGTTACATCTTATTAACTATGATTTTAAAATATATATTTTCAGTAAAATATTAGTTTAACTACTTTCTTAGGATTTATATTGATATTTCAATTAGATTTTCGTTTTATCTTTGACCGGGGTCAAACAGAAATAGAGATTATTTACCAAAAAAAAATTGGTCGGTTTAGGAATATTGGTGTTATTTAAACATTAATATATGTTTTAGTACTTAAACTTTATGGTTTGCGAGTTTTAGCTCAATGTCGGGCTTGGGCATTATGGTCCCTAGCTACCTTAAAGAGTATTGGATGGCTCTTCTTTCCTTATACTGTCGTTTGTTTTTAAGGTGTGGACTCTCAGTTTCTTCTTAGTTCCTCTTTCTAATCTTTGTCTTTAGAGCTTGCATATTCTTTTAATATTCTTTTTCTTTTTAAATTATGTGATTTTTTTATCTTATAAGACTCTTTCTCCTTGCTCTAATTTGAATGCCCTTATAAAAAACAAAAAAAAACTGTATTTTCAAAAAAGAATATTCCGTTAGTTCGGGATCAAAAGGAAATATATATATTTTTAAAAGGAAACGAAAAACCGTATAGTAGCCATCCCCACAAATCCAAAGGATATTTCTATAATGACTATGAATCCAAAGGATATTTGTTTAGTGATTATGAAATGTTTGATTGTTCATTATTATGTTCAAGTTGGATTATAATAGACATATCCAGAGTTCCGGAAAATTCCATTTGACTCTCTTTATTCTCTTGTCACTTTTGTGGCCGTCTTGTTCGTTTTATTATATCGACAATCATTGATGATTATCAATTTATTATTCTACTTTAGTTATTTCTCCTATCAAAACTAATGAAAAATGTAACTAATGCGCGTTTTCCTCCGGAAAACATAACATATAGATGCGTGCTCTCTTAGCAGTACTAACTACGTAGTATGCTACTTGATATAAAACCAAAAACTACTTAGTATGAACAAGTTATGCTTCAAAATTCCACAGTCATAATCAAATGGTATAATATTTAAGCTATACATTATATGGAAGACAAACTATATTTCCCTTTTCCGGTTATGTTAATTTCTTGATACTATTTGTCCTTAGATGTGTCTAACTTTTCTTTGGAGCTAATTAACAGAACTGACCGAGTCTTAATTAGCTCTATGAGATGAAAAATGTATTAAGAAAAGAAGGCCTGAGGCCAATCTCATGGTCTAGAAAATGAGTAAACTCGATCCAAAATCATTCTTTGACATAAATACGAAAATAGGCGTTAGGGTCCATGTTTGGTCAACAATCACATCCACGACACGCATGTCTGAATAACACTAATACTAGAGACAAATGATCCAAATGATGAGAATACATGAATAAGATTAATACTAAGGACAAATGATGAGATCATGAGAAATATGGAAATCCCAATTGTCTCTGAAAATATGGAATGGAAAATTTAGGCAATCGGTCTGAGTTATAGGAAATTCGGATTTTTAAAATTACTATCCGAAATTTCACTAATTTGGATGAGATTTATATATAAGATAAAATTGTTATTGTTAGAGTATGACCATTGATAAGATACTCAAATAGATTTTTTAAAATTGAAATAATAATGTTTTAATATAAAAACAAAAATTAACCAATAGAAATAAGACAAATGAAGTTTGAGTTTCTAATACTTTCCTAAAATCTCAACCAACATACGTTTCTATTCTCTTTCATAGATTTTCTCGTTTAATTGCTATTATTTAATGTTAAGATACTGGGTAAGATACCTCCAAAGCATTTGTTGAGATACTGGGTAAGATACCTCCAATGAAAATGCTTTTACGAGCCAGACTACAAATCAAGTCCAGTGGCAAGCATGGAAAGAGTATATGACGTTTGTATGCATGGGCATAGATGAGTCGACATATCGTGTGTCTCTTTTGATGTGAGACAAAAATAGAAGTAGGTAATGACAGGATCAAAGAAACTGAAAAATTTAAAGAACCGAAATCAGTTTTTTTTTTATAACGGAAAGCTTTTAATTTGTTTTGGGGGGAAAGGTTATGGGTCTTTGATAGCATCACATGAACGAATATGGATACCCACCAGCATCTGGCATGACTTGGGTCTCCTTGATATGCTTTCTCTCTTTATGTTACCTCTTTGTATTTGTCTAAATAATTAAATTAACAGACTAAGGTTAAAATAATAATAAAGAATTAGATGAGACTTTTCTTACAGTTATAAAAACATTTCGATACAGAGAGACTTCTGTTGAATTTAGTTATTTTGTTGTACCCATTAATTTAAGATGAATATTCCAACTGAGGTAATTCTTTGTGATAAAACAACACAATAACAATGAAAAATATTAGTCAATGTAGATGATCTCAGATCATTCGTTATGTAGGCAAAAAAACTACATACCCATAATAGATTGTATGTCTCAGCAGAATTGTTAATGAATTTGTTTCTGCCCCATATTAAAAAACAAAGTAGTAAGGATATATGTCTCGAGTTTTAATCTAAATATAACTACCACAAATGCATGACAATTTCAATATGGCATTTTAGTGTTCGCAGTCGCATATACTAAGGTCACATATCTAACATTTAGCAATTGTGTGTAGGTTTATAATCAAGGAAAAGCGATTAAAAGAGTAAAAGCTATGAGAAAAGATAAGCAAACACATTTGAGACTATAACTTGTTGGTGCTAATAATGACTCTTTCTATGACTTATGTGTGTTTAGTTCTACAATTGTCTATAACTTGATGTTACGTTGGATGGGTTGAGCTCGGGAACCGTGAATCTCACGGAAAATAGAGGAATGGGCTTCTAGTCGTGGTCCAAGCAAACCGATATTTCACTTTCGAAATATTAGAGAGTTTGTGAGCTTTACTATAAGATTTTAGAACAATAGAAGATTGGAGAAGAATGTAATGATATAGCGAGAATTCCTTAAAGAAAGGAATGAAGTACCTAAGCTTAAGCTCACGAACTTCCACTAAAGCTCACGTCAACTCGTTTCCAAAAAAATCATGGGTCTAGCCCAATCACTATATTTCATACAAGCCGACCAATTTTTATGAGGAAGTTCTCACAACGTCTTTTCATCATAGTTCTACTTTTAATTTAAGTCAGTCTGATCCAAGCCGGGGGCCGGGGACACATTGTACCTGAAAGAGAAGAAGATGATGATCTCCTCTTCTCTGCACAATGTCTGTTATAGCCTACATTATCTCTTTCGACAACAACAAAAGAAACACAAAAACAAAAAGAGTGGGTTTCAACAGCTTCTTCTCAATTTGAGCCTCAGCAAAACAACGAGCCCAACTCAAATTCAACCGAGATTCCAATCAGACCAGAAGTGAATCAAAGGCTAAACCGAATATTAGAGATTAATTGAGGTTGAAAAATAACAAATTCGGCTATGATTCAACATTAGATTAGTTTTGGTTTGATTCAGCCCTGATTTTATTTCATCCCCAGAAGACACGACTTAGTCTTAATCTTAGTCTAAACAATGTTTGGGAATCGACCTGTTGTGGAACGTTGATTTTTGATGTGGAATTAGTTACAGACCGAGGAAGGGCACCAGAGATTACCAAAATATTTTAATGTTTTCTAATGTAAAAGTACAAAATGAAGATTTCATATAATACACATTGTTACAAATTTCCGCACAAAAACTATTCTACAAACCACATCGTATAAGCTATCCCTCAGAAAATAATATTATATAAATGTCTAATGGTCTAAAAAAAAAATTCCGTCAGGGCATAAGTACTTATCAGTCTAGCGATCCGAGCCGTTGACTAGAAAGATCACATCTGACGTCAGCAGAAAATCCAACCCTTGATTTGGCCAGATCAAACTCCATCCATACGTTCTGCTGATGATGGTGACCAATAACAAATGCTTCTATTCCCAGAAGATCGGAGTTCCCAAAGGTGAAGCAATACACCTGCTCTTTTCCTTCCGACCCGGCTCCATTTACCCGGTACAACAGTTTCTGACCCGACACGCTCATCTCGGCGCCACGGAACATTAACCTAACCACGGGCAAACCCGAGAAATTGGTCCGTGTAGATGACGCAACCTTGTAACACAAGTCCATAGTCCCTTGGAACACAAAATTTGGGTCGTCCACAAGTCTGAGGACCGATTTGGTTTGCGCAATAAACTCGGTTTTTAAAGCGGTGTAAACCGGACCCATTAAGAATGTAAATTGTGTACCTGAATCTACCGTCGTCTGACCTGCCCCGGTATGGTCCGGTACGAAAACGGATTTGGGTAAAGAAAGCATCTTTGTCCCCACTCGGATGCCTTCTAATTGGACCGTGTAAGCGATCCGGTCGAAGTACGGTAAGGGCGTGGTTTGGAGTACCATAGGCGTGTATTGGATTGGACCTAGCCATGAGAGTGTTGCGTCTCCGAGAAGCAAAATACCGGAGGAATCTGAACCGGAGATACAATACGAGAATTTGGAGAAACCTAGCTGGTTAACGAACGACAAAGATCCCCGGTTCATACCCATTAAACCTGTCGATTTAGCGTCCTCTTCCAAATCGGAGCTTAAACCTGAGTCCATGCACCCGAATAAGGTTCCGGGTCGGGTCACAGACCCGATGACAAACGTCTCATGAGCTAAGTTGCCTTCAATTGAGGTAGCATCGGCGTAGGAGACTACCACGTGGCAGAGATGGGTCTTCGGGTCGCACGAGGCCGGTATGGGTAAATCCCGGGTGCGGGTTCTGCAAATGGTCGACGAGCAAGGTACTGGGGAGTACGAAGAGGATGAAACCGGGTCAAATACGGATCCTAAGTTTGGAGATTTCTTGCAGTGAAGCCATGAGAGCTCGCTTCCGGTGTCAAGAACCATTGAAATGTTCTGCGGTGGAGAGCCAACGGCGAGAGTGACGGTGAGAGTGACATTATGTCTGAATGAAAGTTTGTCTGACGAAGATTGAGGAAGATTTTTAGTTTTGAGAGGGAAGAATAGTGGTTGAATTGAAGATGATGTTTTGCATAGCGTGAGAGGGACACTGAGAAGTAGAATTGAAATTCGTAGAAACAAATTTGAAAGAGATGATGATGATGACGACGATGAAGCCATCATTATAACTCTAGAGTCTTTGTATAACTCGAATGTCTTTGTTACAATACTATGCCAGTTATTAAATATTGTCTTTTTGTTTTCTCTCAATTCCTTAATTACGGATTTCCCGGTTTGCTTAGGTTTACTCTAATCAAATCATACGGTGCCACACAAAAAAAAAACTTGGAATTTTAGGTGAAAACCCTTAAGTTTAACTTCTAAGCAATAGTTCTAGTGGCTAGTCAAATCCTTGATCAAATAATCAAATCATTTTGGGAAACTAGAGCAAATACTTTTCAACAAACGTTATATTGTACGTACCTAACAAAAATCATTAGGGGTTTTGTGTAGTCGATTTCATTTAAATGTTTTTAGGGTTCGGAGAAAGCCAAAACTCAAAAGATAAGTGAGTGGAGGAGTAGGTCTTTTTGGCCGTGTCTTTGTTTCTGTTTAGTCTCTGTAGACTGGAATTCACATCAACTTTGTTTCCACTTTCTACGGGATATTACGTTTTCTTTTTAAATTTTCTTTCTGTTTTAGGCTTCATTTTCTAGGGGATATCGTGTAAAGTTTTATTTTTTAAATTCAATAACCGACCTCACGAAGAAAAAAGAATGTTTGGAGATTATAATTGGTTGATTGTTCTTTTTGTTTTTGAATGATTTTGTTAATCTTTAAGACCAGTCTATACAGTTGCGGTAAGTATGATTATAATAGAGATTTAGTGATTTGACGGAAAGCACCTCACTAATTATAACTCACGACCGACAAATCCATCTAACATTTTGCAATCTTTTGTCTTTTGTTATTACTGTAAGATTAGTTATACTGTAATAGTACTTTGTTACAGTGAAAATGTGGCGTCCTACTTGCTACAAATCAATGGGTCGGCAAAAAGATAGCGGTTAAATAGTAGTTTTTTTTACATAAGAAAACTTTTTGGTTGTGTTTTTGTTTTGTCATGTCCTGTTTTCATTCCATGAATTTGAAACACATTTACAACAAATTAATTTCAAATTTACAGTTTTTGTTTCATTCTGTTCTATCTCATTTCCGTCCTCATAATGTTACTAATCAGTAATCACCTAACCTACAATACCGTCGTATATACCATGTAACTGGTGGATTCGTATAAAATCGTTTATTTCAAAATTATGTATCTAAATAAAAATTTGAATATATATATATATATATATGAAAGTACCTCCAAAAAGCTTAAGGTGGTCGTAACCTCACAGTAACACGTCAACCCAAGTCGTGCTTGGTTTCTAGTCTATTTAAGGTAAAATGAAAGTTTAATTATATATTGTAATTTTGCAGAGTTTGTCAAAGTTGGAGAAAGGTGGTGATGAAATCGACAAAAAGTTTGTCAAATGTGTGCTGGAGGCAATCCATTCCTAAGTCTTTATCATTTCTCACCAACTCCTTCTTGTTGTGTTACCGAATGTCCCCATTTCCTTTCAACCAAGCACCAACACAAATATTTTAGGTCGTAGGAGAATGAGTCTCAACCAATTTAATATAGTTATAGAGTTACAGCTGCAAGGTGAATATTTTAGTGGTCCAAAATACACTTAATCACAATTATTTCCAAGCTCCTCTTGACAAATAACTCCTAAAATATGAAGAAAATTAATATGAATAAAAACTACGTAAAATTTTGTAAATTTATTTACCATGTTATATACATAACAATCATCAATTCAATTATGTAAGTAAATGTGGAATTTCCAAAATCTTATCATATTTCAATAGTCCATCATTTGGATCATGTTCATATGTAAGATCTTTGGGATCAGGTTGTTCTTCGAGATAAAAGATAGTACCCGTGAACGAGAACAAGATACCAAAATCAGAAGCAGAGTTTATAAAAGGTCCATCACAACAGAGAAAAATGATAAAAATAATATTAGTAACAACCTATGTCGAAACTCGAAAAATTGAATGAGGCATCGAGCATTAAATGTTGAATTCTTTTTTTTTCTCAGCTTGATTGGATGTGATTATAAATGGACCAAGCCAATCTCGCGAATGTTTATTATCATCTTTGTGGTATTGATCTGTGTGATACTGAATTCTCACTAATATTGCCCTGCCACTTACAAACCGCCATAGTCATATGCTCCTAAACTTTTAACACTGCATTTTGGTATTATCACGTACGTGGAAAAACCTACACCAAGAAACATATAAAAACGAAATGAAGAAGTAAAGTCAATTTCGAATAAATGCGTTATTTGTATTCTATTGTATTTTCCGTGGCAAAGCCAGACCATTGTGTAAGGGGACCCTATTCTTTCTGTTTGTAGTATAATGGTCTAATAGTGAATAATCCAATAGTTGATTATGAGTGTGAAAATGATTGAAGCAAATCAATAAGTTACGGGTCTGTGTGAACTAGGCTGTCTTGTTTACATCATTAGGTTCATAGGCGATTAGTTAAAATTTTATTATTAAATGTCTATGAGTTTTTTTCTGTGTGCTACGTGCTAATAATCAACGTTGTATACAACCGAAACTTCCAATGTGTGAGTTTAATACAAAATTCTGCCTTTTTCTTAGTCTGGTATTTCTTAGGAGAACCTGACTTTTTTTTTGTCCTAAAATATGGATTTTCAAAGCCCAAACTTGAATACGCAAATGCCTAAGGATTCGGGGTAGGTCATCTATTTCTATTCTGCAAGTGTTCAACACTTTTATATTCAACGACCTAGAAAATAGAAAACAAATCAGTTTGAATGTTATGACAAAGTAAGAGTGCATTGACATAGGAAACGTAAAAGGGCATAAATGAAAAATATTGGCTAAATTACAAAAGACTGTCTCCAATGGATCGACAGCTTCATCAGATGCGTTGTACAATAACTCTATTATTGTTTATCTTCACGCTTCCCCTACTTATTGACCTCAAATTAATTGTTATCTTTTTAAGATTCATATATATAGACTCTATATATCATTGGTTGCGTCTCCAGTTCGAAGCTTATAGCTGTACAATTGTAGCAACATACAGTCTCATTCTATTTACGAAACCATCAACATTACAAAAACCTTAGGTTTGAGAATTCTAGAAATTGTAAAACATTTGTATACACAGGCCACTATGTCCCAGGCCACAACGTCACCTAAACTTGTGTATCAATTTACTCGCATAGATTCAAGCTTTGGGAAAGAATATAATCATTACACTGAGGAAACATTAAAAAAAAAGGAACAAACGAAAATTCAAACACAGTGTTGTTCTTTCCAGTTTAGTTTACCTTAGCGAGACGATAATTCTAGTAATCACGCTAGCCAATTACGTCTCCTTGACGCCGTATTAAACAGAGAAAACGACCTGGTCCTACGGGTAACCCGTATCCTCGACCCGGACCCTGACGAAGCTGCAGCAGCAATGGATCCAGATGACCCGCTGAAACATCCGAAGAGCCTCATGATCCGACCCGCAAATCCACGTTCTCTTTCTCTACTACGTCCACCTCTACCTCCTCTTCTAGAGCCCCAAGCTACTCTTCTCGGAAGTCTCTCGTCACCGAGTCTTCCACCGTCAACCTCCGTATACACCACCGGCATCATTCTATCTCCTCCTCTCCAACCACCGGGGATTCTCCCTACAGCGAATCCTCCACCTGGCAATCTCCAAATCGTTAGTCCTGCCGCAGAATCTTCATCTTCCTCTGCAGAAGCACCGCTCACGTCGGTGACATCCTCCGCCGGCAGCTCATGACGGCAGACCGGACAAGAGTTCCTAATGGCAAGCCAAGGAAGAATACAATCAGGGTGATAGATATGATTACACGGCATCTCACGAGCTGCAGATTTCAAAACGAAATTCTCTTTGCAAACAGCGCAGTGAGATTGAGAATCCGAAAGAAGATGAGTAGGATCGATTTCAATCACAGGTAAAGCTTCAATCGCAGATTTAGAAGCCGGAGGATGTTGACATGAAGGAATATTTGGATTGGTATTAAGCTCGATCTGAGAGATCTGATCTAACAACCGATCAAACCCAGAACCTAACAAAAACTCGGTCATACTCGGAGGCAAAGGCCTAAGACCTGAATCTGTACCATCATCATAATACATCTGAAAAGCAGATCGATCTAAACCTTGGGAGACATGAGAAGGAGTAGATCCACGGAGTACAATAACCGGATTAGGAGATCGATTGCTACGAGAACGAGTAAGAGCAGCGGTGGCGGGAGTAGGAGTGGAAGCGTGAATAGAAGAAGAAGGAGGGAAGCGCGAGGGGGTACGGTGTTGACTTGTGACGCGGTGGAAAGAATCGGAAGGGGAGAAATGGAGAGGCTCTTGGATGTGTTCGAGGAAACCACCGTCGCAATCAGGGCAGGTGATAGAATCGGAAACCCAAACGAAACGGCTGCAGCTATAGCACCAGTAGGATCCAGAAGCCATGGGAATAGGGAGGTGAAGAAATCAAAAGTTGAAAGAAGAAGAAGAAGAAGAGAAGAACATATGGGGATTGATTTGACTAAAACGAACAAAGAGAAGGAGAAGGAGAAGGAGAAGGAGAGAGACAAGGCGGTTCGTGGTCTCTGCTTAACAAGAAGATTACAGAATTGGGAGTATACCCAACCGTCCAATTCCTCTGCTGCCACCTCCACCTCCACCTCCTCCTTTTTTTTTTTTTTTTTTTTTTTTGTTCTTCTTGTTGGTGTGTTAAACCGTTTCAATTTGTTTTTTTTTTCCACAAACGTTTATCCGAAATAATAAGATTTTTTTTGGGCATTGATTAGTAAGAGTTGAAATGACAAAACCGATTTTTATTTCTTTTTGGGTCAAAATAAAAGAAAACTTATATAAACAAAAACAATGTATAAGCCTATTTTAGCACGAGATAAAAGCCTATATTATGTCTTTTTTTTTTAACATAAAAGACAAGCCCATATATAATACAATAGCCCAATAACTCTAAGGAGGTCGACCGTAAGAATTTCCAATTACATTGAGTATTTGCATCGGTTAGGTACTAAACAACTCGATCAGCTCAAAAGCCCCGACATTGTTACTATCTCCTCCATCAAGGTTGCTACATCTAAAACCTGATCACTTATTTACTCTCACACTTACCTTCTTCTTCTAGTCATCATATAGATAACAAAGCCAAGAAATTTCCTCAAATTTTATCATTGATTTATATAGGTACGATGATGCATACACTGTAATTAAATGTTCAAGAGTCACTATATATAAAAAGATATGTGATCACAATTCAAATTTATACCACACAAGTTTTTATGTGCATTGTACTAAGTCTCAGTCTAAATATTGCAAACTTTCAACTTGTTTGTCAATGCTCTTGTTTTACTTGTGAATGTTTTACAGCTTCTGGTTAAATAGTTATGGGTTTTGCATACTCTAAATCTCTTTATATTTATCTAGTGTGCAAACTATGCATTGGATGATGAAGATATGTAGAAGTAGAAAGGTGTGGAACAGTTTATGATAAGGCAAGTTTGAAATATTAATGTTTGCACATGTTCATAAAAAGGAACAAAAGAGAAGGAAGATCCAATCCACAATTACACAAAAGGGTAAAAAAACCCCCAAAAGAGACAATAGTAGTAATAAAACATAAAATTAAATATGTAGGAGACTGCTCAAAAGTTGTAGACACAAGTTCCATCGTCACTTCTAGCCGTTGGATCAAAGTTTTGAGCCACTGGATCAGTACACCCTTCAGGAACAGGAACGCTCACTTGCTGGGCTCCTTTTCCTGCAAGTCAAGTCACCTTAATTTCAGAAACCCTATATTCCATATTTCTTCTCTTTTTCTTTTTTCCATCTCCTTCTCTTATCCAATTGATTCAACCATTTGGCTAACCAAACAAAAAAACGGAAAAAACAGAGAGTTCAGACCTCGGCTTTACCGTAGAATGTTCCGCGGCCAATGGCGTCAGCGTTTGCATCTCCCAAGGCAGCGTCACTGAGGTATGTTTCGGCAAGTTGGACTCTCTTGACATTCTCTTGTTCCATCACAAGCATGTTTCCGTATTCCAGTAGCTTCTCAAGAGTCATTTTAGGTTGCTCGAACACTGGAGCTCCTTCCCTTGAGTTCACCAGTCTCCTTCCGATCTTCTCTACTCCAAGTTCCTCAACGAACTTCCTCACTTCATCATCGTACACTCTCGCCCTCAAGGCACCGAAGAAATCTACCAAAAACCACTAATTAGTATATCTATGACTTCATATATATAGGCTAAGGCCTATTAAGAATGAGTTAGAATCTTTCTCTTACCGATAGATTGGCCAGGGAACTGATCAACAAGAGTGACAATGTCTTCGTCCTTGATATTGTCGGTTTTGAAGATACCTATGCAGACACCAATACGGTCTTCACGGGTAGGGGCCCAGTAGAACTTCTCCATACGACCATCACGGATGAGAGGTGCGTAAAGAGTGGAGAAATCGTTACCGGTGACGATGATGGGGACACGTGCGTTCTCTTCCTTGTTGTACATTCCTGGGAGCTGAACGTTGGTTGGGTTATCAGCAATGTTCATGAGTGTTGCGTTAACCATCTGGTTGTTGACTGTGTACTGAGTAGTACCACCCATACGACCAGCACCAGCATCAAGATCGTTGATGAAGAGACAACACATCTTTCCCTTCTTGATCATGTCTGCTGCCTCACGGTACCTTTGACGGATAAGCTTTGCTGGTTCTCCTGCGTTTCCACTCTCAAGCTCTCCAGCACTCATCATGATTGGGCTGCAAAAAGATTCAAACTTCTTTAGATTTTTGTCGATGAGAACCGGGTCGAAAACAGAGATGGAGGAGATGGACTCACTTGATACCCATCTTGGCCATGACAAGCTCACATTGGAAGGATTTACCTTGACCTTTGCCTCCCCATATACCCAAAATAAGTGGTACCTATAATACAAAAACAGAGCATTTCAAGTCAATTAAGCTGTGTAATAACTCAAAGTTGCACCTAAGAATACTCAAAAAAAACTCTGATTGGTACCTTGATGTTAGGCAAAGTCAAGAAGTTCTTGGTGATGTGAACAACGAGCTTGTCCATGAAAGCAGGAGCAATGTAAAACCCATCCATCATGTTGTCCAAGTTGTATCTATTCCAAGAAGTAAAGACAGAGATTATAAACCAAAGATTCTAAATCTCTTTGAACAAATAATGGAAATGGAGAGATGCAAAACTTACTGTTTAAGACCTTGGCTAATATACTCGTAAGAGTTTAGGACAGCGTTGTGAGTTCCAGTTCCCATAGGAGCTTGGAAGACTGAGTCAACCATACCTTTTCCTCTAGCGATGTCTTGCTGATCATCAGATATGTCGTAGGCAAGACCCTTCCATCTGTCTCCATCGGTTTGTTTGTCTTCTTTCACAGCCAACACTTTGAATGATCCGTTGCTCTTCTTGTTGTTCTGTGCGAATCTCGACACAGTTACAACTTTCTTTCCCAAGAAGGTTGAGGATGGGGCTGAGGCAGCTCCTGCTCCTGACCCGTTCAAGCTCAACTAAAACAACACAAACAGGCCAAACTTACTTTTGAATTCAATTTTGGTTCATATAATTCAAGAGCCGGTTTTGAGACAAAAGGTTTTCAATCAGATAAGATGAACCCAATCGAACCAAACCTATTCTAACCGGGGAATTTGGCACATAGTTCAAGGTATAGACTATCCCCTGAAGATTAAAGAATTTGGATATATTAACAGAAAAAATGAAGTAAACTGAAAATTATTTTTAAATCCTTCAAAACTCTTTTGTTTCGATTCAATTACTATATACTTCATAAAGTGAAAAAGTTTTGTAGAAATCTACTACTGATCTATAGTTCTCAAGTAGAGAATAAAAGAAGCATCAAAGTATTTTAAATCATTCTAGTTAAAGTCGAGATTCTCAAAGTGATGCAAAAGATCAAAAGCTTAAGCTAATAAGCTACTAAGTGTAAGATAATGTTAAAAGTTAACATTAAACGACAAGTGAAATCATTAAAAAGTGAAGAAGATGAAAGTACCGGAGCTCTGTTGATGGCACCAACGGTGGAAACTGCGGCGGCCATTTCTTACTAGTGCGACGAGTGTGCGTCACAAACACAAGAAGAAGCTGAGAGAGAATTTGATTGGAGAAGAAGAAGCAGTGAGAGATGTTGCTGTGGGCAAGAGATTAAGAGATTTATAAAGCGAGTGATCAACAACAATTCGTTATCTCTTCGTCTCCAAGGTTTAACTCTATGATCGCCACACGATACGGATTGGCCAAGACGCCACGTGGCGCAACGAGGAAGATGATGAGGAGAATTCTGTTGTGATTGGTCCACGTGGCATATGTTTATGAGGTTTTCGTCAAATGGCTGATCTGTGCCACTGAATTTGTTTTTTTTTCTTTGGCGTCTTAGCTTCGAGTGAAGATTATAACATCATTTATTACCACATATGCTTTGGAAAATTATTGTTTTGCTTTTTTTTAGGATGAGGTAAGCCATTCATATGTGATCAAGATACCTCTTCTACACAATTCTTCATACAATAAAATTCCAAATATTTGATACTGACATTACTTTTTCATAATAATTCTCTAAATAACCAATGTTAACTGATTGGCGGAGAGCAATGTTCTTAGCTAATATATTAAATTTTTAATTTTATCATACAAAAAGAGGCCACATATTGTTGTCTTGTCTAGATAAAAAAACTACTTGGTTAACAAATTAAATAAAATTCTACTAAACGGCTTAGTACTATTTACTTCCTTAAAGATGTAGAGTAATTTTTTTTTTTTTTTGTGGTTTGGTAAAGGGCTTTGTAGAGTGTTGAACTACCATGGTATAGAAGCTCGGAAGGTGAACTTTTATAGTCTTCTCGACAATTTGATGACTAATTTGTTCATTTGTTAGACATGGAATGGAGTTGCTGACAATATTGTAATTGTTGTGAATCCTGATAAGCATTTACACGCAAGAAAAGAGATGGGCCATGTTTGATGATTTTTTAGTGGTTTTTGGTTTTTAATTTTCGGTGTAGATTTTATTCCAAAAAAATTAATATATTTTAGATTTTGGATTCTCTTCACAAAGGTGGAAAAACCATCAAAATCTAAGATTTCTTAGTTTTTAAGGAATTCATTTTTTAATTCATAAATGGTAATAAATTAGATTTTTTGAAAACTATAAAACCAAAAAGCACTTTAAATACCATTATCATTTAAGGTGATGATACTACGCTATATTAACATTCAAAATACACAAAAAAAAAATGTCCAAGAAGGCAAGAACAAAATGACTGCAAACAAATGTTATTTACTCTTAACAAAAAGCAAATGTTGCCTACTCCGGCAATGCTAACGTAAACTGCATGTAAAAGATTTACCAAAGTTTCAGTGAGAAGACTGGTTCTTAATCAAATATATTTTTTCATGAAAAAATAAAAAGCACTACATTTTATGAAACTTTTCCATTACACAAAATGTAAAAAACAAGGTGATGATAATATAGGGTAAGATAGCATCATGCAAAACATCAATGACAAAATATGAGATAATGTTTTGAAATAGATAAGATATGAGGTAAACAATAAAAAAAATTAAACCCAATAGAATGTTGGGACAATAAGTAATATAATGAATACTGTTCAAAATAATACTAACATAAATTGACTTTTAAATTAATGTCTCTTTAGTCAATTGGCAAATTAGGCGTAATTTAAAATACAAGAATCCAGAGTGTTGTTTTAGTTTATATTTTGCAAGCATATTATTGGTCAACTAGAAAGAAAAAAGTCACATCAATAAAGATGAGGTTCCTTAGTCGCATTGAATAAAAAATAAAGTAAACCTTCCTCAGGAGGACAGACTTTTGAATGTCTTATAGTGTTTTTGCGTTGAGAATGATCAGTGTGTAAAATCTCAGTACAGACTGCTGATTTGAAATTCTGGGTTCTAGGTTTTAAGGTTTCTGCAACTCCTTCCTGATTTTCCCAGCAATTTCGCTCCACGGAAGACTACGTTAGTCTTTTTTTTTTTTTTTTCTTGTTTCACTGATTGTTGTTTATCCTCACAAACATTTCGACTCATGTTATGCTGATTCTTTTTATTTGGAATTTTATAAGGTTTTGGGTATTGTTTTCATAGTTAGATGATTCAAAATGTAGGCTTATTGGGTATCAAGTATAAGTCTTTAGAGAATGAAGAATCTAGCTTCTTCTTTTTTTTGGTTTTAGTGATAAAATTTGTTCCTTTGGTGTAGTAAATGAGCAACATATCAGACAAATGGAACCATGACTTGAATTTACTTTAATTGGAGCATGTGAAGTCTTTGTGTTATTGTTTTCTTTAAGATTAACTTAGGAATGTGTGTTTGGTATTTTTGTAGAAGAGCCAGACGATGAGTGGAAACCCTATCCTTGATCCTACTCTTCAAGAGATTCTTCAGGTGATTAAACCCTCACGAGCTGATTGGGATACGAGGATTAGAGTCATTGATCAGTTACGTGATGTATTACAATCCGTTGAATGCTTAAGAGGTAATGACTCTTGATGCACTTTTTTGCTTCTCCTATTTTTCTTACTGTCTAGTAATGCCTTGAACTATACTGGTAATGGATATAATTATGATATTTCTGAAATGGAAAATGAGATAGTCAGAGCTTTCAATATGGTAATCTCTGCTGCATTTGTAGATGCAGAACAGTACAAATGGTTCAATGTTACTCTTTTGCACTGTTGTCGTTCTGTATACAAATGATTTCACCTGATAATTAAACTAGAAAAAAGAAGTTGCTTATAGCCCATTTATCTGGTTGTGTGATTGTTAGGTGCTACTCTTCAACCATTTGGATCATTTGTATCAAATCTCTTCACACGATGGGGAGACTTAGATCTCTCTGTTGACTCATTCAGCGGTTCTTCCATCTTGTTCACGGGAAAGAAGCAGAAACAAACTGTACTCGGACATTTACTTCGAGCACTGAGAGCTAATGGTGATTCATTTTGCTTCACGTGTTGTTTCCTTCTGCTAGTTAAATAGTTTCTTCATGTGGTGACTTCGTCTGATCTCCGTTATCATGCATTCAACAGGTGGATGGTACAAACTGCAATTTGTTATCCATGCGCGAGTTCCCATTCTGAAAGTTGTGAGCGGCCACCAAAGAATTTCTTGTGACATTTCTATTGATAATCTGGAAGGACTTTTGAAGAGCAGGTTCTTATTCTGGATCAGTGAAATAGATGGGAGATTCCGCGACCTGGTTCTGCTAGTAGGTTAACATGAAAATAAAACCAGATTATGTGTTTCCAAAGGTTTAATTGATTCTAGACATATCTATCTCGTGTAATCTACATTTATAGGTGAAGGAATGGGCCAAAGCTCATAACATCAACGACCCAAAGTGCGGGACTTTCAACTCTTACTCTCTCAGTTTGTTAGTCATCTTCCATCTTCAGGTAAAATAGTGTTGTAGATTCTGCTCCCTTCTGCAGTTACTGCATCTTTACAAAACATGGTGTCTTAGGATGTTTTTTATGTGTTTATTTGTTGCAAGACTTGTGTGCCTGCAATATTGCCGCCTCTAAGAGAGTTATATCCAAAGAGTGCAGTTGATGATCTTACAGGTACCTTCTAAAATTTATGAGGTTTGGAGTATAAGAGTAAGATTTTTAGCAACATGGTTTCTTGCAGGTGTGCGAAAAACTGCAGAGGAAAGCATAATGCAAGTTTCTGCTGCTAATATAGCGAGATTTAAGTCAGGCACATCAAAATTAGTCAATCGAAGCTCGCTCTCTGAGCTTTTGGTCTCGTTTTTTGCAAAGGTGATTGATTTCTCACACATTCTAGCTTGAAAATGTGTGTCCCTTGATGTATAATATCCAGTAAATGAATGAATTAGTCTCTTGATTTTGCTGTGTGGCTGCATTTTTCAGTTTTCAGACATAAACGTGAAGGCTCAAGAGCTCGGTGTTTGCCCGTTTACTGGAAGATGGGAAAACATAAGCAGCAACACTAGATGGCGGCCAAAGACATACTCTTTATATGTAAGTCTCTTTCTCTTACTCTCATGTTGAGTTATATTTTTTAGTTGAAATACATAACAACAGACTAAAGTATGTGACTGGTGTGTGAATTAGGTTGAAGATCCATTCGAGCAGCCGCAGAACGCTGCAAGGAGTGTGAGTCGTAGAAATTTGGACAGAATTGCACAAGTATTTCAAATGACATGTCGCAGTCTTGCCTCAGATTTTAACAGAAACTCCATCATTGTGGTTCTTACTGCGCCACATATTCAACAGTCTTTGTACAGCACAACAAGCCTCCATAATCAACATCATGGGAATGGTATGCGCAATGCCCGGAATCTGCATGGTCAGTCTAGGCCATGGAACCAGCAAACGCAGCAGAATTGGTCACAGAGAAACAATATCCAGAATCCTAATCCTCCATACTGGCCTGCACCACCACGGTCCCGACCACAACAGAATTGGGCTCATAACAACCCCAGGAATCTGCAGCGGCAACCACCTGTCCAAGGCCAAACTTTGCCTGTAATCACGCAAACTCAAACGCAAAAGAGTCAATATAAGAACAGGATGCGACCAATGAAAAACACATCTGCTGGTACAAGTCAGAATCAGGGTCACATTGGTAAGCCACCAGGTCAAATGAATGTGCGAACTCTCCAAGACCTGTATCGGTAAGACCAAAATCAAGGACAAATGTGGAGACCGAGATCTGAGCAGTAGAATGAGTTGTGCAGGCATATTGTTCAGAGATTCTCCCTGACATTATTTTGAATGATTTTGTATTCTGACCTTGGAGAAACTCGAGCTATTTTTTTCTTCTTCTAATGGATCCTTTTGTTACCATCAACAAATTTGCAGTTGCAAAGAATTGTTAATAAAAGTCGAGGGCTATGTAAAACATGACTCAGTAAAACTCCACAATCAAATTTACAGTTACAAAATGAGAAAAAAAAGAAGAAGAAGAAAAAAAAAGAAGAGATTACCAAACAATATAATATTGTGTGTTGACTAATTTCTGGTACTAAGCTAGAAGGAGACGCTTCTCGCATGTTAAAATCCTGTAACTTGCATGAGGACCCTCGGATGTGTCACGCAGAGAAGTATGCCAACCCATAGCCCTTGTGATCTCTTGAATTTCATTCATAACATCAATTGTATCCCTAATGTATGCTCTTCCACCGGGTCTCAATATCCGGTCCATCTCTAACAATATGCTTGACATCTCGCATCTGATACAATGTTAACCATTTACTCAGACATAGACTCATTTATATATCACTTTCCAATTGAGTTACAGATAATTCTTACCTTTTTCTTTCGATTGAAAAGAGTCCTGAGGCATGTAAGAAGTCATATGTCCGTGGGTATGTATCAAATGGTTCACACCTGTATTAGAATGCAAAACTTATTAAAAATATATATATCTAGAGCTAGAACTCATATCTTAGTTTGACTTAGGACTAATAAACAGATGAAAAATCTGTGTCCTAAATCAAACAAGGAGAGGTATTACTAACATACTCTTGATGATTCACTAAATTCCAAGGGTTCAATTATAGCTTTCATAATTCTATGTTTTCATACGAGAGATCATAAGAAGAAAAGCAGTACCAATCGTGCATCACTCCTAACAACCCACGATCATAAATGACTGGCAATGTATTAGGCCCACTGACAGGAACCACACTTAGAACCCAGCAATCGAGTTTATGATCATTTAGTGCAGCTGCAAATCTACCAAAAACAAAAGGAATCAAATAAGGATTGATAAGCTAAGACACTGAGGTATAACTGCATAGTACCTAACAGAAAAATACGATTTCATACCCGCCAAAGCCTGCTCTCATGTCTAAAACGTTTCTTAGTTTCATCTTTTTCCATTTTAAAGCGCGGATATAGCCCCCAATTATTTCATTCCAGAATCTTGATTCTGCCTTGAATAGCTCTTTCCTAGCAATGAAGGAATCATATTTTATCGTCTGCAGCCTATCAGGTGGAGTATGCAGACGGGAAGGCCATGAGGTGACATTTCCTCCATATCCACTATCGGGTATGCGACTGATGCAAGGTTTCAGGTTCGTGTACCTAAGACAAGAACAAAACAACATGAGAAATAGAAAGGTTGATTTTTTTTATACACATTGTCACCGGCCAAGTCTATAGACAGATTAGATGAAATAAAACAAATTAAATTGAAAAACATTGAAGTTTTGATGTAACTCCGACAGCATAGAGAATATAAAGCCCTTTTCAATTTGGTGTTATGCTTCCACATGCAGGTAGCAAGATATGTCAAATAAGAAAGACCGAGAGTTTAGCAGCTGTACCAAACATTATCGGGATCATCAGATTCATCACAAAGAGGAGGTTTGGTTCCAGCCTCACGACTCAAATAACAGTCATTGTTGGAGGGCTTCTGCCAAATCGCAACATATCCTTCTTTCTTTACCAGTTTCCAGCAAATGCTAGTAGTAAGATTCAGCATCTCTGGAAATCAAAATGTGAGATTAAAGAGTAGACATACTGGCTGAATCAAAGTAGCAAATGGAAACAAAAAACTCTCCCTATACCCACAGAGACAAATAGTTCCGACTTATCATATTCTTCATTTTTCTCTAACAAAGCTACAAACCATGATCACTAACTCCAATAATTTTTTTATTAAAAAGAACAAAGAAACTTAATTACCCTGACTTACACGCCTATATAAAGCAGATCAAAAGATTGTTACCTGTCCACTGTTCTTCCAAAGCGGGTTCATGCTTATAAACAGGTTGTGCAGCCCAAGCAAAATATCCTCCAGCCCGCAGCATTCTATTGATCTCAAGGAGCAAAATTCCATCTTTATCACGGAGAATTAAACAGAAGAATGAGAATTTTTCAATACAAGCTAAAACATAGTTCACATAGGGAGTTAAAAATACAATCGGTGCAATCTTAAATTTTTTTCTGCTGAAGCATACCAGAGAATCTTACCATCACGAGTCCAATTGATTCTACATCTTGAACAATGAATAAGATCAAAAGCTTGGCTTGGATATAACAAACGCCTTGTAGCAAATGCTGCCGCCATAGCAGGAACACCACGCTCAAGAGCAAACTGAATTTGGTTCTCGTGGATATCTTTCGGTGCAACAGACATTGTCATGACATTGCGTGTCAATAGATAAGCGCCAAAACTCGCCACACCACAACCAACATCCATAGCAACCCTAATATGCTTGCCAAAGGTGATATCAGCAACCATCTGCAGACACAAAAGTACAGAGTATAACATCAGATGAAAAGACCCAATATATAGATGACGCTACTACTGAGAAAAATAACCTTAGAGATCTGGTCCAAGTACTGGTCAGCCCCATGAATAAACTGTGTACCACCTCCAGGAAACTTGAACTTGTTCTTGTCTCGTGAAATCCAGTTCTGACCGCCTTTATCCTCAACGAGCCGAGTATGAGGAACATTGCTAAACCATACCTATCCATCAGTAAATTCCAAATACTAGTTAAGCTGATACCAAGACATGTTATCTGAATTCTCCAATCCAAAATGCAAAACTTCAACTGAAGCTCTAGTAATCTTAATTCTGAAACCATAAACTGAAACAAAAATCTGCAAAACAAAGAAGTACCTCATCACGGCTTTTAGGCCATGGAATCGGTTGGCGATAACCTTTCGGAGGCGGAACCAAGCAATTCAAGACTTTACCTTTCTCAGGGCAGTGACGCTCAAATCGTTCACCTCGTTCCGTGGGTGTAAGCTTCTTAATGGCTTCAGTATTATCCAAACAAGGTATATACTCTCTCATACTCTCAGGACACATCCCAAATTTCTTAATTTTAAACTTAGCTGTAGAATCACCTTCCCTTTTCTCTTCAACGATCTCCGTCTGATTCCCCCAATCTTCCACAGTGTCGCTCTCAACTTCTCCCACCTCAAAATTGTCGGACATCGCACCGTTCGCATCTACTATCCCGAAGCTCTGAATCGGAACAGGCGGAGGAGGAGATGGAGATGGATTAGCTTCCACATTAACCTTCTCCGTCTCCGTCACCACCGACGGAGGCAGTTGTGTTGTGGCGGGGATTTGATTATCGGTATGGTTAGCAGGAATTATCTCCGATAAATTGAAGATTCTGTTGCTGTTGGGTGAAACGGAGACTTCCGAGATCGAGCTGCCGGAGGTGGAGCTGGAGAAGAAAATGAGCTGCTGGTAGCCATCGTCGGACCAGTGCTTGCCTAAGTAGAAGAAAGCGACGGTAACGAGAACTAAGGAGGAGATCTTGATGAGCGTAGGGCTTTTGAGTAGATCGACATTGGTGAGAGGCTTCATTAGCTTGCGCGTGAAGGATGAAGCTATTTCTGGATCGGCCTTCGGAGCTCTTCTGTGTCTCACTACTTAACTTAGTTTCTGGCGTTCGGTAAAAATGCATTTGGATCCATTTGGAAGTTGCAGATATTATAAGGGTCTTCAATTAATTTGGCAGTTTTTTTTCTTTCTAAAATGACCTTTCTTTGATGAAAAAAAACATCAGATGACCCAAAAAAAAAAAACTTTGAAGATAATATTTTGGTTTTCAAACTTGAAAAATTTCATGAAAAAAAAATCTTTAAATTCTGATATTTGTAAGAAAAATTATACAATACCATGTCTTGATGCTTTGAATGGATGTAACCTGGTGTCAATGGTTTTGACGAGGCCAAGTAAGCTCATGTAATGCATCAAATCAATTGAATAAATGTGTGATTTGCATAATCTTTCCGGTCACGCCTCTCTATGTATAACGTTTATGGTTTGCCAATTCCTAGATAAATATGTGTGTAACAATGTTTGTTTAGCAAAAAAAAAACAACAACAATGTCTTGCGTGTTAATTAATCTGGTTGAAATTAATATTATAGTTGGTTTTTCTTATAGCTGAAAATGAATTCCAACCCATAATAACATTATATTTTATTTTAATATAGATATTCTTTCGAACAAAATATTTAATAGATATATCTTGTTCATACTATAGTAACCAATTTTGCAATTGACAAAAGACAGACATGATAGTGTTGGAATTAATTTTTGACGTGTCAAATCTTTAATGTTACATAGGGAGAAGACAACGTTGGTCCGTAAGCCCTTTTATCTTGTAAAATTGCAACTCGAGTCCAATTCCAGGGACTTTCATTTCATTTCAATTTCAATTTCAATTTCAATTTCAATCTATTAAAATTAAAAAATAAAAACAAAGGTGAAAACAGTTACCCCCAAATTTCTCAAGCAACATCGTCGGCTAGGTTTATCCAATTTCCGATTCATGTGTTTACAATTCTCAAATCGGAAGCAACGACGATCATGAGCACCGTCGGTGTAGAACAGCTGACACCTGATTCCATATCTAGATCGGTTATCGAGACTGTCAATGGATCGCACCAGTTTACGATTAAAGGTTACTCTCTCACCAAAGGCATGAGCACTGGGAAATATATTCAAAGCGATATGTTCTCCGTCGGCGGATACGATTGGGCGATCTACTTTTATCCCGACGGGAAGAACCCGGAGGACCAGTCCACGTATGTCTCTCTGTTCATCGCTCTAGCGAGTGATTCTACTGACATTAGGGCTTTGTTTGAGCTTACGCTGATGGATCAGAGTGGTAAAGGGAAACACAAAGTTCACAGTCATTTTGATCGCTCGCTTGAGGGTGGGCCTTATACGCTTAAGTATAAAGGAAGCATGTGGTAAATTGCTTTTACTCCATTTTGGATTTGATGTTTCTAATATGATATAATCGTATGCGCAGTTTTTAGGGTTATTTTGGTTTTATGCATTTTGATTTTAGCGATGTTGTTTATCTTCTGCTTTAATTGCATGTCGACGGTTCTGTTGCTACTCTTGATAGTTCTATGTTTGATTTATCTTTATGTGATTACACGTCAACGATGGCCTGTGAAAATTAGCTAGATTTGAAATGCTTTAAAGTGTGAGGTATGTGCTTGCTGAATTTTGAATTCTTATGTGAACTTTTCTTCTGCATTGTTGAGTTCTTACAGTGGGTCATTTCCCTTAAGCTATGTTGTTTAGTCTAACATGACTTATTATTACGAATTTTCAGGGGTTACAAACGCTTTTTCAAAAGATCAGCTTTAGAAACCTCTGACTACTTAAAGGATGATTGTCTTATCGTCAGTTGTACTGTTGGCGTTGTTAGAGCCCGACTTGAGGGTCCAAAACAGTATGGTATTGTGCTACCCCCATCAAATATGGGTCAGGGATTGAAAGACTTGTTAGATTCTGAAATTGGTTGTGACATAGCTTTCCAAGTTGGAGATGAAACATACAAAGCTCACAAACTGATTCTCGGGGCACGCTCTCCCGTTTTTAGAGCTCAATTTTTTGGACCAATTGGGAATAACAATGTGGATAGAATAGTGATAGAAGACATCGAGCCGTCTATCTTCAAGGTAATTTTTGTTCAATATTACATTGTGAATAGTTGGTTGTACATGCAATTACTGACTCGGGATCTTCAAATTTTATAGGCCATGCTTAGCTTCATCTACACCGATGAACTTCCTGATGTGCACGAAATTACAGGGTCCACATCTGCCAGTTCGTTCACAAACATGATACAACATCTCTTGGCAGCTGCTGACCTCTATGACCTTGGAAGGTTAAAGATATTATGTGAAGTTTTGCTATGTGAAAAACTCGATACTGATAATGTGGCAACTACACTTGCGTTGGCTGAACAGCACCAATTCTTACAGCTCAAAGCATTCTGCTTAAAATTTGTTGCGTCTCCATCAAACTTGGGAGGTGCGTTTTGCATATATACTGATCAGTGAAAGTTTTATGTTTTTTCAGTCTGCACTTTTATTTGCCTGTATAGACTTTCTCTGCATATTTATTATGTTTATAGTACATGTTTTCTTACTTCAGTCGCAACATTATTATCAGGGGATGAGTTATTAGAATGTATAGGTCCTGCATTGAATTAGTTTTATCATTAATGCTTTACACTTTGTTTAAATATGCTGCCATGGAAATTTTGTCATTAAACTACAACGTGAGCTGTACGAGGATTTTTGAAAACAATAGCTAGAGTAATTGAGAGAACATATTTATGAATCTCTATAAATATATAATCTTAAAAGTCCAGACGATATGTAAAACTCTTGTTTTCCTCGTATGAATGTTCACATATTTGGCATATGGCTCTTGTTGCAATAATGATCCACTAAAGAAGTCAGGTGTGTTACCTATAGTTTATCTTGTTAGTATACTTGTTTAACTTTCTTGTTTTTATGTATGATTTGGATATAGGAGACTCGATGCTTGATTAGATGGCTTGATGTTTATCATTCCTCAAGTAGGTGCGATAAATAGTTATTTCTTGATTCGTTTAATAGACAATTTAGTTTAAAGTTATCAATGCCTAACCAATGGGTAAAATATTTCGCATTCTGGAAGAGAGAGATTCTTTACTTGCATGTCCTGGTCTAAATGTTGAGTTTCACATAAATCCTGGTTCATTTAACGGCTGTACAATCATTTGCAGAACTTAACTAAATGTTTCTTTCTTTTTTCTCTAAAATTGAAGTCTTTTTCCAATATGGTGGACTTTTGTTTGTGTGGAACAGAGTGCTACTACCACTTGAAAGATATTATCCCTGAAGAGGATCCAGGAAAACTAAGAATGTAGTGATGTTTTCTGTGCAGCCGTAATGAAATCTGAAGGATTCAAGCACTTGAAACAGAGCTGCCCCACTTTGTTATCTGAGTTGCTGAACACGGTTGCATCAGTGGATAAGAGCTCGACAAGTGGACAATCAAACAAGAAAAGAAGTGTTAGCAGTGTGTTAGGGTGTGACACTACAAATGTGAGGCAAGTGAGGAGGAGGACATAGGATGGACCCAAATGCTAGTTGTAAGCTGTCCTTTGAGCCTTGTTTTGACCGCTTGGTGAGAACTTCTGATGCTACTTAAGTGATGTGGAAGCAGAGCACAGACCAAGTTTTTTTTTTGCTTAGACCTTTTATTGTAATGAATCATTGTTCGTAGTATGTCAACACTAGTGTAAAGCTTTAGGCAATATACATCTCTATTTACTTTTCAGTATGTAACCATCTCGTTATATTTGAATTCTCTTCAGTTTCGCAGCTGACGTATTAAGTATTTGTTGAGCCCAAATTGAACCCAATAACAACTCCAAATCCAACTCCAAAACTATAAAGCAAATACATCCGGCGACCGGCGTCATAAAAAAAATCATGGAAACTTACCCCAAACATTAAAAAGTGATTAAATAATTGAAAAAGGATAAATTAACGGCGAACAAAATCATGGAAACTTACAAAATCGTACGTTGCCGTTTCAAGTATACATTCTGCTTCCAATTATAGTTAAACTACTATGTATTCCAACGACCAACAAAAAAGTAAACTGTGTAGTTGTTTAAAAAAAAGTCAGATGAGTTAATGCTTTATTAGATGTTTTTTATGGGCAAAACGTCGGTGGGTCAAAGCTGAAATCAACGGGTTGCCTAACTACAACGTTGCGTTGGTGTCTTTTCCACAATTCTTTTTTGTCACTTTTTTCATTCATTAACTTTTCTATACTATTGAAGTATACTTTAAATCAACTCAAGATCATATACGTATTGTATAAAATAGTTATTGTGTGTGTGTGCGCGCATATGTGTTACCGCGGATATCTGCGTTTGCGGCGATGTTGGCGTGTATATATGTCAAAATTGAATATGCTTTTTAAACGTTTAGATCTACTCCTTTTCTGTTCGTCTTTTATTCTTATTTTATACCTCAACTATCTTTTATTCATAAATCATAATTGTGTATACGTAATAATATTGTGTACTATTTTTACCAATCAGTTATGTCAACGAATTTCTTTAACAAAAATAAAATTTAGTTAGAATCTAGTCTCGAATCTTTGATTCAATGCTTTTCACGGTTGTATTTAGATTTCTTACGCTTGGCGTCCAAGATTCCAATAATAAGCTGAGAATGAAGTATTGATCGATCTACCTCTCTATTATTTGGTTTGCTCATAATTGCAATGTCCTATTCTGAATAGGCTATTCATCATCTTACGTATGTGGGTTCATATGTCATTCATCCCACTTTCCACATGTGCATTTTTAAGAATTGTCGATCCATTTTGCAGTACTGTGACCACTACACATAATTTTCATATACTGTACAAGTTGTATAATACAACTGATATAAAAGGGTTTATAAGATGTAAATATATTTTTGGTATTTATATATATATATATATATATAGTGTGTTTTCGCTCGTAGAGCATAATGGGTTCAGGAGATAAGGGCAAATTATAAAAGAAGAAATTGGAGTTAACGCGACCTTTACTTGGAAAAAAAGAGAGTCAAATTTAACGAGTAAATAAAAAAAAAATAATGGTCCGTTTAAGTAATAATTATACAAAAATGGTTTTAATTTGTTAAACACGCACTCTTATTTTCTTTATCAACGGTGTATATATATGTATCTAAAGTTGGCTTTGATTTCATTATCACAGCTCAGCCTGACGCAACACTCAGGCTGTTCCTCTTCCATTCTACAGCCTTTCCCTAACTCAGATCTCTCCTTTTCCTTGGGTAATGCCTCCAATTTCTTTTACTTCTCTCTCCATGTGCTCTGCATTTCCTTGTATTTTCAGCTCTGTTCGTTTTTTATTGGATTTTATGGATCAGATTCTCAGGTTTTGTATTCGATTCGTTGAATTTTGGGTGCTTGATTCTTATGACTTAATTCCCAGCTAGTAATGTTTAACCGTGAAATTATGACATTGTTTTCCTGAATTTTGTATCCGATCTGCGATTTTTATTTGTGGTTTTATTAAAGGTCATTGATTTATTGCGTGATCTAACTTGTTGAACAGTTTGCTTGAGCTGTTGTTGCCTGTTCAGCATCGGAACAATGTTGTATTGTCTGATTTTGTGTGTTTGTCTTATTGTGTTGTGGATCTTAATTCAATAACCTTTCTCTCTGAATTACTCTATAGTTTGTTTTTTTGAATGCTAAAGTAATTTTATCGTATTTTTCAGGTTAGAGTATCAAGATGAAGGCACTCATTCTTGTTGGAGGCTTTGGCACACGTTTGAGACCATTGACTCTCAGTTTCCCTAAGCCTCTTGTTGATTTTGCTAATAAACCCATGATCCTTCATCAGGTACTACATTTATGATTTTTGCTATTAGACGTTAGCTTCTCCTCAATATATTTTCAATCTTCAAACTCTTATATATATATATATATATAGAGGGAGAGAGAGAGAGAGCTTCTTGTCCTTGTGTAAGTCTTGTGCTCTCATGACATGTTTTAACGGAGGTATGTAATCTTGTAGATAGAAGCTCTTAAGGCAGTTGGAGTTGATGAAGTGGTTTTGGCTATTAATTACCAGCCAGAGGTGAATTACTATCTCCTCACTTTTTTTTTTCTTTCTTTGGCTATTTTTATGTTTTTACATTTGTATTTACCATTTTCTCTGTATCATCAATAGGTGATGCTGAACTTCTTGAAGGACTTTGAGACGAAGCTTGAAATCAAAATCACTTGCTCACAAGAGACTGAGCCACTAGGTACGGCTGGTCCTCTGGCTTTAGCAAGAGACAAATTGGTTGATGGATCTGGAGAGCCTTTCTTTGTTCTTAACAGTGATGTGATTAGTGAGTACCCACTTCAAGAAATGATTGCGTTTCACAAAGCTCATGGTGGGGAAGCCTCCATAATGGTGACAAAGGTGAGGCTATCGAACCAATTACTCTCCAATTACGGTTTTAAGTATGTTATTCATCTAATGTGGACCTGTGTAAATTGGTTATAGGTGGATGAACCGTCGAAATATGGAGTGGTTGTTATGGAAGAGAGCACAGGGAGAGTGGAGAAGTTTGTGGAAAAGCCAAAACTGTATGTAGGTAACAAAATCAACGCTGGGATCTATCTTCTGAACCCATCAGTTCTCGATAAGATTGAGCTAAGACCGACTTCAATAGAAAAAGAGACTTTCCCTAAGATTGCAGCAGCTCAAGGGCTCTATGCAATGGTGCTACCAGGATTTTGGATGGACATTGGGCAACCCCGTGACTACATAACGGGTTTGAGACTCTACTTAGACTCTCTGAGAAAGAAATCTCCTGCCAAATTAACAACTGGTCCACACATTGTTGGGAATGTTCTTGTTGACGAAACCGCTAAGATTGGAGAAGGATGTTTGATTGGACCAGACGTAGCCATTGGTCCTGGCTGTGTTGTTGAGTCAGGGGTTAGGCTCTCACGCTGCACAGTAATGCGTGGGGTACGCATCAAGAAGCACGCGTGTATCTCGAGCAGTATCATCGGGTGGCACTCAACAGTTGGACAGTGGGCACGGATTGAGAACATGACGATTCTCGGAGAAGATGTTCATGTGAGCGATGAGATCTATAGCAATGGAGGAGTTGTTTTGCCACACAAGGAAATCAAATCAAACATCTTAAAGCCAGAGATAGTGATGTGAAAATGGTGATATTATATATGTGCAACATTGGGATTTTTTTTGTTTGTTGCGTCTTTCTTCAACTTTGAGGTTTCGTTAAAATCGTATTGGCTTTTGAATAAGCATCTCTCAAAACGCTGTATGTATCTTGTTAGGGTCATTTGGTGTTTTGTCTCTATTTTTTTTTTTGTAACTTATAAAAAAAATGTTCTCATTTTGAGATATTTTTGAGTATTCATTAAAATTGTGAAAGCTTTTTGTGAACATTCTAACATCTATTACTTTATATATTAAACTTGACAATTCCCTTACCCTGTCTGATATTTTTCTCGATCTGAATATGAATGAATGCGTCTTTGATGAAGAACATTGTTCATAGCCATGCTTACATTACATATGTATACCGAAAAGACAAAGCTTCGATGGTTTAAAGTTTAAACCATTTGAACCGGTTTGCATTATTGAAATAGCTAAACCCAAAAAGATAATTGAGAAGCGTAAAAGGTGTTTAGAAACTAGAAGCAACAATATTTTAAATATCTGTCCATGATTTGAAGTCGATCCGTTGGGTTTGAGTTTATCCCAAATCAAAGGTGTAGAGGAATATTCGTTGATGAGCAAAAAGACTAGAATACCCTCGCTTTCCCTCCACATAAATACCGACCCGATCTGAACCGGAGCTAAAACAGTTTTGTAAGTCAATGACGTCCCGTACATCTCTTCTCCTTCTCCTTGCTTGTATCGCCGGGGCATTTGCCGGAGACGTCATCGAACTCAATCGACGACCACAGAGGGAGTTTGATTATTTCGCGCTCGCTCTTCAGTGGCCTGGAACCTACTGTCGTGGAACTCGCCATTGCTGCTCCAAAAACGCTTGCTGCAGAGGGTAACTTTCTCTTCTTTTTATTTCGATTTCGAAAACTCAGATTGAAAATTTCTATCCATCATGTCTCTTTGGGTAGCTAAGGATCTGAGTTCATTAGCTAAGTTATAATGATACAACAGAGATTATTTGAACATTTCTATTAGAAGGGAGAAATCTCGATTCTGCTTTATTAAGCTTTTTTTTTTTTTTTTTTTAATTTTGCTCTACACTAACTTGCGTTTTTTTTTTTCTTTTCCAGGGCCAATACTCCAACTCAATTCACGATCCGTAAGTAAATATTTTGAAATTTTAGTTTCAGTTTGAGAAACCAATATGTCATATGTGGGGGTGTGTTTGAGTTTAAGCACTTTATTTTTTAATCAGCCTAGTGGCTTTAATTTTTAATTATCTGGTAAAGTTCAAAAGTTGCTGCTTTCACTGTTTTGAGTTTAAGAATATACATACTCTAAGCCTGCCCGATTTTCAATCTTTTTCTGGTCTGCTAACTTTCTTTATTATGCTACCTAATTATCTCTAAATTTATCTTGTAGATGGGCTATGGCCTGACTATAATGATGGTTCATGGCCTTCATGTTGTTATCGATCTGACTTTAACGAAAATGAGGTAAAAGTTTATATTCTTATGTGGTTCTTGTTAAAGTTCTCTTATGTTGGTCAAGGAGCATCCAGACACTTTACCTAAAAATTTTTAACTGCATAAAAGTATACGTCTTAATATCTTAAGAGAATATTCTGATAGGAGAAAAATTGCAGATTTCAACGTTGATTGATGGCCTTGAGAAGTACTGGCCTAGTCTTAGTTGTGGTTCTCCATCATCGTGCTATGGTGGAAAAGGGTCATTTTGGGGCCATGAGGTGATCATTTTTCTAATTTGTTATAACTTTCCATGGATAGGTGTATCCATCTCCCATAACCTTGTCTCTGAGGCTTCACCAAAACTAACTGAGTTTCATTTGTTGCTTTTCATGTATCTCTTTGCAATACACTTTGGCAGTGGGGTATCATCTTCAATCTATACTTCTTTAAATTGATTCTTCTTCCCATATACAGAGTTTTATTTATTGATACCTTTTGACAATTCTGTGCGATTAGTTAGCACAATATGTTCTGGTTTGATTATGCCTATACGATTACACTGATCATTTTCTTTCTTTCAGAGAAACATGGGACTTGTTCTTCTCCTGTTTTTCATGATGAGTATAATTACTTCCTTTCTACGCTTAATCTCTACATGAAGTATAATGTCACGGTAATTCTTCACTGAGTTAGGTTTATTTTATGATATAATGCATAGTGGATTTGTTAAATGAGAAAATTGGGCATACACAAGATTTACATGGGTTAACTATTTGCTTGCATGCTTGTGCAATGAATTTGATAGACAAGTAGCTATTTATATAAGGACTTAGTTACAAAAATAAATATTTGGGCAGCAAGGTACACATAGGTTATGACTGAAAAAGTTCAGTTGATGCCTTGCACTTTTTATATCGTAACCTCAAAATTTCAAGATCTGGGCTAATATATGTTTCATTTGCTGTGGAGATTTTAACTGGAAATATGAACAGATATATTCATTATCTCAGTTTCCATATCACACCCTTAAAGGCTTTGTTAAAGCTAAAGCTAACTGAGGTCCTAGTTATGCCTATTTTCTGTATCTCCGATCATTTTTTAGCCTGACTTTTTCATCTACCATTGGATGTAGGTACTTTTTCTTTACAATATAATGATCATGCATGTTTTACCAGTTTGTGAAGATATTTATTATACAATTTTCTCTCCTGGAGAAGTTTGTTGATGCCATCTTACAATCTCTGTATCTGTAAATCTGAAATAGGATGTCCTCCGTAAAGCTGGCTATGTTGCTTCCAACAGTGAAAAGTATCCTCTAGGAGGTATTGTAACAGCCATTCAGAATGCGTTTCATATCAACCCTGAAGTGGTATGCAAAAAGGATGCCATAGACGAAATCCGTATATGCTTCTACAAAGATTTTAAGGTCTGTATTCGAGATCTCTTTCATCTAAATGGTTATTGTTAAACATTTTGTTAGCCTTTGAGAATGGCACCAGTTTCTGAAAGTTTTTTTCTTTTCTTTTATGACTACAGCCCAGGGACTGTGTTGGTTCAAAAGATGTGACATCGAAAAAATCATGTCCCAGTTACGTGAGTTTGCCGGAATACACGCCACTGGGTAAGTAAAGATCATTATACAGAAAACCATTATTTTCTGCTTTTGTTCCGTGAACGATGCATAAATCTAAATAGTGTGGACAAGAGCATTAATTAAGTAATGGATATATGATCAGATGATAAGAATGTGATCTGTTATGCAGAGCGTGAGGCTATGGTTCTGAGAATGCCAACAGATAGAGAAGCTCTTTGAATGGGAAAGGATTGGATATTTGTTGTCTTCTAAATATGGGCAATATTTACAATCAAACCTATATAAACAAAGAACCAAGCTTGTCTTATTTTCATTTGTACACCATATATGATTTTCTTATTTTCATTTCTACAGGATATATGAATCATTGACTGGTAAATCAATTATTTTTTCTTGTAATAATGAAAGATCAGAAAGATCCATAAGAGTATTCAAATTCTATTAACATTTGAGTTCTATGCTAGGGAGATTTCTGAAAATATTTTAGTTTGGTACCATTATGTACTTTTTGTTAAGGGATTCTAATAAATTTAAGTGTCAATATAAAACAAATAAAAAGGTTGCACTTATAAAGTCCCCAAATATATGTCTAATAAATATACTTGAATGCTAATTCAAACAAATGATGACAATTTTCATTCTTACACATAAGTATGAAATTTCATAGCAAATTCCAAATATCCCTTTTCCGCGATACATCGATCAGTGTTCAAACTGACAAGACTAATCTTACCAGAGATTATGTCATGACTAGTCGGAGCAGACAGTTTAATCTTTCCTCGGCCCATCACAGTAATTCCATTAGATGTCCCAGGATCTCCAAAAAATGATTTCCTAAGCAATTCAATATAAATATATGGGGTTGGAGACTCCAAAGGAATCACCAATTCTTCATTAAACTCCAAAAAATGGCCTTGAAAAACTCTTACCTCTCGAGTTTGGTATTGATCATCATTGTTGGTCCATACCTTAATTTGATAGCAACCCGGATCATAAAAAAGTTTCAAAAGACTTTTGTCATCGAAGTTGATTGATCGATAAAACTTCACAATTAACTCTGTATTTAGATCATAATCAACTTTTCTTTTTCTTCCACGAATCATCGTTTTTTTTTCTTTTTGAACGAAATTTTTCATCAAACAAAAAAATGGTTTTATAAATCTAAAACTCATATATGTTTTGTGGAAAAAAACTCATATACATTATGTTCATATATAATTTAGGTATATGAAATTTTTTTAAAATTTTCTTTCCTTTTTGATAAGATTTTGCTTGGTTTTGAAAATTTATCCAAACAGAAATACTGTATAAATCCTATAACTTTAAATCCTTACTTTTTGTTTCCATTTAATGTTAATTACAAAATGGAAAAAAATATATATTTGGCTCCTCCAATAAAAAGTAAATTGGGTTACATTATTATTATTATTATTATTATTATTTGTAACAATTGGGTTACATAATTAATCCACAAAATTACAGAAGTAACACGCATCAGTAGAATTCTAAAACCCAGTTACTAAACCCTTAAGTTTTTCTTGAGAGAAAAGATCGATCCATCTCACTTTTTGGTTTACTCCGCCATGGCCTTTGCTTGCTGTTTACGCAGGTCAGCTACTAAGTTTGCTTCCGTTTGTGGTCTAGTCCGGTCTATCTCCGCCTTTGTGAACCGTCCATCTCTAGCTCGTAACTCATCTCCGCTGCTGCGTCCCTTCGCCTCTCATGGCTTTCTTTACTCGACGGCTATTGATCGGCTTAGCTCCGAGCAAGCACTTCTCCGAGTAATTGACTCTGAGATCAATTCTGCTTTGCCAATCGATGATCGTGATTTGGTAAATTTTCGCCCATTTTGCTCAATTTCAATTTCTGAGAAACATAATTCGATTCTAAGACGAATTTTATACTGAAATTGAAAATGAGAATTATAAATGAGTACTGAAAATTCCTGCTACTGATTTCAGTTTATTTGTATGCATTGTCTTTAGAAGCTATGCTGAAAAAATTCTTCATTTTTATGAAATTTAATCATATCCTTTTATTCCCACTACAGAATGTTCACTAGATCTTTGAAAGGTATAAGCTTTTGCATTTGACTCTGCTTCTTTACATTGCAAAATAGCTAAGTTTCTGATGAGTGATGATAATAGTATGCTTAGAAGATATTTATCTCTGTTATCAACTAGTTGAGACAAAAAAATTCTGACCCTGTTTTGGGGGGTTTGGTTGAGAGCAGGATGAGGAGATGACTCCAGGAAGCTTTCCTTTCAGAATTGAAGACAATCCTGGACATCAGACTGTGACGTTGACTAGAAACTACAATGGGGAACATATTAAAGTTGTAGTAAGTATGCCTAGTCTTGTGACGGATGAAAATGATGATGATGGTCCTAGTAATGAATCAAGTATTCCACTGGTTGTGACTGTTACCAAGAAGAGTGGACTTAGCCTAGAGTTTAGCTGTATGGCTTTTCCTGATGAGATTGCTATAGATGCTTTATCTGTGAAACATCCGGGGGATTCTTTGGAGGATCAAATGGCCAATGAGGGCCCTGATTTCGAGTAAGCTTTGTGAATCGTAAACTCTTATGTGATAGTTGCAAGTGTAAACTGAGAGGTTATAATGTTGTTTTTTTTTTTTTTTTTTTTTTGCCTTTTGCAGAGACTTGGACGAGAATCTGAAGAAGACGTTCTACAAGTATTTGGAGATCAGAGGAGTGAAAGCAAGCACAACGAATTTCTTGCACGAATACATGATGAGAAAAGTGAAGCAAGAGTACTTGTTATGGTTGAAGAATGTTAAGAAGTTTATGGAAGAATGATAGGCAAGTTCGACATCTAAGTTCGTATGAATGAGATAGTGTAGTCTCTTGTCTTAGTTGTTAGCATTCGACTGTTGCACAATTTTTGAGATATTATGGTAATGACTTTCAAGTCTAAATGTGATTTCTGCTTCTTAATGCTAATCCAAACTTAAATCCAAAGATATAAGAGTAAGAAATGACGAGTAGAATCTTAATATATATCATCAAAGTGTAGGTAGCTTACAACGACAAGAAGAGAAGCTAATAAAACGTTCTTCATCTTACTTATGAGCAAGACCAAGTGGTAAATGGATCTTATTTTTGGTCCAATCCTAAACTCTAAATCAAAACCACTACATACGAGAGGGTTTTCGATAATAAGTTGTAGTAACAGTAATAGCAGAGAGGAAACAAAAAAAGCCCATCCTCTTCTGTCTCTATCCTCAAGTTTCAACCAAACACACACACAACAATGTAGTCGTCTTCTAAGGTTGGATGGGAATGTCCTGATGGGTGTAAACAATTCCATTGTCTCCATCCACAACTTGTCCATTTCCTCTCATTATCCTGCAACCATTTCACCATTTATATTAACATAAAGATAAAGAAATAAAGGATGTATTGTGAGGCTAGATTGATTGTATAACAATAGTGTCTGAGGAACTAAAACTGTACCATCTTGTTGTAAGTAATCCTTCGACCCCGACTGGACCACGGGCATGGATCCTGCCTGTGCTTATCCCCACCTGTATATACCAACCAAAACTTACTTCATCATTCACTCTTCCTCTTCTTTCGTTCACTATATAGGCTAATGTATGTATGTCTCTGACTTACCTCAGCACCAAGTCCAAATCTAAAACCATCTGAAAATCTTGTGCTTGCATTGTGGAAAACAGCAGCACTGTTCAAGGACGCACATCTTACAGTCAGTTACCAGCATATTCAAACATTGCATTGGGCAAAGTTAATGATCCACTACACTTTACCTGTCCACTTGGCGAAGGAATAGCTCTGCAACTTCGGGATCCTCTGTCACAATGCAGTCTGTGTGTGCGCTGCTCACAACAACAGACAAGAATAGATAAAAGAGTGAACATTTCCAGTACATTTGCAAAGTATTACAAAAGTCAATGTGTGTTTTTTTACCTCCCATGTCGGTGAATGTGATCTATAGCACCATAAACATCTTCTACAACTTCAACCGTGCAAGCCTTGGAACAGTACTCATGATTGAACGACCATGCTTCTGGTATGTTCAGTATTGAACTTGCCCTTGGTCCACCGTACAAAGTGACTCCTACAGAAGTTTAACGTACCAAATGATTTATACCACTCTAAACAAGTTTTCATGAAATGACCATTTCAACGTTTATAATCAAACAGCTACATGTATATGTGGCATCTAGACCAACAAACATTGCCCCCATTTATGACCTACCATTGCTCTGCAGAACAAAAATAAGCTCATTGAGCACAGCATTCTGCTCTAGATCCTTATGCACAAGAAGGGTTTCCTGAATAGACACGAGAATGAGAAGATGAAATGAGTCAGATGAACTTTAAACCTCCACATCATTACTGAAATCTTAAGGGAAGGTAAAAACTCTCTTACCATCGCATTACAGGCTGCTGGATAGTCCAACTTTGCATCGGAAACTATGCGCTTTGCCATATCAAGATTACAAGACTTGTCGACATACACATGACAGATTCCATCTAGAGATACACAATATCGTCACTCTACAGCACAATCCAAGTAAAGAATCTTATGAAAAAAACAAACTTGAAACCGTACCAGCATGACCTAGCACAGGGATTTTTGAAGTATTTTTTATCTGGGAAACAAGCTTGTTGCTGCCTCTTGGGATCACAAGATCAATAACGTCATCAAGCTGTAGCACAGATACAAATGGTTGGTTTTTAGTTTAACAAAAGATATAAAGACTTGTTGTAGCTCTCAGTTTGTAAATCTGTTTTACCTTGAGCAAATCAGGAATCTCTTCTCTTGAAGTCACTAGTCCAATGAGTTTACCCCCGACAGTCTCAGGAATTGCATCAGTGATGACCTGAAGATTTACCAAGAGTTAACAGAGCTAAAGTGGAAGAAAGCCAATTATAATGATAAATCCGGATAGTACTCCAAGCTGTGAAATCTAAGGCGCTGTACCTTGTGTAAGATAGCATTTGATCTTCGAGCCTCCTTTCCACCCTTTAATAGAAGACCATTTCCACTCCGGATAGCAAGTGAAGCTATCTGTTTGATTTGTGGGTAAACAACAACTTCAGCAAATTCACGTATTCAGAAGAATAATGGACTTGACTCTTAAACATACCTGTACAAGTGCATCAGGACGAGATTCAAAAACAATCAGGAGTACACCTAATGGGGATGAGGTCTTCTCTAGGACAAGACCATCTGCCACCTGTAAAAGGAATTGCCACATAGAACAAATAGCTTAAACAACTATTGTATTTCAACTAGATATTCCTATACCTTAGTTAACAACTAGTTATATGATAACAATTGTACTCTAATTCACCTCTGTTTTCTTTAAAACACGACCGATTGGATCTTCCATATCAGCTAGCTTACGAACTGAGGCTGCAAGGCTTGAAATCTATCAAGCATAAAATAAAGAAACATTAGAAACATATGGCTCATAAAAAATTAAACTTGGCACTATATCTTTCCCCAACGCATAGCAATAAAAAAAACAAAAATCTATCACACCATGAATACGTCTTACCTTCCCAGGCGTCATAACCAAGCGAGCCACCAATGACTCTTCCAACCCAGCCTCTTGTGCAGCAGCTACATCTAACTCATTCTCAGCTTTGATTGTCTTTTCACTTGCTTCAAGAGCATCAGCGATAGCATGCAGAATTTGTTTCCTATCTTCTGAAGACAAAGCCTGTAGCATATTAGAATGAATTTATTACAACTGTGCCGAGAAAGAAAAGTTTTTTGATGTTACCAATATGAACATGCAACGGTCACATCTGAATCACTGAAAATCAGAGCCTAAGATTACCTGAAGCTTTCTGGAACTTTCCCTTGCAGCAACTGCCATGTCACGAGCAGTAGAATCTGTGACTGGAGCCCATAAACGAGCATCTTGATGGAATAAAGTTCCAACACGCAGTCCTCTGAGGACTTTATCTATGTTCTCAGCTGAATACCCACTTCAAAAAGCAAGAAAGATATCAATATTTCATCTAACAGAACATGTTCAGCTTATTGCTCAACTGAACATATATTTTAGTATTTGGAGGAGATTAGATTACTATATTCAGGATCAGAAACACTTGAAAAACTTAATCAAGCAGATGAGGGTAGAAAGGCCTTCACCTGGTTATGATGACAGGAATGCCAGCATAAGCTGCATTCACTGCAGCTTTGACTTTTGCAGTCATACCCCCTCTCCCCAATCTTGACTTGTCGCCGAATGTAATCTCATCTTGATGTTTTTCTTTAACAAAAGTGTGGATCAACTTTGAGTTAGGATCACTTGGAGGCCCTGTGTAAAGACCTTCAACATCACTAAGAAGAATCAAAAGATCAGCTTTCAGTTCCAGCGCCAGTAGAGCAGCTAAGCTGTCGTTATCCCAGAAGATACCAGAAGAGTCCTGCATTTATCAAGTGCAATGAAGCTGAACATTAGACTACAAGATTCAAAGAAGCCATCTGAATCCCTCACATCTCAGAGTTAAGACCGTAACAAAACCTGATAAGGGGCTCTTCGAGTGCTTATAGCATCATTCTCATTGAAAATTGGAATAACCCTCAAATCAATCATCGACTTGACTGTTTCATTAAGTTGCTTCCTGAATTCCTTGTCTCTAAAACTACTGTCATTCACCAAAAGCTGAGCCGCTGTCACATCCAGCTAACCAAAGAAAAAAAAAACAAGAAACAAAGCATCAATATTTGGATGTTATAGGCAATATTCTAGCATACAGTACCATATATATATATACTTAAGAAAGAAGATCACCTGGTCGAACATAGTCTCATAATAAGCCATAAGACTGCTTTGTCCAACACCAGCACAAGCCTTCCCATCAAGTTCAGTCTGAGGCTTCTGGAGATCAGCAAAGCTATAGAAACCATTAGAAGAAAAAGAAAAACCTTTTAATCATTAAAAAAAACACAGAAACACATGTCACTGTTAATGCAAAAAACACACACACACACATCTCAGTGTCATTTTGCTTAACCTGCTATTGACTAATTGTCTGTAACGAAGCCTTTGACGGCCAAGACCAACCGCACCAGATGACACCAATATCACTTCAAATCCATCCGAGTTTAATTCCGCAAGCTGACATTATATATATATTTTTACAAATTAAAGATGCAGTTACGTATATACATAAGTCACATGTCTTTGCTGAAACCTTTTCACAGTTTGGGAAATAAATAAAATAATAAAAAAGGTGAGTTTTCAAAATATTAATCAAAGGTAAATAAAAATCAAATTTACCTGCTCACACAATGCTCCTAAGCGTCCAAGAGCCAATCTACCACCTTTTCCAGTAACAACTGCTGTCCCAACCTTTTATTTACGATACGAAAATAAAAACAAGAATTAATTCCACGAATATTCTGATTCTCCATCAGTCTCTAATGACATGCAAATTAAGATTTGTGATTAACCGAGGTTTTAATTTCTGGAATTAAAATCTATAGTTTGTTGAAACCACCTAAAATTATATATAATATTCCTTTTCACATTATCAATCATTATCTCAGTTGCCACTGATGTTTTCTCCACAAAACATTTAAATATAAAGAGATAAACACAAACCTTAACCACGATACGCTTGACATCTTTGGCAAACGCACGAGAACGATCTAACTCCTCCATGACGTTCAATCAAAATCACAACCAGATGAATGAATTGATGCAACCCGTTTAAAGAAAAAAAAACAAAAAAAATGAAGGAAAATATTTGGTGAATGAAAAATGGAGATGAAGAAATGAAGAGGTTTATAAGCAGTCACACCAAACAACACCAGAGGAGGACTCAGAATCTGATATCAAACCACGAGAGGCCACCTGTGAATATAAGTTGTAAATCTGGAATTTTAGATATTATCGGTGAAGTGGCGCGTGTCTGTTGGTTCGCGTAGGTTAAAGAGGCTAGGGTGTGTTGTAGGAGATAATGGCTTGGGCAGGTGGGTATTTTCGGTAATATAAAAAATCGGCGGCTGAGAGAGCGCCGTGGACGTGAGCAGCACAAACGCAAACTGAAAAATCCGAAATCAGTTGAGAACAAGTGAAAACCGGACAGCAAAGCAATTTTTAGATGACGTATAAGGAAAAAGAATCACCATTTCGATTATATGCGGCGCCACAACATCTTTTTATCATTATTTTATATTATTATTTTGTGCAATGATTATAATGTATTTAATTCATATTCTAAAAATTTAATTTTTGGCTAGTTCCTATTATATCATGTCTAGTTACTAAACTCACTTTCCCTGCTTCGATTAATGATTAATCCTTCAAAAGAGTTAGTCAACCGATTATTCTCCGCCTAATCCGATTAATCTCCACCTAATCCGATTATTTTCTGTCTAATCATTTATAATCTAATTATTTTAAAATTTTCAGATATAAAAAAATTTTGTTTTTGTTATACAAATATTTATATTGAGAGTTTGTGATGTTTATAATAAATTATGTTAAAAATATAAATAAAATCATAAAATAAATTATTAATACTATATTTTCATGTATTTACTATAATTTTTAAAAAAATATTATTTAAAAATTTAATATAATAGATAAATATATTTTAAAAATATTAAAATAACTTAAAACTAATCTACGATTAATCCCTGTTTACTCCTCGATTAATCTCTTAGGCGTTATATCCACCTTTACCGCCTGACTAGTGCCTAAAGAGTTTTACAGTGTTTTTCAGATGACCGATTAATTAGAAAAGGAATTTATTCTATGTTCTTATGAATAAAAATTCAAATAAAACTACACTTATTTGTTATCAAATTTCACAAATTTAGATAGATTTATAAAACTTCCAAATTCACAGACAAATTAAGTGAAGCTCCTTTTTACAAAACAAAAAATTATGTGAAGTTCCTATAAAAACCGGCAGTTTTTAAGATATTTTGTGTTTTGACAGACATGCATATTTTATTGTTAATTGAAAGGTCCCACAACCACAGCTTTCAATGTTTTCCCATATTCTATTACTATGTCATACTCATAATCATATATATATAATCATAGTTCATAATCTTGAAGATGATAGAAACGTTTTACCATTCATACTTTAATTTGTAATATAGTTCTTAGATTTTATCCTAGGATAAAACTAGTGGACACGAAAAGCAAAACGAAGATAAGGTATATGTTATTCAGTGTTGTGTTATTTCATTTAATCATGAAAACAAACCACAATATAAGCTACTTGATGTTTTACTTCATTGGTAGTTAACATAGTTAAAAAATGACGATCTCATTTTTTTCTGATTCTTTCGTATAGGGTCAATCGTCAACATCTCCTTGAATCATAGTTCGGAAGTTTTGTTCTGCTGATATGAGTGCATAATTTATCATCTCAAATTAATTGGAATTATTTATTTTTTTAAACATCACGAAATTGAAGTTTTAAACCTCCCCCGAAAAAAACCAAAGCAATTAACTCCAAACTGCGTTGGTTTCAGTTTAATAAACTTAAACGCAATAAATGGCTTGGTCAAATCCATTTTTCCAAGTTCTAAGTTCCAACACCTATCAAACCGACTTCAGTTTCCCTTTCAGGTTTCATCCATATCTAGTTTTTACTCTTTTTTTCCGCAATATGTTTCGCTAATGGAGAATATGAAACAAATAAAATAATCAATTTAATGTTCAGGTTTACGCCAAAACTATAGAAAATTCTAATTAATTGGAAGGAGGGCACGTGGTTTGATGCGATTTGGGTCTCAGATGTCTGATTGTATAATGTATATGGGGGGAATCATTGCGTCTGTGCAACTCCAAATCTTATTTAAATAGTAGCCACTTCATTTGTTTTTTTTACTGTGGTTTAATTCGTGTTATTTAAACTGATTACCACATTCATAATCATTGTCAGGGATAATAATATAAGCATTCATATTTTAGACTCAAGTATGCATTGACACGCAGTACCAGCACACATGTCTATATATACATATATACATATAATAGTTTAAAGGTAAGATACGATTTTGATAGGTACAATAATAATATACTATGATGGAGAATTTGGATTCGTGAATGTCTGTTATTTGTTAGGTTGCATATGTGATTTCACTATTAAGCCGTGTGAGAGTGTGAAAAGACAGAGGAAAAGCCTTTTGCAATTTTCGCCTAATTTTTGTTTACGTGGAAAACTTTAGTCTAAATATGGGTTGGAAGTGGATCTTAGCATTTTGGGTAAATGATAAGAAGTGATGTTCATGTCTAAACCATATTCTTTCTTGCATTAAATTCCACGTGTTTTTGTTTTTATATAGCATTAACTAGATTGAAATGGAGTCCCATGAAATGATGGCGTCGATACAAAAGAAGAACAATGAGTAATAACTATTTATAGTGGACCTTTCTCATCCCAACCATTATTAAGATGGGGATATATGTAACACATACACATATTATATAGGGTCCTACTCGAACACGACGTTTTAAAAATTGTGAACGCAGATTCGCCTCACAAATTTTATGGTTCATATTCATTTTCTATATTTTTCATATAGTCCCTAATTGTGTTGTATATATTTCTGACTAATAAAATAGTTGGAACTTAAATTATGGCCGTTACAAATTGTTCGAAGGTCAGCCAATATACTTTTATTAAATTTTATTTTTGGTCCGAGTTCTATCAGTATGCTCAACTTGAACTAGATAATATATTAGCTGCTTACATTATGGATATGAAAAAATTCTAAAAAATGAATCTTTCGTAATTTTATTATCAGAGATCACATGTGTCCTCATTTCACATTATATTATTCATTTCACAATTTTATTGTGAAATGGTTCATTTTAAAAATTGATTCTGTTCACGTGGTCATTGTTAAAAAATGAACATTTGAATAGCTCTTCAAAAAATGGTCGACATTAATGGATCACTTCAGATTTGAGTTATTACGATACATGCTACAAATTAAAAAAAAAACAAAATTAAGATATGGTGACATGTGTCCTAAAATGATTATGTGTAGTTAAAATCATTTCATTTATTCTTCAAAAGAGAAGAAGCAATTGCTGGTCGATTTGTCTTACATAATCTCTGATATCCAAACAACAGCCAACCAAATTATTACTTAGATTATAACAACAAGAAAACAAAGTTCTCCAAATTTTAACTAAAAAAAATCTTCCAAAATGGGTCCAACCACTTCTCAATTATACATGTAGTCTTCCAAAATTTGTTACATATCTGATATCTCCCAGTTTTTAGCGTATGATCAGATATAACTTTTGAAACCAAGGGTTTATCCACACCGGTAGTCGCATATCTTCTATGGAATGGAGCGATATACCAAAATAAAAACACAAGTATATTCCAAGAACCAAAAAATACTAAAGGAACCGTCGAAACTCACATGCCAATGAAATTAAAATTTGTGGACACGAGATTCCTAACATAATTTTTTTTTTGTTTTAACTTCAAATAAAGACATGTTTTCTATACAGGAAAATGATTTCTATAAATCAAGAAAAATATATACTTTGAAATGTTCAGTTTTAAATCAAAAGATTGATTAATAATAGATTTAGCGAAAATATATATTGAAGTATTAAAATCGTTTTATGATTAACCACCAATGATAGGTATCAATGGTCTAAAATTAAAAAGAACACGTCTTTTACAATAACCAAATGCTATATAATTTTTTTGTTTCGTTTTAATAAAATTTTAGGTTTTAAAAAAACTTGATATATTTACAGGGTTGCTATAGGTAAGATTTTACATTCGACCAACAAAATGAAGAAGAAAAGAATAAGATAAGGTGAAGTTCAAAAAAAAAAAAAAAAAGAATAAGATAACGTGGAGTGCAAAGCCGTCACGAGTCACGAGCGTCCAAAAAGTTAAGTGCAGTCACGTTCAAAGAGACTGTTTTCCCAAAATAATTATCTCAATTGACCTTTTTTCTTGGTAATAGCTCTTTTTTTGGGGTCATCATCGTAATTGATTCTGTTTGTGGTCATGGAGAAACTGTTTTAAATCAAATATTTTATTCATTTTGATTAAAAGCGATATTAAGACAGTTCACAGGTTATCCTTATTCTTTTTTTAGCAACTAGGTTATCTAAATAATACTGTATGACCTTTGGCTTTTCTATTTCACACTTCACATGCTCTGTACTCACAAAAGTTTTTTTTTTTTTTTTTTTAATAATTCCCTTTCTGATATCTCTGGCAGATATAATCAACCATTCAAAAGACTAGAACAAATGTACCATAAGATGTTCAACAAAACTTTGACGACAAATGCATTCGTCTCTTCTTTTCACTCCACTTTTCAGATTTCATAGAGTACAAATGATAGTAAATTGCAATATTCTCTTCCTTCTTTAGATTTTTTTACTCCACAAGCAAAGAAGTGATAACAAACCAAAAAAAATTACCAAACTCATCCCACCAAACACACAATTGTTACAAGCAAGCACGAAACTAAGCCACTAAAAACGAATCCAAATGATTCAGTGTATATGTTCCTTCTTCTTTTACTTTGTGGGTTCATTCTCTGATAGTGACATTTTTTGTTCTACTACAACACATCAAAATCTAAAGGTTTTTACATATATCTTGTCTGGTTGTCTGGAGATTATGGAAAGAACCAGACCTTGATGAAGATTGAAAGAACCATTTGCAGACCAAAAGCTGTAGCCACTACAACCGTCAGATCATTGTTTGCCTCAAGGTATGACCGTAGATTCAGGGCAACAAAGCACGATGATGCGCTACCAGCTAAGAGTATAATCACCCATCTCAGAAACTCTACTGGAATAAGCAATGGAAGCTGCAAAAGAACATTCCCAGTGTTAGAATGTTTAAACATCTATATCTATGTAATAAAATATTAAAATTAAAGACGCTGTGATACCATTTTAGGTTGATTTTATGTCACTTCACATGTTCACTCAAAGCTAAGTAGATGCATTTGTCTTTATCGTTACTGATAATTAATTTATTAATTTTAACAGTGAAAGAGGCAGAAGTAACTGGAGATACTTACAGAAGTTGGAATGAAAATGAAGAGAGAATAACCCCAGAGGCACCAGAATCGTAGAAGATCAGCTCTGGACCCCATATACTTGAGTGAGAAGTAAAATGCCAGAGGCACAATTATTGCATAGCCATAGATTATAGATGCTGCCAAATTCATATAGTTCACATCAAAGATCCAAGGAGCATCACTGTTGGTTCGTTTCTTCACGAGATACGTGGCACAATTTCCGAGAGAAGCAAGCACAAACACAAGCGTAGTGCAGATCCAGACAAGTCCGTACCTAATAGCGCAAGGAAATAGATAGTCATTAATCTAGAAAATTTTGTTAACTGCCTAGCTTTTAGCCAGTCTTTAAAGGATAACATCTTTTGCTAACTGGATATAACAACATGTTCTGATGCTTTCCATTCATTTTTCCAAGAGAAAATATTTTGTAATCTGTTTCTTTAATGATTCCCGAGAATCCACAATATAATGACACAACAAAGGGGTCCCAGTTTTAGTCTTTACTCAGTCAGACCTGTCTTCAACTGCCTGCAGCCTGACCGGATAAATCCTATAGTCAGATCTTAGGTTTCCTATGTTAGAATATGACACTATATCAACCTTACCGCAATCTAACGGAGACTATTTTACAGGCTATGAAAATAGTTAGACGCCTCAAACTTAATGTGAGGAACTGTTTTAACAAGCAATAGTTACCAGATAGCACATGGAAAACTAGATCAAGATGCAAGCTTAAGTCTATAATAAATCAGCTCCGTAAAAATATTCAAGCGGCAAAACTATAGTTACCCAAAAGCCTAAACAAGAAAAAAGAAAAAGAGTAAAGCAGAAGGATCCCTAACGCTAAAGATCCTGCTCTTTTTCGTAATCACATTCCTGCTTTGAAAATCTGAAACTACGATTTAATCATCAAATACCAATAGCTCTACTGGCAATCTATGCTCTAGTAGAATTATCTGTCTAACGCTGAAAGCATTACCGAGCCTATGACATACCAAACTCGCTCCTCTGACCAGCCACAGTTGGAATGTGCTTTCGGAAAGAATACAGAAGATAACGCTTAAAACGGTAACAAATTTACAGCCTGACTGAGCCGTGGACTGATTTAAAAAACCACAATAGAAGATGCCAAAGAACTATCTCAGAGCAATCACAATTACCAAAAGAGTCAAGGGGAAAAGGCATTGAAGACTTACAAATCAGGGTTAGCATCAATCTTATTGAAAAAATCTCCACTGGTGGGATATAACGAGCTCATCAATCTGTTCACAACAACATCTGTGTCCACGTCGAAGTATTGAGTATATGAGTAGACGTTAAAAAATCCCTGCCAGTTGTTTGAAGGCTGTTGTTCAGGTCCTTCTACAGGTGTAGATAAATAGATTTACCATATAGGAAAGAACAAGCTAAAAACACAGGTATTTAAGGATCTTGAGAAGCATTCGCATTCTTTCAATCATCGCACTATTGATATGCATAAGTTCGAAGTTCAACTAATCTAATTTGAATATATAACAATTTCCTAATCACTTACTAGATTCATGGTGACTGCTGATGATAAAAATATGTCCTAAAAAGAAACCAAAAAGAGTGTATATGTATATATACCAGTAGGGTTGTCAAGAGTTTGATAACCCTTTACATTGTTTCCTTGTTTTGGTGGAAATATTTGCATGTTTGCAGAAGGGCCTGCAATAACGAAGTAACACAAGCAATACTCAAAGTCATTTGCAAGATCATAGTTAAAGTAGAAAACTAGCAAAAAATGAACATACCTTCATTAAAGCTTGTTGTAGCTACATTTGTGCTTCTCTTGTCATCGCTAATCACAGCCTTACCAAATAATAAATACAAATTTATTTTGCATTAGACATAATAATACATTCACTCGAAACATGTAACTTAGTGCAGTTTAATCCAAAACGAAGCTATCATAAAAGAATTTAAACCCAAAATATATTTTTTCATAAATTAAGAAATGAGTCAAAAGAGAAGGAATAGGAATAAGTAATAAAAAAAACGTTAAATTTCCATCACATAAATGATCTCACAACAAAAAAACTCAATCAAAGGGCTTAGTAATAGTAAAATCACAGAAGCAATAGATGTATTCTAAACTTACAGGAACTGAACCAAGCAAATGGCTAGTCTGAAGATTAGCAAATGACTCATCCATCGAATCGAACAAAGAGAATACAATATCAAAAAACGAAGCTTAATGATCGAAGGGAGGTTCTTATCTCATTCATAAAACAATAAGATCGGTGAAAAATAGGAAAATATCGTTTCTTTCTCTGAATTTCTATGGTTTCTGTGTTTCTTCTTCTCCTCCCTCGTCGTGGAACCAAATTGGGAAAGGAAGACGAGAGACAATGATCCACGCGCCATTCGCTTTCTTTACACGTGACTGGGCCCATACCAATCATAAGATTCACACTTCTTCAATCGGTGACGGGCCCTACGGCCCATATCAGATATTTGACCTGACTCGGACCGAATTGAACCACCCGACCCGACTCGTTTTAGGAGCGTGGCAAGAAAATTCACAGTCCGTAATAGTGTTTCTTCTCCTCTTTGTCTTCCCTCCCGAGAAAGCTAAATGGAGCCCTAGACTGCTTTTTATCACTAACTCGCCAACACCACCAACCAACGTTCTCTGTTCATTTCGGTTTCTTGTTAGTTTCTCTACCGGAGAAGATGGATTTGAAACAAATCAATGGTTCTACCTCCGCCGCGAGATCGATATCTCTTCCTGAACAGCCAAATTACAGTAGCAAGCCTGTTCAGGTTCTTTCGCTTTCTACTTTTGATTTTTTTTGTTTCTTTGTAATTTGCTTAAATCGTTGAGCTCAGGTCTTGTGATATTTAGGTGCTTAGCTTTTAGCCACTTTTATCTTCATGGTTGTTGCTCCAGGCTCCAGCTTAAGTGGGTTTTTGCAAAGCCTGAGTTAATTACGAGTTTATTGCTTATTACGCTGTTTCCATGGTTTTGTAAATCTTTTATAGCCCTTGGATATATCTGTTCACAGGCATTGTTTGTTTCTGACTGTAGAAACTTTTTCAATTTTTAACATTGTGGAAGCATTTTAATCACTTTGGTTTCGGATATGGTGACCATTTGTTGGTAGCTACCAGTTTTGTGTTCAGATTAAGTTTAGTTAAAGTGTTATTCTAGGAGCTCAACTTAGATTTCCAGAGCCCCACCCATTTGTCATAAGAAGCTGAGATATGACAGATGGCAGCAAATTTCATATTATTTTGTTGTTGCTTATCAAATTGCAGTCTTAGGCTATTTGATAGGGTCTAATTGCTGTTTCCTGTTGGTTGTATTTCAAGTGAATATTTAAGAGGATCACTGGTTGGCTAGGTTAATCAGTAGTGCACTGAGGAAGATTTAACTGAATGTTCAGTATTGGTTTTTTCTTTGTTGTAAGTCCATTCCCTGTTTTTACAGGAGGCGTTAAGGCATTTAGCTTCTATCAACCTCAGAGAATTGTGTAATGAGGCGAAGATTGAGCGCTGTCGTGCAACCAGAGACTTGACAAGTTGTGGACGATTTGTGCATTATGTGTTGAACCCATGTGGACATGCCTCCTTGTGCACAGAGTGTTGCAAGAGGTGTGACGTTTGTCCTATCTGTAGAAGTCCACTACCACCAATACATGGAGACAAGCTTCGGCTTCGTCTCTACTATAAATGTGTTGAAGCTGGTCTAATATCCCGTAAACATGAAGAGGCGTCACAGGATTCAGATGAGGATGAACATCAATTGGCAGCTGATGTTCTTCGCCTTTATGCTCTCTTTGATGTTGCCATGAACAACAATTTGATATCTGTGGTTTGCCATTGTATCCTTTTCTTGCATTTATGCCCGCTGTCAATATATAGGCATTTAGTCTTTCGTTTCCTGTCTGATTTTCCATGCATCTCTTACAGATTTGTATTCATGTATTGTCTCTTCTACCGCTGCGACCACAAATCTCCATACGAAAAGGCATTTTTCATAAGAACGATCTATATAGGGAATTATGTACTGATGGGTTCATGTAATTTAGGTAGTTCTTGTCATTCTGATCAATGCATAGTGTTTTTGTCATTCTCTAAGATCTATGTTATGTTCTATGATAATTGGCATCTCCTTGACAGAAAATGACTAGATATCACCAATGTCTGTATGGATGAGACAGCTGTATCTAGTGACCCGGTCACTGCCTTCTTGCTGGATGAAGTTGTTGTCAAAGATTGGGTCAAGCGTACATTCAAGAGCATCTTAGCTGAGCTTCAAGAAATCTGTATCCTTTTAGCTGTTAGAACTTTTAAGTTTCTTAAGCCAGTATTTGTGTGCACCTTGGATCTGTCTATCTTTAATATTGGTTCTCAGATAGTCTTGAAACAGAAGAGATGCAAGCGTGGTTAGATAAACTCCTAAAGTATTCGAAACAGGTGGCTTGCATATGTAGTGTGCTTGAAGTTTTGGAATCAGCTTTTAAGGGTTCTTTTTCACCTCAGCTTCAAGACGTGCAGAAGCTTAGGGAGAACATTGGAAAAACAAAGCAGGTCAGCTAAAATTTTACTCTATTTATATCCAGGAAGCTTTGCAAAAGTTTTCTTTAATAACTCTCTGTACATCCCGGGAAACAGCCATTGTCCATTGAAGTTTCATGTGAGCATAGTGTTTAGTTTGTCTCTGTCACTAGAATGGGTTACTTGTTTTGTATACGGCTTGCAAGAAAGTTAGTACAGCAAAAGCTTTACATGTAGATGTATGAAAGACTCGATAATGGTCATACATTAGATCTTGAGGATTATATCCCTGCTTCTGTGACTTAATGTTCATTTTCATCTCATGTCATTAGCATATTATTGAATGTTTTTGGGTAAATTTTAACCCTATCTATAATGACATACTAAATGATATCCAGGGATTACTATATGGCCTTGGACGAGAGAGATTTTAACTATATCAATTCTTTAGTTATCGGTACAAGATCACCGAGCTTATGGTTTGCTTAACATGTTGTTTTTGATTTTAGCATCTGGACATAATGGTCTGGTGTATAAGACACGGATTTCTGAAGGATGTGAGGTCTCGATATGCTAATTTAACGTTGTGGAGAGCTCTTGTACGTGAAAGGAAATCAAATGCAATTAAGCGTGCATGGCCTGATGCTGTAGACCAGTCTTCCGATGGTAACGTACAGGGTGCTTCCCTCTTTATTGAGGATGCTTTAAAAAATCTTGAGAGAGAGCCAGAGTACAGTCAGGAAATAGGGGCAGACCTAGAAGTTGGATGTTTGCAGAAGGATGAAAGAGCATTTCTTAGGTCCAAAATAGAGGGAACTTCAGGATCTTATCCATTTGAAAATCTCAGAACTGCTGCTGACATACTCTTTTTACATGGCAGTTCAGATTTGGTTATTGCAAAGCAAGCAATTGTATCCTTTTTATCGTTGCATGCATTTAACATTACATCGCACTTTATTTAGAATAAATACTGAAAATCAGGAAACCTCCATGTTTTTCTTCTTCGCTGGTTTCCTTAACCAGGAGATAGTTTCTTTACTACCTTTTCGATCGGCATTGGACTACTTCTGAAAAATATTGGAAGCACACTATAGATGATTTTGCTGCTACCTTTGGCATAACCAGGCATTCATTGCTGGAATCTTTTGTATTTTATCTTCTCGATGATCACTCAGAGGAGGCACTCCAGGTACCATTTGGCATTCCCCCGGAAACACACATGAAACTATGTATTCTTGTGCATGTTTTAAGATTCTTACCGAAATATAGGTATGATCATACATCATGACATAGTCCATACATTATTAACTGGTGTAGCTTGCAAAATTTCCATACTATATTTCAGGAAGCTTGTAGGATTCTTCCTGAAATATGTGGTCCAGAAACCTACCCAAAGGTTGCACAAGTTCTATTAGAAAGGGAAAACCCTGAAACAGCTCTTATGGTTTTGCGTTGGTCTGGTCGTGATGGTGTATCAGAATTGGTTTCAATTGGTGAAGCTGTCACAGCTGTTCGTGTGAGAGTGGAATGTGGTCTTTTGAGTGAAGCATTCACATACCAAAGGACAGTCTGTTTGAAAGTCAAGGAAAATAAATGGAAAAATGGAGCTGTGAAACATGTGTCTGATGATCTAGACAGCTGGAGTTGGACGAAATGGATGGAGATACTTGTCAACGAATTCTGCTGTCTTTCTATTAGGAGAAACTTGGTTGATCGAATCATTGAGTTACCCTGGAACCCAGATGAGGAGAAATATCTACACAGATGCTTATTGGATTCTGCAACTGATGACCCCTCATCAGCTGTGGGTAGTCTTTTAGTTGTCTTTTATCTTCAGGTAAATAATTATATTTTCATTCTTAAGTAACTTTAACAACAGGGGCTGAGAATGGGTTTTCAGCACGGGAGTAGCTTTAGAAACAGTCAAATATATAAATCATTTGGGATAGATGAAAGTTAGTAATTGCTGTCTGGGCTTCAATAATCATATTTCAAGCTTGGTGTAATCAAACTGCGTCACCATAAACTCTGCTTATTCTCTGGAAAATTATTCTTTTGTATATGATTTGGTATTTTATTGTCTTTAACTGGAATCTACTGGTTGTTCATATTGCTGCAGCGCTACCGATACATCCAGGCCTACCAAGTTGATCTAAGGCTCCAGAAAATTGAAGAGGCTTTCATATCTGACAATCGAATTGGGGAAGAAGTTTTGTCCAGAATGCAATCACAAAGTCATTGGAGAAAAGAGTTAGTTGTAAGTATTGCATCCACCTTTCCATGGATCCTTCCATTTTTCCTTGTTAAAAAGGCTACATCCTCAAAATTTCACCTTCTTGCGTTTTAGTGCTTAGTAGCCTGTTGATGCTTGCAGCATTGTCTAGTATTACTCAATCTTGAATGTTCTATATATGTGCAATATTACTTGATATAGGTTATTTTAACTTGGCATTGAAACTCTCCTGTGTCTCTATTTGCTTTGAAATAGGATAAAGCCATAGATATACTTCCAGTAATTCAGCAGCAGCAAGTTAGAACTGGACAATTTTCTGAGATGGAAGATACCTCTGAAAGTGCTTCTCAAGCAGCAAGAAACTGTGGTCTTCCTGATGCACCTGAGATGATTACTTCTTCAGTTCCCTTTGCTACTACTTCAGTATTCCTCCAACGGGCTAACAATACCAGCGCTAGAGAGCCAGTGGCTAATTATGGCAGTACTTTTCAACCCGGTCGTTTGATAGGAAATGGTTCCAGCGCAAATAGAGGAGAAAAGAGTGAAGTTAGAAGTTTAACCAAGACTCTGAAATTTGGTGACATGTCAACTCCGTTCAAAGATCTTAATAGAGCTCGTGGTAACAGCCAGCTTAAAGGAAAAAGGACTGAAGAAACCTCTCCAGATACAAATGTTGATAGATATATGGAAAATAATATGAGCTCTCCTTATCTCCGACAAGTCACAGTTGGCAATCTTGTAACAGTGAAACCTAGCAGCAACCATCTCAATGGATCTGCACATAAACTGGAATCCACCTTTTTTGGCACAAGAATGCAACCAGGCAAAGAGCTCGCATCCCGTAACTTTGTCGATTTGGATGATCCAGTGGACATGTCTTCAAGGTACATTTCCTCTCTTCTTTTTCTCTTAGCCTTTATTTCTTCTGCTTGAATCGTGCCAACGAAGTAGAGGATACTGGATGACTCTCTTCAGTCTTCACCTACCCCTTTCTCTCATCTTTACTTAGGGATAGGCATATGGTTTTTTGGTTCGGTCTTTTAGGTATTGAAAGTATATCCCAAACTAGAACCGAGATATTTATCCATATATGTTGGGCTACATATCAATGATGAGTATTATGAATTGCAGCTTGAAAGACAACAATGGCTTGGCCACTGAGAGCAGAAATAACAGTGGCGTATTGAGGTGGCGGTCAGATGAAACAAGCGATGAGGAAGATGAACCGAAGTTGGGCATGGACCAGACTAGTTTTGGTTCCATGCCGGTTAAGGGAAGGAGGAGACGTAGATTCGCTGCAAGATGATATGAAACAAACACTCAAAAAGCGACATCATCAATTGTGTTAAGCATAGTGAGAGAGAGAGAGAGAGAGAGAGAGAGAGAGAGAGAGAGAGAGAAAGAGTGGTGTAAAGATGGAAAGATGGTACAGTGAGCTTTGTTTTCCTGATTATTTTTGTGCCTTGGAAAAAATGATTTTGAAATTATATATGTTGCATAAGGAATCGTACGTTAATACATCGAAAAATAATTTTTTTTTTTTTTTCACTCTTAGCTCACATCTTTGCCAAAAACTGTTGATGTCAAAATACTCTTGTTTTTTTTCTTTTTCTTTTTGGGATATATCCATCTGTTTAGATTTGAGGTTATTAATGTACATAAAAGCAGAAACTAAGTTTATCATTGTGTGGATGCTCTATTATTCTACTATTATAATTGGTTTAATGCTTTTATTTTATTTTCCAAATTTAATTTTTACCTATCATCAAAACTAATAAATGGAACAAAAAATTAACCCTCAAGATATAAGTTCTTCCAAGTTTATGATATAAATAGGGTTTACAAGGAGAACGGAAAAGGGTTTCTTCAAACTTTTTTTCACTCTTCTGTTCCAACGCTACATTCGTGATCGAGAAGGTCAAACCTAAACCTCAAACTTCTATTAAACACCACCAATGATCCATGTATATATAATAATCTCACATTAGGTTTTGGTATGCCCTAATTTTTCCAGGTATTATTGGATCCCTATCATGGCGACTCGTAAGTTTCCCTTTGCTTAGCTTTGTGCGATTATGCTTTCATTCAAGTGGTTTATCGGATTATTTTTTCTGGCAGGTCTTCAGTATGGTAATAATAGTTGCGAAATCAGTGTATTTTCCAAACTCACAAATGCCTACAGCCTCGTTTCCGCAACAACTTCCTTAGCAAACTTCTTCACGTATATATAAGATACTCTTGTCATTATCTAATTAAGTTTTCATGGGTTTGGTTTGTATCACTTCTTAAGTATTTAATTTCTTTGTAGTGGTTTTGAGTCGAAGTTAAAAGAGGTTATCCCCATTGTTACGACTATTGGTAGTTTATTATGTGCTGGAAACAAAACAAACAAAGAGGTCTGTCTCACACCATTACAGACCAAGGTTCTTGATTTCCAATAATTGCAACTTGTAGCTTTCGAAATGTTTTTCTAATTTATTATTTTATAATTATGTGAACAGAACTTCAACGTGTGAGAGATATATAGTTTGCCTGATAAAGTTATAGTCCAACGAGTTGAGGAACCTTTGTGTGCGCTTGGAAACGCCATAGCTTGCAATGACCATGTCGCACTTGTGCATCCAAAGCTCGAGAAAGCAACTGAAGAGATAATAAGCGATGTTCTTAGTGTTGAAGTTTTCCCGCAAAACATTGCGAATAACGAACTAATGGGAAGTTATTGTGCTTTGTCCAGTATAGACGTGGAATGGTAAGTAGACTTATATAACATAAACATCCATTCCATTCGATTATTTATATGTGTTTGCTTTTGCTTTTACTTGCGTTTGCATTATATTTTCGTTTATTTGTAAGTATATCACTTGTTCGCATGTGTTTCTCATCTAGGTTCACCCAAACACCAAAGTGGGAGAAATGGATGAGCTAGCTAATCTTCTTGAGGTTCCTTTGGTTGCTGGAACCGTGAACTGTGGCATCCAAGTGATAGCCGCGGGTTTGATTGTGAACGACTGGACTGCTTTCTGTAGGTCTGACACAACTACTAGAGCTTATCTATTGTTACCAGCATCTTCAAATCATTCCAATCTCAGCCATATTTTGCGGTTAGTGAAATTTGGAAGTCTTTGTTCGATACCTATGTTTAAAGCTTGCTTCTTCTTTCTTTTTTTTTTTTTTAATGAGTTCTATCATATCAAGTGTTTAATTATATGCCTAAAATGTGTTTCTGGAATTAGCTGCCAATTAGGACTCTAAGTGTTTTCTAGCAATTTCTTATTGTTTCAGTTTCAAAATTTGGAATTAAATTGATTTATTTGTTATCATTCATAGCAATTTCTTGCTGTTTTTTTTCTTCTTTGGAAATAAAGCCACTTTTTGGTTATTTGTATTCAACAATTATTCTTATAAAACCTCCAAACAACAAATCTCCCCTTTCAAAATCCAAGGGGAGATAAAGTCTGTCCTGAGATTCTTTTCAAAGTTATAACAAACACTGTGTGATCAGATCATATAGCAAATTAACATGTTAATTTTTTTAAAGTCATTGATAAGATCACAGAGGAAAAGTTCCAGTGAAGTGGATATGATCAAGTGTGCGACGCAGGCCGTACTTACAAACCGCTGCATTTGCTGCTCTGAAACCTCCTCCATAAGCTAGAGAAGCATCATGAGCTATCTGATGCTTAAAGAACTCTCCAAGTTTCTTCTCCACGTTTGATTTCCCTCCTTTCTTGTTTGAAGACGATGATGATGATGACGACGTTGTCGTTGATGTTGAGGGCAAGTTTCTTGAACTAGGATCTGAGAGAACTTCAGATTCAAGCCACATGTAAGAGAGGACTTGGCATATTCCTTCCTCTACCTCAGGGTTTAGGTTCCTATACCCTATTACAAAACAAGAAATTAAAATAATTTGAGATTCTTTTCTCAACCATACCGAAGCCAAATCGATTTGTTTATTAATCTACAAATTTGAAAGTGTTTATTTATAGTATGATATTAATAAGTAATTATTTATTTTTATTTAATATTTCATATAAAAAACAACAAATCCTTGTTTTTAAGAAAAAAAACTACAAATACAAACCGATCAAATGATATATAATTGGTTTTACTGTTTTTAAAGAACCAAAATAAAACCGCAAACCGGTTCTCTTATCCTCTTTACTTTTCGTAATTTATAAGAAAAGAAACTGATGAAGATGTTTAGTAATACCTTTGAGCCTTAGCCATCCGTGCATGAGCTCATGGGCAAGAATTGCTCCGGTTAGTAATCTTAATCCACAAAAGCCATAAGGTTAGCAGTCATTCCATATCTTTTTTTGGCAATGTCTAAAAACGAGAATTAAGTACCTTGGGAGGCCATAAAGAACAAGAATCGCAGTGACTTCACATTTGCGTGTAAGCTTTTGATGCTGAGTTCTCATACCAACAAGACGGTGAGCACCAAGTCTCGGTCTTCTAAGAACCTGGGAAAAGATCAAAAACAGAGCAAATTTATTGTTCTGAATAAGTAATCAAGCAAGTTATCGACAAGAGTTTGAAAATACTTACACTTGTAACTGTCTGCTCTTCAGACAAGCATAAACCTCGCGTCTCAGGCATGTGATGGTATCCCTGTGAATGAAACACAGAGGATTTATTCTAATTGTATTTGAGAGAAACTCTCACAAAAAAAAATGTTATCTAAAGTTATCAAGTCGAAATATCAAAATCTTACGTTTTTCTCTCCTACGATGGCATCATTGAGAGCTTCTCTTTGAACAAGAAGCATAGGAATCTGTTGATCAAGTTTCATGTACATTCCTTCGTAATAGTCTCTTATCGCGTGGTAAAGCGGTTGACACTCTCCAGTATCGGTTATCGCAGTTTCCATACATTCTAAACATAAACTTCTCCCATCTTCTAACGTGTAATATCTCACATCCCACGACTTCATGATCACCAAATAGAGACAAAAATGATTTGTAAAAAATAAGATAAGGATAGATTCACCAATAGTTAAATTATTTGTATTTGATTACCTCCAAACGCTCGCAGCTACAACAACGAGCGGTTTTATCGTATTCGTGAGAAGGACAATACTTTTGGTTCCAAAACGGATGGCATCGATACTCAATCAAACCAGCATCATTAGTTGGGATCTAAGAAGAAGAATGTGAAATTAGTCAAATATATAATATATGATGCGCAAGAAAAACAAAAAATAAAAAACAAGGCGATTGTATATTGCTTACAAAATGGTGACAAACTTCGCATTTGGGATGAGTAAGCTCTTTGAAACAAAGCTTATGATAAGGTTTAGTTCCTGACAAAGAGAACTTGAATCAAGAGAGTAGACAAAACACACAACCTTAGTCACTTCAAAAGGACATTAACACAAAATTAAGAATATTACTATGCAAGTGTATATATACCTCATGCTCAGTGATAGGGTAACTACAAGAATGGCAACGGAAGCATTCAGGATGAAAGAATGTGCCCATGCATCCTAGATAGTTTCCCAATCCAATGTCGCAATTGCAACCGCCGCATATTCTACTAAAGATCAAACAAACAACGTCACCAAATGCGCCATTTTATTAGGAAAAATCGTGATGTGAAGTTTCTCTCGGTTGAACTTAGACTACTGAACATCTAATTTTTTTTTTACTTTTATAGCAAAAAAAAAAAAAAACGTGAATGGATTAAGAGAATGTGTTTTGATTGTACCTTTGTCTTCGTCTGCATTGATAGGAAGGCTCATCAGGTGGAATGAAAGATGAAGGATTCAAGCCACCGTGAAAAGGCCTTGGAAAATCTCGATTTTTATCGTTACACCAACCATGCCCTGCCGCAATTTATTTTAAAATAAAAGCTCAATCTCGTATGTGATATAATGACGGTTTAATGAGTGAACTTTGATTAGGATAATTTAATTTGAATCCATAAACTTAGTGGATAGAGATACCATGTGGACGCTTCGTGTCATCAGTTAGAGTAAGGGAAATTGCACGGTCGAGTTCTTCTTTGTCCCGTGCAGCTCTCGCCCGATCATCCTTATTCCATTATTCATTAACATAACCATCCCAAAATGTGATTAATAACCATTTGTAAAAAATAAAAAATAAAGTTATAGTTTTATGCTTGCATTTGTACGTCGCAATTTTCAGGAGTTGGACATCAAGAAAAACAAAAATATAAAATAATTTCAAATATTTTAAAATTTTGATAATTGTCCACCGCCAAGCTTATATAAATTTTATCTTTAAAACTATATACCATTGGTAGTGCTTGGTATCGAAATAGGCCACCTCAATCCAAACCATATCTATGATCATCATGCATTGAGTGTTTTTTTAATATTCTGCATGAGTATTTTGTGTCTACCTATTTATTTCATTTGCTTAAAAACTCTATTAAAAGATTTCAACCAAAATAATCCGCCCACTAATTAACATGTTCAACCCAAATATTTCACAGAAGAATATAATTCGCTTAATTCATAAAATGAGTTTATAAAAAAAATCATGAAAATGAGTCGGAAATATCTCAACTCGGCCCCACCAATAAATAAATACTTTATTAAATCCTTATTGAACAAACCTATAAACCGATTTCTACCTATTTTGTTATTGCTATATAGTGCTCAATACCACATTGTCACATCAGCTCAATTTGAAGACTAAAAAGCAGATGAGACTCATGACCATTAGACCAACTCATTCATGATGGGACAATTTTACAGAATGTACAAGACCCGTGATATTTATTTTAAACAACACAAGTAAAAAACAGTATCAATATTCACATGTCCTATCCTATGTATAATGCATTAATATGAATAATCACATGTCCATAGTATATGCGTAGATTAAAATAGGGAAAATGATATGTTTAAAATTAATTTGATTAATTTAATAATTCAGAAAATAATTACCAAAAAGGAAGGAGGTAGAGGAAAGACCATATTCTCGTCTTCTTGAAATTGAGGAAGATGATGATTAGTGCGAGCACCACCATCACCATTAGAGCCATTCTTAAAAAACCTACTCACCCATTTCATCAACTTCCATTTCTTCTCTCTGTATGTTGACGAAAATGAAGACCCAACTTCCCCTGTAGTTATCATTAAAACTTTAGGTTAAACTTTCAATAACAAGTCTAGAAACGATAAAATTAGGAAACACTTATTTTTTTGGTAAAAAAAGTTTGGAAACACTTTGCATGGGTGATTTGTCAATTTGGGATTCAGTTTAAAAGTTTTAGCCAAGGCGCGCATGCAGTAAACTCATTTTTATCAAACGGTACGAAATCCATAATGGACGTTGGAAAGAGAAAAACACGAACCAAAGATACAAGGATTGGAGATATGGCTGACACGAGCAATATCGTAGGAAGAAGAAGTAGAAGAAGAAGAGGAAGAAAAATCCATGAGGAGGAAGAATGGCCCACACGTTTTTATATATGCTTGAAAGCGTGTGAGTGAAGCGAAAAAGACGGCCGGAGAGAGAAGCAAAGAAAAGATGAAGAGAAGGAGGAAGAAGAGGGAAGAGAAGAGAAGAAGAAGAAGAAGAAGTTATATGTCATTAATTGTTATTAGAGAATAAAACATATATGAAAAGAGAGCAAAGAAAGAAAGAATCTTTGCAGAAGAGATCGGGCAAAAAAAAAATTTAAGAAAAAGAAAAAGGAAGAGATGCTTAGCTTCTAAAAGGAAAGGAACAGAGAGAAAGAGATTTTAAGAGAATATTTATGTTTTTTTGCTGAGGCAGAGAATCCCTCAAACAACGGTGTAAGGAGGAGGAGGAGGATAGTTGAAACCTCTTAAAGCTTCTCTCTTCTCTCTTTTTTATTTTTTTAAATTTGTCGTTTTTTTGTTGGGGAGAAATACCAAAAAGTGAGAATTGTTAACGAAAGCAACCAAAAAAAAAAAAAAAAAAATCTTCTTTTGGGTTTTTGATGGAGACGCTCGTCCCGTCGGCTCTTAGTTTGAACTTTGGTTTTGTTTGACTTTTTAAATCTTTATGGTCTAGGAAAAGTGTAGTGAAACCATATGAAAAGGTGAAATGATAATTTGAGTTTAGTTCTTCGAATTGAGCACCACGGATATTGATGAGACTCTCGTATAAATTAAATTACTAGACTACATGTTTTGGTATTTACTTTAAATTCAAATATTCGAGTCGTGGATTTACATAGAATGAATTATATAACATAATTTCTACGTTAAGACGCGGGTCTACTCTAATACACGATAAAGATGCGGTTTTGCAAACTTACCACAACACAACTTTATAAAGGCAATTAAGTTTTTATGTAATAATAGAAACGGCAGACAAATTATAATAATATAATTTATGGCATCAATCTATAGGAAGGTCGTGACTGGTGATGATGACGCAACAAAGGTAAAAGAGGCTTCAAAGTGGAATCAGACGCCTAATTTTTACAGAACAAAAGCCTTACCTGTTTCTGTTTGTCATTTTTATGTTATTTTTTGATTAAAATTAGTGTTTTGGGTTAAAGACAGCATCAGATCAAATCTGGCTTTTTTCCTGGAACAGTTTCCACCTTGAGATCTGACCACTTCTTTATCAACTTGCTAAAGTCGATCTCTATATGGACGTTCCATGACTTAATTTCATTGATCTGTTATCCTTTTTCTCAAGATATATAGTTTATCTTAAGTATATATTTCCCATGATGTTTCACTATTTCTAATCAGCGAAAGAAAATATCAAATCATTGTTCTATTACATCATCATTAGATTCATCAGTTAATCGTACAGTTTTCAAATTTTATGTTTGTTCTAGTTCAACACGAGTTTATTGAAAAAAAAACAAAAAAACTGAAAAGGATGTTGATATATTCTTTAAAGTATTGTTTCCAATGTTACAGATTGGATTGTTGGACAAACTCAAATTATTCCCAATTATTTATCCAAGAAAATACGTGAGAAACATCTAAAACACAATAATTTGATTGCATCGAAACTTCACAAGTCTGATTGTGTAATTATGCTGGTGAAGAAAGAATTAATGTTGAGTCACAAGTCTGATTGTATATTTTTGGTTAACATGTTATAAACTTAATTATAATTACTGTAACGATATAAAGCATATATACATATATAGCAGAGCTTGATTAGCCAATGGAAAATCCAAGATCCACAGCATTTATCTGTAAACACCAAAATCCAAGAATTTACTTTTAACTCTTTTATCATGAGATATCATATCCAACTTAATTATTAAAAATCGGTAACTTTCTATCTGTAAAGATTTTTGGTTTAAAAAAGCCTAGAGATGAGAAACATGGATTTGAGTTGGAAAGAATGAATCAACCCCCCCAAGATAAGTTATCTCGATCTCAAGCCTCACAACGGTCCTATCTTATTTTTGATATATGATTTCTACCTTCAAAATCAAGATGATCCCATCCTATATAATTCCACTCTAAAATCGACAGTATACCATATTAATACCACTGAACTACTACTTTACTTAGTGCTAGACAAAAAAAAAAAAAAAAAAAAAAAAACTAATTTACCTGATCAATAAAATGAGTTTCAATATATAAAATTTTATCAGCCAACTTAAAAGTAAATGACAAGATGTTCATATACCTTATATATATTCCTATAGATTTCATTTCACTTCCGATGTGGAATAACACAAAACTTTTAACTAGGACCGGAATCTGGCAGTACGGAGACGTCCAATCTGATGATGAGGACAGTGGTTCGGTGAGGAAACCTGGTCGCGAGTTAGGATTCTCCCACCTGTGAAAACTCATACTGCTACAACATCATTAAAAATCTAATCCTTTTAACTCAAAAAAAAAAAAACACTCAAACTACCAAAATTTGGTTGTCACATTATAAACGGCCCATTATCCATTGAGCCGAAGCCTTTTTAGTGAGTCTTGGAAACGACGTCGTACTCTTATTCCCCAGTTTTCTTTATCACCGTCTCTCGGTTTCTCTGATTTCAATGGTTTTTTTTTTTTGGTTAGCTGTTAAATCGTCTCCATCTCTGATACTTTACTTTCTCCTTATAAATAATGTAAATTTTATCATAAAACAAAACAAAAAAATTCGAAAAAAACTCGAAACTCTTTCCACTGATTGTTTTGCGTTTGCGAAAAATTAGGGTTTATAGTTGGTGGTTGTGTTAATGGCGACGACGCAGGGGCAACAGACGGCGATTGACACGGCGGTTCTTGATGATATCATAAAGCGGCTCACGGAGGTTCGGTTGGTTAGACCAGGAAAGCAAGTCCAGCTCTCCGAAGCTGAGATCAAACAGCTCTGTACTACAGCCAGAGATATTTTCCTTCAGCAACCTAATCTGCTTGAGCTTGAGGCACCTATCAAAATTTGTGGTATGTTTTATCATCTGAATTTTATTTGAGGTCTTCTGACTTGAATTTTAGGGTTGATATTTTCATATGTGTGAACTTAGCTTGTGGGGTTTAGGATAATGTTGTTGACCTTTTGTGTAACTTTTGGGCCATGTTTGATTGTTGTTTCTGAATCAACTTGAATCTGACTGACAGATTTTTGTGTGGATTGTGATTCAGTACTGAGCCTTAAGCACATGAGTTTATCTTATTCCTATGAAAATTCTAGTATTTATCCTCCATGGAATTTTATGAAATGGTTCACATTTGATTATGAACCTTAGTTCTGCTCAAGAGTATTTTCTGATCATATAATCTGTTGATTTCTTGCAAGTTTGGTCGATTCGAATTGATTTTTTGGTTATTCGAGTCCTATTCTATGATTGATGGTGTAAATGTCTTATACCAGGTGACATACATGGGCAATATAGTGATTTGCTGAGGCTATTTGAGTATGGTGGCTTCCCTCCTAGTGCTAATTATCTATTTCTTGGGGACTATGTGGACAGAGGCAAACAGAGTCTTGAAACTATATGTCTCTTACTAGCTTACAAGATCAAGTACCCAGGGAACTTTTTTCTACTAAGGGGAAACCATGAATGTGCTTCTATCAATCGGATTTATGGATTTTATGATGAATGTAAGAGGAGGTTCAATGTCAGGGTTTGGAAGGTTTTCACTGATTGTTTTAATTGCCTTCCTGTTGCTGCGCTTATAGATGACAAAATATTGTGCATGCATGGTGGGCTTTCGCCGGATCTTAACCATTTGGATGAGATTAGAGGCTTGCCTCGTCCAATTATGATCCCTGACACTGGCCTGCTTTGTGATTTGCTCTGGTCTGATCCTGCGAAAGATATTAAAGGATGGGGAATGAATGATAGAGGTGTCTCATACACCTTTGGTCCGGATAAAGTCTCTGAGTTTCTAACAAAACATGATCTAGACCTTGTTTGCCGAGCCCATCAGGTTAATATCTCGATCATGTCACTCTTTGATTCTACTGCTTTTATGACGTTAACAAGGGAGTTGAATTTTTCTTATGGCAGGTCGTGGAGGATGGTTATGAGTTCTTTGCTGATAGACAACTCGTAACTGTGTTTTCAGCTCCTAACTACTGTGGTGAATTTGATAATGCTGGTGCAATGATGAGCGTGGACGAGAACCTTATGTGCTCGTTTCAGATTCTGAAGCCCGCAGAAAAGAAGACCAAATTCATGAGCTATAAAGATTTGATCCATTGAGGTTAGTTAATTGCCTGTTCTTGGCTAAACCAAAACAAAACAACATCTATGTTAAAACGTTATTTGTAATGGACTCTTCTAGATTATTCTTTAACTTTCATGGTTCATTTTGGCTTTCCTTGTTTTGCAGATGGATTTGGTGTTGCTCGAGAAATTGATTCAAAAGAGTGAAGATTTGCTTTAAAGTGTGTAGTGATAATGGTAATGACAACTTGAAAATGAGCAAAACCTTAGTCTTCTAATCTCTTTCTTCCCAATTCCACTTTCTGCTTTTTTTTTGTTTACATCTTCTTTTATGGGTTTTACATTATTTTCATCTGCCTGTTGAAAGCACATAGTTGGTGTGTACATGCATATGATCGTTTCTTGGATTTTAGGACACCAAATTAAATGGAAAAAAAATATATTGTAAGATGAACTTTCTCTTAAGCGGCATGTGCATGTAATTGGACATAAGTATCGCATATGAACATCTTTAATTAACCAGAATCAATACTGAATGGGCTTCTAAATTACGAAAGAACAAAGTCTCAAGCATGTTCATGTGAAGTAAAAGAAACTTTAATAAATGAATATGCAAGTTGACGTATGAAATAACCCTATAAAAATATACTAAAGAAGTAATTAGTGTATAATATAGTATGTCTTAAAAACGACTTAAGAAAGAGAAGTTAAGAAAAAATGTATATAGTAATAGTATATCAAATTGCATACTAATATGAAATCAACGATATATAATTTAAGGGATTGTAATGTTGGTTCTTTATGTTTCGACAAAAACATGTCTCTTCATAACGAAAACAACGTCGTCCAAAAGTCTCTGTATTTAAAAAAAAAAAAAATTCCTGAATTTGTTAAAATCGTTAACAATTTAACAAGATCGAAATGGAGGAGTGATCGTAACATTTGATTTATAAAAACTCAAAAACGAAGGAACATAATTTTTAGTTAGTTTTGAGGAAAAAATGACAGAGAGAACAAAGTGAAGAAAAGGATAACGACGGCGAAACATATATCGCTTTAATAATGACAACCAAGAGACGGCCCAATAATAGTCCATATTGTGAGTCTGATATCAAAAAGTACAGAAGGAAAACAACCAATAACGCCGTTGCCGGGGATCGAACCCCGGTCACCCGCGTGACAGGCGAGAATACTTACCACTATACTACAACGACTTTGACGTCACAACGCATTCGAACAATATTTAGATTATATTTGATACTATGCGACAAGTGTTATAAAATATATTATTATAAATGAGTTGAATGTATTTTAAATTTAAAAGGAAATACAGTGATATTCAAATATGTATTTGATGAATTACATTAAAATACACTGTTATTGAATTACGTATTTGTTTATGTATTTTAAAATACATTAAAATCAACTGTTATTCAATATTGATTTGATTTAGTTGTAATTGTATTATATTGTATTTTAATGTACTTGTAAAACATGAATAAACAAAATACCAACATTTTAGATGGTATTTCAAAATACATTTCAAATTAAAATACATTAAATTGTTTTAAAACTTGATTGAATAACATCCCGAATTTTGCTCATTTTCGTCAAATTATATCTAACTGCAAAATAACACGACTTGTGCATAATATAGGAAAGTCTTTTTAAACTTTCAAGAGGAAATTAATTAAAAATGATCAAATCAAAATTTTTGATTAGTTACATCAAATTATATTTTATATGTAAAGTGGAATTTGAAACTCGAACATTACAGACAAACAAAAATATATGCAAGACTTATGCTCAACATGAGATGACGTTTACCAACAAGTAAGTAACCATATTTTTGGATTATTGTAAGCCACGAACTCTATTCATTCTCATATCAAAATTTCCCACTTTCTATAAATCTTGGACATGATAAAGAACTCTCATTTAAGAAGATTTTATAATAATAGTTTATGCAGTTGATGATCCCTAAGAGAACCTGTTATGTTGAACATCTGAAGTTATGAACATGTGTAGACAATTAGACAAAGGTGATGAGAGCGTCAGGAAAACGATGAGGAAGAACACACGGCTCTGAAGTTTAACTTGTCGATTTTTAAAAGTTTTCGAGGGCGTATGACAATATCAAGAGTTCAGATGTCGACAGCATAAACAACACAATTTATCTTTTGATTTTCCATCCAAGCAAAAATTTTCTTTATCACACAAGTATGTATCAAAAATCCGCGAATTTAACTGAATGCATGCGGATAAAGTTTTAAAACAATTTTTTATAACGGGTCTAGTGGATCTAAATCACTTGACTATTCTTTTCATAACCGATTTGAACAATAATAATCCAAACACGCAAACACAAGAAAATTAGCTTTTCTTAAGGGACTAAATAAAAACAAAGAGACTCTTCCGAAGATTCATGTTTCCTAGGCTTGGACCATTGACATTTCAACTTAAATTAGTGCTACTGCATCTTGCTAAGCACAAAATGTCCATATCTCACGTGCCGCGCTTGTGCATAACGGTGTACACCACACATGCTATGTAATAAACAGTTGGCGTCGCACGTGCTATAGCATTGCAAAACCGAGTGAACGAGAAAGAATCATTCCTTTTGCATGTGGCGAGAGATATTTTTGGGCCATCCTCTTTGCTTTGAGAGTTTCTAAACTCAAAGAATCTATGTTTATATTATTTTTTATTCTTTCATTGATTGTTTTAGATAACTACGATTTATGAGATTATAATTTCCATATTAATTTATCCAGTTGTTCTTGTAAATCATAATAAGGACTGCACAGGTTGTTGGGCAATAAACCTCAAATCATTTACAACATATTTCTGTAGTTTTGTAATTACTTCTCATCTCATTGTATAGTGATTATTTATTGGTAAAGTAAAGTTTGCTTATAGTTTTTCAGTCGTTCTTAGATAAAGTGGGAATTGGATCGGAGATTCATTCATTCAATTGAGAAGTTAAGATCATTCCAAAGGCGATTGTTGATAGCATATTTCAGGTAGTAAGCCTTTCGTATTTTTAATGGAAGTAGACACAAACACAATATCAAGTACTGATTAACTTTTCATATGATTTAGTCTAAGAGCACCATTGGTGGATGCTCTAAGTAGACACAAATGTGTTGAATATCATAATTGGGCGAATGTCTCATTTCAAAGAGAAAATGATTTAAAATATTTTTTAAAGTAGTGTAAAAAGAGGTTGTTAACTTGAGGTTCACGAGATCCAATTACGGATGAACGTTGGAACAGCTAAATCCACTTAAAAGAGGACAGAGCTTATGATTAAAATGGTCAGTTAAGAATCTCATCTATGCAATTTTCTAATACAATACAATAGGTTTATATCCCTCCCAAACTCGTTTAAATTACTTCTGGTGGGCCGATGGCTTATAGTCTAACCTTTTTTTGTTTGAAACTGAATAGAAAGACGAATCAGATTGTCTCAGAGGTCTAAAATACCGGATTGAACCGGTTAACTTGTGGATCAGGAGATCATCTAAATTTTTAAAAAATCCGGGTAATAAAATATAAAATTACAAAAGCTGATTTAAATATATAACTCTCCTCATTATAAAAGCAGGAATTTATTTTAAATTATACTATCTCAAATTAAATTATAATTTATTACTTTTATTTGGTTATGTATAAAGGTCTTTATTTTGAATACAGCTAAAATTGTTATACTAACTATTTTACGCATTAGACAAAAAAAAATATTAGGAAACTATTGCTTTTTCCCTTCGTTATTATGAAACTATTGCATGTGAAAACAATCTCAGTAATAAAAACAGATGACAATATATGTAAATCACAATCGCATGACAACTTTTTTGGGCGTATTTATTTCTTATTAGACTATTAATTACTTACACTTCTAAAAATTCTCCGCCTAGCTCCGATTACCTATGGTTAGTCGCTAGATCCACTTTTGTCACCTCGATTAATGATTAATCTTTTAAGAAAGTCAGTTAACCGATTACTCCCCGCCTAATCTGATTAATCCCCGCCTAATCATCTATAATCCAATTATTTTTAAATTTTCAAGTATAAATTTTTTTTGTTTTTGTTATTCAGACATTTATATTGATAGTTTCTAATGTTTCATGATAAATTATGTTAAAATTATGAATAAAAATCATAAAATAAATTATTAATACTATATTTTCATGTATTTACTATAATTTTAAAAACAATATTATTTAAAAGTTTAATATAATGGATAAATATATTTCAAAAATATTAAAATAAGCTAAAACTAATCTCCAATTAATCCCTATTTATTCTCCGATTAATTCTCTAGACACTAAGTTTATCTTCACAGCCCAACTAGCACCTAATGTTTAAAACATTGTTACATTACAAAAAAGGAAAAACTGAAATAGGCTTCACATTTGAAATGGACGGCTGATATAATATCTTCATTCACCATATATCCTATGGGATTTCGGCGGGAAATTCGAAATGACATTTGCAGATTTCTTTGTTTACTGTTATTAGTCCCACTCCACTTATAGCACTCTTCCTTTTCTCTATCCCATCATACATATCACCTAGTTTTAAAATCTGATAAGGTAATGCATAGAACTATGAAGCGAATCAATATGCGACCCTCGAACTCATCTTGTCATGGGTTTTCAAAAAATTTGCACAGCAGCTCAAACGATGCGGACCCTTATGTAATTAGTCAAATTGACAGCACTAGTAATGCATCTGCTCTTATTATTATTATTTTACTTGAAAATTAATATTTTGTTTCTAATGTTTTTGTGGAATGAAGGCAGAGACCACGACAGCTTCTGTTAAGCATATGCTGGCAGACACAACCAATGTTCAGTTGCCTCTCACACGCGCTCTGCCTTGCGCGTGTACATCACTTTATTAGCCAAATCTGTTAAATTCCGTCGGGGAAAAATGGATTCCACCTCACAATCGACTTCTTTATGCTGTTGTTATTACAACATCAGCTTTCTCAATGGTTTTAAATACTATTTTTCAACAAACTAATTGTGGGCCATTATCAAACTAATTGTGGATGCTCTGATATAAGTTTGTCGACAATGTAAGAGTAGAGTCCGGAGGCAATAGAAGCAACTAGGGGCTCGTAGTCACAATTTTTGGCGCAAACATTAATATTTTATTATTAAATATTAAACTATTGAGTTTCTTCATTTAAAATTAATAAAATATGCTAGTTATGTTTTTGTTGTTTCGATATTCCAAAGAGAAAAAGAAGAAGCGAAGATCTGTTCCCGCTCTTTTGACTTAACGGTGCTGTCCTTTTCAGCAGGTAAAAGCTGGACCCCACCACCATTTCACTTCCATCTTTTTTTTTTTTTTTTTGGTGGGTTTTCTCTCCCTTCCTAAATATCCAAGGCGGGAAATTTATAGATTATCCAATCCAGTTCATAAAACGGTTTCGAATCCACCGTTTACCTCTGTTATCACGGCGCGTGCCTCTGACCAATGACCGTTCGATCAGCTTTGACGGAGAGACAGAGAATAGATGACTGTTTAAATCCGTTACGTTAGACGGAGAAAAGGGAGAGGGACGGATGACTGATTAAATCTGCCCTATCTGCTGGCGTGCCACGTCAGTTTTTTATCTTTCAAATTTCTGAGTGGTCACGAGATTTCTATGCCATTATTAAAAAAAAATATATTTAAAACCCTACAAAATAGGGGTCTTCAATAATTACCAGAAAACAACTGAACCGTCCCCAAATCTTTTGGTTTAAACTTTGAACCCACAGTGTTGTCACTTGTGAGTATTAAATATTAAAAACCATCTGTAATTAGCACCATTTCTTAACGTAATTCTATACTAAAAAGAAGCGCTAATGTTTAGCAGTAAATGTATTATAGTTCAAAACAAAGAGAGGCAATATGAGAAGTTAAATTATGAGAAGGATTTGCATGAGGAAAAGCGAGGAAGGCGTGATTATGAAGTGTTCGATACTTTTGATTAGCCCACACAATAATATTTTAGTTTATAAGATTCTACAAAGACTAAGATATTATTTATTTTAAGGTGGTTAATTAAAACATGAGAACACATTGAACTGTAAATGACAACTTGTTTGGGATTAAGTGGGTTCCAGTTCCACCTGTATTTCTCATGCCCATACACATTACCACATTAATATCTTATCTTACATAATATAAAAATAGTAATAGAGATGACAAAGAAAGAAAACAAAGAGAATTTTTTTGTAGTAATAGAGAATTCACTTTAACAGTCATAAGTTAACTTAAGTACAATGATTTTGTTTAATTATTTTATTTTTAGGACAGCACGATTTTTTTTTCATTATACATCTAAAAGTGATTTATTTAGTATTTCAATAAAAAGATACATCGTATATAACATATTCAAATAAAAACATATTTTTACATGATAATGTTTGTTTATTTTGTTTCTCCTTATTAATAATTTGTTACAAAACATCGTGATTACATAAACATATAAATCATAAAACTGATGATGTCAAAATATAATAAACTTATAAAAATTTTAGTGACTAATGACAACTCAAACCTGTAACGTATAACGTATTTTCCATAAACCGCCATAAAGAAAAAAACTCATCCATTTTCTTTTAGTTTCCAAGGCAAAAATAGTTAAAGATCCAAAAGAAAACAATTTTGATTTTCGTCCATCACGCATTAATTACGGATAAACAAGTAATTTTTTTAAAAAAAGCAGAAGCGATATTAAAGTGCTTTTGAGCTGTCTCATAGAAACTCTGAAACCTTAATAAAAGCAACCATGTCTTCCACATTCTTCATCTTCCTCCTCACTTAAGACTTAAGGCCTCCACTGTCTTCCCCTATGTCTCGCCTTCCTCTTCCTCCTCCTTATCTCTCCGTCAATCTTCCTATCATGGATAAAACTCCTTCTTCTGAGCGTACCCCTACTCGACTCGGTTTCCCTAACGAGTTCCCTTACGAGTTCGAGTCTCCGGATTTCTCCCCTGGTTTCACCTCTCCGGGTGATTCTACCGAGACTGAAGATGAAAGCAGTGACGACGAGGAAGACTTCCTCGCTGGGTTAACTCGCCGGCTCGCACCATCGACTCAGCGTCTTCCTCCGCCCTTCTTCAAGACTGAGGTATAAACTTCTTAAGGTTATCTACTCTCTCAAGAATTCATTCACATAAAAGCTTACTAATTTCATTGTTTTTACCACATCTAGGTGAAACGTCAAGTTACAGCGACTTCGCCGCAGTCAACACTGTGTGGACTCGAAAGCTTTTCAAACTCCGGAATCAGAAGTCCTATTTATCCATCTCCACAAGCACCTACATCGTCGTTCAGGAGAGACAATGCTTGGGATGTGATTTCTGCAGCTGCTGGAGAAGTAGCAAGACTCAAACTTGGTAGCGATGAGTCTCAACTTCCTCGTCTTAGCTCTGATACTTTTCTCCGCCGCCAAAACGCTGCTTTTCACGCTGACCAATTTCTTCAACAGCAGCGTATCATTGACCAGATGTGGCTCTGCTCTCGTTCAAGAATTAATCTCTCGGACAATCATTTCGTGAACACAGTTGTCAACGAAAAAGTTTCATTTGAGAATCGGAGATACATCAGGCACAACAATGCTATGTCCACTCCTTCGTGGCTGCCACAACACGCCGGAACTCCCGTGAAACGTCCTTCTACCGGTACCGGAGTTTTCCTACCCCGGCGATACCCAACGACATACCATTTTGATTCTCAGAAAAAACCAGGTACGATTTCAAGTCAATTGCGGTTGTTTATCTAAAATCTTGATGTCGGCAGGTAAATTCTAATTGCACCTATCTCTCTGTGATAGTAACAACAGCTATGTCGCAATCAAAAGTCAATCCACAAATTCCGGACTTTGATGAGTTCACCAATGTTGGGCCAAGACGTAGCCAGTTCGACTACGGTAATTATTCTTAAATTCAAATACCAAAGAGTGGTTAATTGACTTCGTGGTTTAATATTTCTGTTGCTTTGGTTTTCGCAGAGTGCTTGTTGGCGAGAAGTAGATTACTTGCTCGTCAGGGAAATTACAGAGCTGTTGGTGGTCATTGTCTTAAACAAGAAAGACGTCTTCCACAGGATTGGATTTATTGATGGTTGAGTTTTTGTTGTCTTTTTGTCCCAACCCGTTTGAAAATCAAAGAGGAGCGTTCTTGTTTAGAAGCGTTTTGGGTTTAGGTTATAATGGTATGGTTTGTTACTAATAATGATATGGGAATAAATCGTAGGGGATATTATATATGTTTGTTTAAATTATTTATGTATTTTAGTTGCTAAGACAAAGCTCTCTGTAATTTTTTTGTTGACCTTGGTAGGGTTGAAGGGGAGTGGAATGCAGTGTAGTGGGGTATTTTTTTATTTGTCACTCTAGTCGATAGGGAAATTCAAAATGTGTTGGTTTGGTTTATGTTATTTGTATTACTTAATGGTGTGTTCTGCTATTTTTTCAAAGATCTAATGGGGTTGTAATAATAAAATGTCGTTTAAATTCTCAGTTTAAACTCTGAAGTATTTCGTTTTACGTACCTATGAGAGTTGTGATTGAGCCGAGTTTCGGCTTCCTACGTGTACTCGTTGAAATTCAAAAAAAGAACAGTAGTTGCAATTTTAATAAACTACCATTGAAGTTCGGTTATTGGAAGCACATCAAATGGGTAGAAACGTATGTATTTTGAAGAAAGAAAATAAAGAAGCTGCCGGAAAAAAAAAAAAGAAGCATAATGACATGTAAAGATGGATAAAGCATTAAAAAGAAAATAGAAGATCTGGATTCTGGATTTTGGATTCTGGAAAGAGAAAAAATAAAGAGACCAAAGGTTGCTTAGGCGTGAAGCAGTGGGCAACAATGCACAGACTTTGAAATACAACACCTTTTTTATTTTCATCTCTGTATGTCCTCTAATTTTACATAAATTCTGCTTTTGTTTTTCGTATATCTTAGTTATACATATACTTTACACTCTGTCCTAGAACTAGTCTAGTAGCAATAGTGAAAATATTATTGATGCAATTATAACCATACTCGGGGAAAAATATACAATTTAGTTCACTTTTTAAAAAAATTTACTGTATTTTTACAATGGTTTTCTGTCGTATTTGACTGAAGACTTTTACAACACTCTTTCATACAGAGAGATCTTTTTATTCCTTTTATCAACAAAGGATAAATACATAGTTTAGACTTAACCAAAATAACCAGTACTATAAGACTAGTATTCCCTAGTCATAATAGAAAAATATTGAAGAAAAGGCACACACACTGACACTGTAGTAGGTATATATAGTGGCATTCTATTACTTATCAGAACTTCATTAGAGTAGTGTTAGTTTAAATCAAAAATATAGATGTCTCAACATAACAAAACTAGGATTGTCAACAAAACAAAGCTAGGATTATAAACATCAATCACCGTAATTTCTCAGATTTTGAAATTTCAAAAAATTTCATGTTTGGTGGTTGATCTGTGAGGTTTTGTAGGTCCCATTTAGTTTTTTTTTCCATTGACATCCCAAGCTTTTTATGTTTCAATTTCAGAATAGCACTAGTAGAGTTTTTCTTATTTGGGTTTATATAAAATTATAAATAGTAGAGTTAGAAGTACATTGACAAAATATCTTAGGGTTTGATAAGCGTTTGGAGAAAGTTGTGATTGAATGTCTTTAAACCCAATCATAAATAAGTATTATTTTAAATTTTTAGGGGGAAATATTTCAAATATCATTTTGGTCGTTTCAAGTTTTGAAAATAAATTAATATATTTTGATAACGTTAATGGCAGCACACAATCCGCATAGCCAACACCAATCACACATCTTATTCAATACTGAACCATAATATTGCTTTATTTGCTATATCCATATTAGGAGTCTCAATTTGCAAATCTTAAGAATGGAGTCGGTCTTTAACAAAAAAAAAAGATGGTGTCGGGTAAGAAACAAAAGAGGGGAAGTCACAAAAAATCTGAAGACAAAAAGAGTGAAACATGTGTTTGGTTTGGGAGAGCTGCTCTCTGCTTTTTTATTTGACTCGGTCAAACTTCGAATTTAATGTGTGATACAATTTACGGAGAATGCTTAATTTTATATCGTGCCTTTTCCCTTTTACATTATACATGAGAGACCGTTACTTTCCAAAGAATGATTTTACATACAGAACTTACAACCCGTTTAAAGACATTTTTTCAATAGGTGTTGTAAAGTCCATAGGATCCTAATAATTGATTTTTTAATCTTTAATATGAGTACAAATACATCATATTTCATGCAAATAATTCCCAAACAAATTGTAAGCACGCATGTGTTATAGATAATTAGGTATTCACCAAAGTCGGGGATGTATGATTAAGAGTGCACATTTGAACCAAAACCAAATTATCCACATCAAAATCATTCAAAATTATTCTAGAAATTAATCGGTTCTATAAAAATTGAACATACCAAATCCAAGCTGTGGTAGAAAAACTGAACTAAGCTGAAATTCATTTAAAATTTTTTACATATATATATATATATCATATTTGGATAAAAGAAATTATAATTTTGATAGTTATAGTTTATCCTTAAACTAATGTTGCGTTAGTGTAATATAGATTTTAATATAGACTCAAATCTGTATAATTAGTTTTTTTCTTAAATTTTAATTTATATCAGACCAAAAATTTATATATATCTCAAAGTAAACAAAGCAAACAAAATTTAAGTTTTTCTTCTCTAATATCGAACTAGATAATCATAGTATAGTAGTGAAAATAGCTACTCCTATGGGTCTATGACGGTGGGGGCTTATTATTATGTTTTGGTAGGTCATTATTTCTGATAATTTTCGAAATATAATTATTATTCAACCATTATGTCTATCAGAGGACGACAAAGCGTCCATAAATATGGCAGCAGTGTTAGTAAAGCAAAAGCCATAATCATTCTTCGTTATCTGATTCATCGGGGAGTTGGGATTCCTTTCTACGCAAATATTGGGTGATGTTTTTATTTTATTTTTGATGGCTAAATTCAACTGTTAATCTATAATAAATGCAAACGGATAAATCTAAAAAAAAAGTCTAAAACTCTGTGTTTTTTTGGTCTTAGAAAATTTGATTAGTAAATATTTAACAGACTTGGTTAAGAATGCAAACTAAGGTCAGTAGTCAAAAGAAAAATAGAACAATATATAACACATGTTTCCTTAGTAGTTAACTACACTAACAACCGTCAATATTGCGACAGATCGTTTAGAAGACTTTATGCCGATTTACCTAGAAGGCTAGATATGATAGCTCTACTAAAAACCCAGGGATTTATATATTACTAGAGTTTCAGATTTAAATATCGTTTATACACAGAAATAAAACTTTAAGACGTAACTATAGATTTATTATTTATCCGAAGCTAACCAGTTATTATTATTGTTTATAAAAAAAAATAGAAATTAGTTGGACCTTTTATCTATATATTATATTCAAAATTTAAAAATTTATAAATTAATAAGATTGAGAGATATATATATATATTTTACAAAAAATATTTTATTAATTTATAGATGTGATACTTGACAAAAAAAATTAATTTACTATCCAGAAAAATTATTAATTTATTGTATATTAATTTATAAAAGTTTCACCGTATAATTTTGGGTTTTATATATATATATATATATATTTTGTCGTTGGTTTTCAAAGGCCTAAATCCGCCCAATGTTGTGGGCCTAAAGCAGAATTTCGAGCTGTTTGGAATCATACTTCCATATATCCAAAGTCAAGACTTAAAATGAGCATCACATTCACAGGCTCTTCTTTACTCGATGAAGATGCCCAATTGGAACACATGACCCTTTTTTTTTATAATCAAAATATGTCTCAAAACCATAGAAAGCTTGCACATAGACATTAATATGACACTAAACCCGCAGAGAACTCAGTATTAGTTAAATGCTTATTTTTGTTTACCTCTTCAAGAAATTTTCCAGCTTAGTATTTCTAAAGTTTTAGATCTTCTGTGTTCTGGTGAAAATAGAATTCACAAAGAGATATTGAATGAATGTTTTCTGTCTAAAATTAGTTCAAAGGCCTAAAATCATTTCTCAGCATCTGACTTGATCTACCATTGTTCACCATTCGGATAAATTTATCAGCCTTCATACTCTGTTCAACTTCCCTACAATAGCTGTAGTTAATTCCACTCCTCATCCAAGCAATATTGTTCAGATCAGTCAATAAAACAATCAATTCTTTGTCTAACTCCACAGAGGAATGTTCCTCATAATCCACAAACTCTGGTCCCAACAACGATAATGAGACTCTTTTGTTGTCTGGATGGTCACAGCAACCACGAGCGCACTTTGAAGAGATGCTAGGCTCATAAGAAAGATACTGAATAAATTTAGAAGCCAATAAGTCGGGTCTTGTTGCTTGAATCATCAAAGGTCCCTCACATGGAGCTATATGGTGGTTCATGGATCCAGTATTATAGAAACTGAAAGCACCCATTCGAGCCACTGGGCGATGAACATCATATTTACACTTGTTTACCAGAGGCTCCTTTGCTCCATCATCCATTTGATCATCAAGTTTTAATGTGAGAGGAGTAAATGAACTGATTTCTTCTAGAGGTAACTCTTCTTTGGTGGACGCATGTCTGATCATTGGTGAATGCGTTTGATATCTTTCTGAATTAGGCATCCATAAATCTGGTGGCATTCGGCTAAGCATAGAGTTCCAATGGTTCTTGATGGCATTATCGGTTCTCATAGGTAAGAGTTTAGCAATCACAGCCCATTTGTTGCCGTGAACAGCATGTGCATTCATTATCAAATGATCCTCCTCATCTGCATTCAAATTAGTTCCAAACTTCCACACATCATCATCAAGCAAATTTGTTTTTGTTTTTGAGAAAGACAAATTGAAATTTCAAAAAAAATGTAACCAACCGAACCGGTCCTTTGTCTCTCGTGAATCGTGAGTCGTGAGTCGTGAGCCAAGCCAAGGGTCTGTAACTGCCACTGCCAGCTTATAACTGTAAAGATGAGTGGGCTGTTTTGGTATTTTCCAAATTACATGGTTACCCTTTTCGCTTACTCACTTGCCTTCTTTCTAACCGTTTGACTCACCTTCCTTTATCTTTCCAATTCATTTTTACATTCATTCCTTTTGGGTCAAAATTTACCATACATTAAAATCTTATCATCTTTTCTATTCCAAATAAAATATCATACATTGTGAAATCTTATCATGTTTTGTATTCCAATTAAAAGATAATACATTTTTTGGGTTAAATTCTTCCATACATTGCAAAATCTGATCATGTGTATTACAGTTAAAGGATAATACCTTCTTTTTGGGTCAAAAATTTCCATACATTGTGAAATCTTATCTTTTTTTTTTGGACAAATGTGGATTCTTATCATGTTTTGTATTCCAACTAAAATAAAATAAAAAATCTTTCAAAATTTTCCATACATTGTGAATATTATCTTTATCCTATTTTGTATTCCAATTATATAGCAAGTTCAAATTTTGAGACATAGACTTTTTTGGCCATGAGCTCCTGTCTTCTTTGGTTTATAGTTTGTCCAAACATAAAAAAACAAATACTTATACCATCGAAATTAAACTGAAAATTTTATGTTAGTGAAATCGATAATAATGATAAATCTATTTATGGATTAGAAAAATTCAGAATATTTTGGCGGGATAAACAAAATGAAGTAGATTTCAAATCATTTTCAAAATTTATCGAAGATTCGTTTTCTGGATCAAATCATCAAAGCTACACATATTGTCATCACTCATCACTAAATGAAAGGCGAGTTTTTGTTTGGCGGGTGAAAGACGAGTTTGTGTTTGGCCCAAAAATAAAAGAGGAGTTTGCATATCTCAATCTCACTATAATGCGTAAACAAAAATCTTTCAATAGGATGAGTCATGTGCTACTTCTGAATTCTGAGGTACGGTAGTAAAAAAAGTAATCATTTCGCCTATTGGTTTGATCCACATGTGCTTTCAGCAGACGGGCCAATTCACCATATATACATCTTGATAAATTGGTATATGAACCATATAAAAACTTTAAAATAGTCCAAATACCTAAAAATTAAAACAACCGTATATCATTTGATGTGCTCTATGACTTAATTTCAGAAGGTTCTTGAAAAAAGTACAACGATATTTCCACTGACATCAACCATTATTTCCGGTGTATATTTATTTACTTCTAGAAAAAACGTAGAAAATTGACAATCAAATTTCTGCTCAATCAAGAGTTATGTATATATGAGCCCCTATATATGATGGTATTTTCTTGAGTTATTTGTCCAAAAAAAAAAAAAAATTCTGGAGTTGTACGCTCTGGAGGTATTTTTGTGGTCCTTGTAATTATAATTAAAAGCATGGTAGGCCAAGAAAAGCATAATCTCCATGCTTAAATATATTTCAATTTTTAATGATGCTGTTAGTAAGTGTGTGTGTGTGTGTGTATTTTACGTGACAAATGAGGCGTTGGGGCAACTTTGAACATTAAAACATAAAATTTAATTAAAGTTATTGACAGGAGAATGGACGATCAATTCTGAATCGTCCCTTCATAAGTGTATAAGCATTCATAATCTCCGTTATTGGATGGTATTGGCGACTTTTTTTCGTAAGTGTCTTTGGGTGAAAAATGTAATAGCCTATAGTAATTTCACTCCTGCTCTGTGTACAGTTTTCACCGTCCCGAAATTCCAAATGTGTTAGGATCTGATCTCAAAAAAAATTTTAAACAAAAATCTATAGTAATATGTAGTAGTTTTGAGTTGAAATCCAATAAAACTTAACAAAATCAATCCTTTTGTATTCCAAAATAGCCATCTTCATTCTTCACTAAGACACTAACCAACTAAAATATACGTTATAGTGTGTATTTATATAGTGATGTTACCCTTCTAGAGTAAGAAAGAGAGAGTGAGCGACAAGAGCATTATTGTGGAGCTGGAGATTTTGTCCTACGAAGAGCCGACATTTGCATATATGTCATATACACTGACATATTTCGAAATGACTCACTTTTTTGTTTTCAATTCTATTCAATATCGACAGACCACGCATGCCCATTTTACCCTACCATTTGCATGCTCTGTATGCATGCATGTCTGCGTCTACAAGCACATATATTCACCTCATCAACATGTATATATGAATATACATTAGTAAGTGAGAATGCACACATTATCTACGGACGAGCACTTCCCCGAAAGAAATATTTGAAAAACAAGTTATTTTGTGGAGCTGTAGTCGGTAGACATAATGGTCATTGTTTACAATGACTAAGTGATTGTAGTCCTACACTTTTCTTACACGCACATGCATAAGCGCAAAAACGAAGGATGTTCACATTACGTATATAGGATTTTATTTCCTACATTAATATTTAAGTTCAGTCGTTTCTTGTAAAACTAAAATACATGATAAATTTGATTGTACAAACTTTATAAAAAAATTCTTAATTTTTTATTTATTTGAGTTGTATTATTATTCATTAGGATATACTTCATTGTAACTCCTTCAATTTTTTCCATGGGATCAAATCATTAGGATCTATTTTGGTAAGCTTTTGGTCTACCAAATATTTAAGGCATAATCTTAACATTTTAGTTACTGATTTGTCAAAATGTTCAAGAAAGTTCTACTGATTTGTCAAAACGATAGAGACTCATTGGTTCCATGAATATATTTTTTTTTTTTGGGGGAGGGGGGGGGGGGGGTCAATCATATGACAATATTTTTTTACCTGAGTTTGGTTATATGATTGCTAGTATTATAATACAATACAGATAATAGTTTAGGTTTCAAAGTATCATACAACATGCTGCACAAATGAAATATCATTTGAGTTCTTTCTGTATAAAATGATTGCAAGTATTATAACGCAAACTAAATGATTAGGTTAAAAAGTATCATACAACAGCGATAATTAAATTTGACGTTCTTTGCCAATCAATATGGCATTTACCACTCAAATCATATTTGAAGACTCTATACGAAGGATTTGATTCCAAAAGAGACGGGGGGCGCATTGGTGGACCACATTTATTTTTGTACTATCAAAATGAGCCAACAAAATTTAATAAAGCCAAAAATAATAAATAGGACTTGTGGGAAATATCTAATATGGGATATGTACATGTAGGTATAGCGGGTTTTAATTGGGTAGTTTTTTTGTTACAAATTTAATTGGGTAGCTAATTTCTCAAGTTCCCGCTTTTAAAGCTAAGTGAGTTCATATTTGCCGATCATAAATAGAGATTGCAATTTTAAAATTATAAAAATTTCCAATTCTATGATCATGTTAGTTGAGTTAGTGGTATGAGAAATTTAGAGCATTTTTCATTATGGCGCTGATTATGGATACAAATTCTTCATGAAGTTAGAGCTCTTCGTTTATAGATTTAAAGTTTAGAAAAAATAGGATGCATATGAGGGATATAAAACTTTAAAGGTTAATTATAGGAGCTTAAACGATGTTTTAAGAGGTTTTTAACATCATTTTTATCCAATCTGATTTTAATATTTTCACAGATGTAAAAGCACTCTAAAGAAAAATCATACCCAAAAGTATCGTTTATCTTATTCTTCTTCTTCTTATGTTTAACAAAAAGAACCCCAATGATTATAAAAGTCACAACCATATTTCTAAGTTTAAAATTTAAAAATTAAAAACCCCAACCACAGTTTTAAGGACAATCAACCCCATGATTTACTAAACATTATGAACATTTTAGTGACAAGATTGCATGTATTTAATCAAGTTCTTTTTGTCTAATGGATCATTTGGTTTGAGCAGATCGATATGAATCCTTGTTTATGACCATTTGAATATTCGAAGAGAGTAATATCTATGAGTTGCACTTTCGTAGAAGATTAGTCCAGAAATTCTCGGATCCAGAATTTCTCCTTGAATTATAAAAAAAACAAGATATGTCATTTTAGATAAATAAATATAGTAACCATTAAGTATGTAGATATGTATGAATGTATATTTTTCTTTCAACACCGTAATATATCTAACTATAGACTATTAAAGTTATGACGTTCCAATCGCCACTCTACGTGAATTCCGAAATCTGCATTTTCTATACTCAACGAGATCCATAATCAGCACCATAAAACACATCATATAATGTTTGACTATATATACAAAAATATAACTATTGCAGTCAACTCTTTCGAAAATAACAAAATTATGTTTCAACCACAAAAAACACCATTATTGACAGCAAAAGAAAATAATTTATCACAACTAAATTAACAAATTAAACCGTATATTTGTGTTTGTATAGAGACTTCTGGTTTACTCAATAAGTCAATAGAAGGAAACCCAAAAGTGTGATTTTGTTAAATAAATAGATTTGGAAGGATCCGAGGTGGAAATTAAAGATAAAAGGAGTATATTTGAGCATCAAGAGGAATATGGTCTTTAATAAATCCACATTGCTCTCAACTTTTAAAGAGAGATAGACAGAGAGAACAAAATATTCATAGCAACTATAGGAAGGATCCAAAGGGATCGCATTGATCCAAATTATGGTGAATTCTCCCAATTAGTTACTTTCTTAATTAATAGAAAACAAATCACAAAATTTGCTTGGTTTTGGATCATGCTATCCCTTTGGATTCATCCTTTGGTAGCTTCCTCTTCGATTATATGGTATATAATCAACCAGCCAGATGCGATTCATCCGAAACCTTGGTGGCTTAAAGATCCGATAAACTACCAAAAATATACGAAGCTATTCTTACAAGTAAGTTTCTAAGCTTTTTGACCAAAGCTAAGCATGCCAAGAATTCACCTACCGGTTTTTTTTCTTTTATTTATTTATTTATTTTTCCTTTCTTAAAAAAACCTTCTTCATGGAACTTTGGGATCGAATTACTGCATACCGACATCTACGAAAGACATCATTAGTTTTAATTGGTTAATATCTCTCCATGGCTATTTTTCTGAAAATTTCCGTTCTTTCATTCCTACTTTGTACTCATGCTTACTATTGAATTCCCAAATCCTGAAGTTGTTAGGTCCCGTTAAGTTAGTTACTTATTAGTTATTACTAAATATTTAGGAGTTGGTAGCATAATAACCTATACTATTTTTTCGGTATTATGATTCAGCTCAAATTCAGTGAATTACATGTTTGTACTTGTTAGACAAAAGAAAATTAGGACCTGACCCCCAAAAAAGAAGAACTTGGACCATTGGAACTTTGTGACAGGGTTTTTTATACTCTGAATAAACAATTAGTGCTTAAAAAAGGGTAGTGTAGCGATAACGTTGCAAACTAGAACTTGCCATTCCCGAATTCGTAAAACTCTATTTTCGTCGCTAAATTGATTTAACTAAAGAAAGTCCGACCTACTAACAGCTCACGATTACTTTGAGGACAACATCATTAGTTCCACGGTTGACTATTTTTCTTTGAAAGCATCATTACTCTAAGGATACGTACGTCAATTATATACATACAATATATTTTTTTTGGTTAGTTCGTATCCTCCCCTCTCCAAAAAATGGTAAAATTAACCCAAAAAACTAATTAGTTTGTATAAGAGAAAAATATGACACTGGTATAAATCTTAATCTAGAAACGAACAGAATATGACATTATAGATGTTGTTTAGATGCAAAAGATTTGGATGGACCGGCAAATATCTAAAAAGGACGATGTATTATTTCATATGTGACATTTGAAGTTCCACTGTCTCCTTTCTTGCCCTACAATTTGCTATCTACGTGCGTATGCCCAAGGTTATTTTTAGGAAACTCAAATTTTATAAATTTATTAATTGTACCTTAGGCTTCGAATACGTGATTTTTCCAAAATAAGAGATACTACCTCAAGAAGTCAATGTACATTTTTTCGAGAAAAACTCTGAACTACTTAACACTCTTAACTTCTTTTTATGAATCTTTGAACTACTTGTAAAAAGCAAGGTCTTGAACCACTAGCAAATTTTAGTGTCTTCATGGGCTCAGTTTAGAAAGCCCAGTAAGTAGTCATACGCTTAAAACAGCCACCTTCAAGCGCATGAAAATAAACATATTTCCACACATGCCATCCTCCTTGTGTCGCAAAAGCATCGCTCTATGATAAACCAACTAGTACCAATCGATTACTATTTTGCTCCCCTCTTCTGATCATGGTTCGGTATCTGACGAGCCAAATTGAGCCGTTGTAGAGTAGACGACATATAAATCATTAAGTCAAAAACTTCTATCTCTCTTTTTCTTTCGTTTTCTCGATAAAATGGCACTTTTGTAATAACTGAGAACATACATAGTTATATATACTACAAAAATGTCGAATATCATTTAATAGAGCAAAACCATTGGTTTGCATGCACTGTCTGAAATTTTCTAACCCCAATATCTGTATATCTTAAAATGATATATATGGCAGTGTTTGAGATGATAGTGTGCAAAATGATATGGCAGTGCATCTGTAAATCTTGATTTTATTCATCTTTTTCTTATTGTATGATATGAAAATGTTTGGGATGAAAAACTGGCATCTTAATATTAGCTATAAATTATTATTCTCACAAAATTTTTATTAGTCAAGTTTTTTTTACCAAATTTATATTCCCACCAAAAGAAAGATGGTCCAAAAGATGTTTTCTCCTTTCTCTTTATTTTCATGTATCAAAAGTAATTCAAAGTTTGATTGCAGGAATAGAAACAATTAAGACTTGGATAAGAAGTGACCTTGAAATTAATTGAGTCCACAACTCTAAGACTTCTTTATAGTCCATTATTAAGGCACACATGCATCTAGGATATAAGGAACGATATATACTTATTCCTAATTCTTTTTTGAAATACACACATATATATATATATATATAAACACAGAAACATATTGTTTTATGCATGTTAACTTTATAGTTAATACTACCAAGATCTAAAATATGTAACTCAATTAGACGAGCGTTTACCTAAGCATGCTATGACAATTAGGCTAACAACAATATTTCATCAAACAATGTAGGAGCATGCACATGCATGCTTTTATAACCTTTTTTTGTACAGAACTCACTTTGAATTTTGTTTTTAATGTTAAGAAGTCACTTTAAAATTGTCATGAAGATATGCTGTTTCTGCAACAGAAATTTATTTTTTATCCAAAACCCCACACGGAACAAAAACTCGTGTAAGAGAAAAGGAAACTTCACTAATTGAAAGTTATCGATATCTACCATGCAAAATATTTTTCTTTCATTAGCAATCAATCATATGTGTTTTATACTGCAAAATATTTTTGCTTTGTGTCATGGTCAGTGAGTGGCATATGATTTCCGTAAGCTAAGTCGCTCGGATTAATTAATTGATTATGTCTTGTACATATTGATTTAAAACATATACCTTTTAAGAAAATAGTAGCTAATAATTTTAATAAAATAATGGAAGTTTTGTTTCGTAATAATTTTTTTTTTATCTAGTAGAAGAAACCCAGAAACCATATGTTTCATTCACGTAAATAGCTCAAATAAATGAATCTATATCAATAACTATGAGATTGGAGGATACATACTATTGACATACCTATAAATTAAAATTAACTTTAAAATTTAGATAAAAATATTATAAATTGTTAAAAGCATATCAGCACTCCAAAAAGCCAAATAAAAGTAGTTTAATAATTAGAACTACTTTCTCCCAAAAAACAAAAAAACTTGCATTCCTACTAGGCTACTACCACTCCAACACAAATCCAAAGTATTTGTATATGAATTCATACTTTCACTTATTAAGAGAAAATCGAAACACCCACTAGACAAAATGACAAATAAAAAAAAGATGACAGGAAAAAAGCCCATATATATATATATATATATTTTGGTCGAATAAAAAAATCAAGACGAAAAACACATTGTCAAGAGCCCAAATATGTTTATTTTTTTTTTTAAAAATAATAATAATAATATTGGCCATTGTTATAGGAGCAGCTCATGCAAAAGAACAAAAATTTAGACACCCAGAGAGACCCACCAAAAAGATCCAATTGGTGTCGTAAGTAAGAAACAGTAATAAAAAGGAACCACCTTTTGTTCATCGATTCGATTTCTAATCTCCCTTTCTTTGACTGATTAGATATTTATTCAGTTGCGAATCGAGCTGGATTCTTGGTTTCTTTTCCTTTCTATCAAAAAAGCGGAATTTCATAAAATTATAAAAAGCTGGCTTTCTCAAAACTTCATCATGTCTTCGACCAAGGAGAAGAGCAAGAACAAAGAGAAAGAGAAAGGCTTTTAGCAAACATGAACGCCACCGAAGCTAAGAATCGCATAATCAATGTCGGCGATGATATTGATATCGAAATCCCTGACACTGCTCATCAAATTAGCAGCGGTTTGTTTATTCGTTTTCCTCTCTGTTTTGTTTTGTTAATTTTAAAATTTTCTGAATCCAGTTGTATTTATAAAAAAAATAATATTCTGGTTTTCCTGAGAAAATTTGTTGCTTTAGTATGTGCGGAAAATGTTTTTTTATTTTATTTTTAAATTAAGTTAACGTTATCCCTGGGATTGTTGCCCATTTTCAGTTTCTTTTTTACTTTTAAATTAAAAACATGAAAAGTTTACGGGGAGAGTAAATAAGAATCCCATTAACTTCTTCTGTGATTTTGAAATAATATTGGCTTTGATGACTCTTGACTACTTAAAAATGTTGACTTTGATGGTTCTCACGATGGCCCTTTCTTAAAAATGTGGTCTTTAATGATCCTGGAATGTGATACTTTGATATGCAGTTCAACTTTTTTGCTGGATTCTCTCTCTGGCTCTCAAAGCATCTTACAACATAAGATTGGGAAAATTTGCTTTGCCAAACTCTGATTTCTCTTATCTGAGATCACATTTTGGGAAGCTTGAACTTATTTTTGTGGAAATGTACAGATTCATGGTTTCAGGTGGCGTTCGTTTTGACAACTGGTATAAACAGTGCGTATGTGTTGGGATATTCAGGAACAATCATGGTTCCTTTAGGTTGGATTGGTGGTGTAGTTGGTCTTATTCTTGCTACTGCAATCTCTCTTTATGCAAACTCTCTCGTAGCTAAGCTTCATGAGTTTGGTGGCAAAAGACACATTCGTTATAGAGACCTCGCTGGATTCATTTACGGTAAAAAAAAAAAAAAAAAAAAAAAAATAGTAAACCAACTCTCTTACTTTGCTTTCTGTCTCTCTCTTCCCTGTTGTTACTTTCATTGATATGATCTCCTTCTTTATCAGGTAGAAAGGCTTATCGTCTTACATGGGGATTGCAATATGTCAATCTTTTTATGACTAATTGTGGATTCATCATACTAGCTGGTTCTGCTTTAAAGGTAGTAACCATTTTGCTCTCTTGATTCTTGATTTCGTGAGCCGAGTTAGTTACTTTTGGTGGTGTGTTCTGTTTCTACAGGCTGTTTATGTGCTTTTCAGGGATGATCATGTCATGAAGTTACCTCATTTTATAGCCATTGCGGGTCTGATTTGTGCGGTTTTCGCGATTGGGATTCCTCATTTATCGGCTCTTGGGGTCTGGCTTGCAGTTTCGACCATCCTCAGTCTCATCTACATCGTTGTGGCAATCGTGTTATCTGTTAGAGATGGTATAACTAATTTAATTTATTGGTGATCAAGCTTCATCGATACTCATGAGTTTTATAGCTACTGATAACTCCGATTCCTCGCTCTTACTTTTGTTTTTGTAGGAGTGAAAGCACCTTCAAGAGATTACGAGATACAAGGATCATCATTAAACAAACTCTTTACCATCACAGGAGCAGCCGCAAATCTAGGTTTCGCATTCAACACAGGAATGCTTCCAGAAATTCAGGTGATTCTCTTGAGATTTCAGCTTCATCTTTAGGCTTCAGGCATCAAATTCCATTCTTTGCTTTCATGTTTAGTGTGCATTTTGTTAGACAAATTCCAAAAACTTTTACCATTTCCACAAACTTCGTATGTTAACTGTAACTTATAGACATTATTTTCTGCAATGACAGGCAACAGTGAGGCAACCGGTTGTGAAAAACATGATGAAGGCTCTAAATTTTCAATTCACAGCGGGTGTTTTACCGATGTACGCGGTTACATTCATTGGATACTGGGCTTACGGATCATCAACTTCGACCTATCTACTAAACAGCGTTAATGGCCCACTCTGGGTCAAAGCCCTTGCTAACATCGCCGCTATTCTTCAAACCGTTATCTCTTTGCACGTAAGTTTCTTCAAGCCAAGTCTATACGAATGTACGAGTTACTCTGGTTTTACTCAATCCTTTGTTGTAGATATTTGCGAGTCCAACATATGAGTATATGGACACAAAGTTTGGGATCAAAGGAAACCCATTGGCTTTAAAGAACTTGCTGTTTAGGGTCATGGCTAGAGGCGGGTACATTGCGGTTAGCACGCTTCTCTCAGCGCTCTTACCATTCCTTGGAGACTTCATGAGCCTCACTGGTGCAGTGAGCACATTCCCTCTCACATTCATTCTAGCCAACCACATGTACTATAAGGCTAAGAACAATAAGCTCAATTCTTTGCAAAAGCTATGGCATTGGCTTAATGTCGTTTTCTTCAGTTTGATGTCTGTTGCTGCTGCCATTGCAGCTGTCAGGCTCATCTCCGTTGATTCCAAAAACTTCCACGTTTTTGCAGATTTGTAATTCACGCTTATATATATGTATATAGTCATTGTATTTTCTCTCTCTCTGTCTCCCTCTACTACTACTACTAGGAGCCTAAAAAATAATAAGATTATAATTTTTATTAAGTATACAAATGACCACTTTATCATATAATTTTGAAATACCGTACAAATTGTTTTAGTCAATTATACCACTTTCCATATGTAATAGTATAGAAAAATGTATGATTGAATTGGTAGTTTTGAAAAATATGTAGCTTGATGATATTTCTAAAAGATGGTGCCCTTAAAATGAAATTTAATTTAAGTTTCTCAATCCAAATTAAATTTGTTCCTTTATCCCATTTTGAATGAACCGGTGGTTGTGCTCATGTGTTTCTATGAGCCCACATAGTTGAAGATGTGTTGGTGAGAGAAAAAAATTCCAAATAAGATAACAACATGCAAGTAAAAGAATAAAATACATAACTAGCAAAAAAAAAAAATGATCAAAGACTATTTATGCCTTGATGGGTTTGTCCATATCGAGACCAAGACTACTCAGTACTCACAAATCATAATATATATAAGAGTCAATTATATATTTGCTGTGGCATTTGTATTTTGCCATTTTCCTATTCATTTTTCTAATTTTGCCATTTTCTTCTTAGCAAATTTCCTCTTTCACCCTTATCTTTTTCAGTTTTCACTTTTGCTCGGGTTCAGTTTTCAAATGTTCTGTCTTTTAACTATTTCAATTTTAATAAACTTTAATTATAACTATTTCAATTTTCATAAACTTTATAACTATCAAATTTATAGATATTTTTTATTTACTGTCATGTTTATGTTTTACAGTCAAATAATTTACATTCATGTTTGGGTTCCTATTTACTGTATAGGGTCTAGTTTTTGCTTAATTTCTATCCACTAATTTACATAAATAACTGTGATATACTTTTGCATATTTTCCAGCTCATTTACATGTATCACAGTTATTCATGATATGATCACAGTTTTAGTAGAAGGCTAAAATTGTCATCAACAGTTTAATTATACATGCAAATTGTTCTATCTACAGTAAAATGACAAAATTAAAAGATGTTAAAGTTGGTGTGGCAAAATATGAAGTGTCTCTATGTTTAATATGTAGTTGAGTGCATATTTATACATAAAAGCCAACTAATTTCCAAGTAAAATATGGGTTATTAGGATTGATTGATATTTTGAGCATTTACACGAAGACATGGATTTGGCAAAAGAAATTGATAAAACAAAAATGATATAGTTCCGTAATCTTAACGAATCCCTTCTCTAGTTAATTTTTTAAAATGTCAATGGATCATTGGAAACAGAATCATATAAGAGAAGAGTATAAACATAAAACATGTAACTAGAAATCCTTTATTTAGTGAGATAGAGAAGATAAGAAACAGAATTTGTTGTATTGATTATTGGATTTTAATATAAACCTAATCTTTCAATGATTTGCTGTTTTACTCCAAATTAAACAATAATTAGACAGGTCTAAGTGGAACCCCACTGTCTCCACCAAAGCTCAAACATAAATTTGAGAAAGAAAAAAAAAGCGTAGAGAGATATATATTACCGATCTCATTATTTTGACGAACGTGCTCTGTAATCATTATCTTTCATCTTCACGCAGCGTTTTCTTGATTCCTCTTCTCTTGAGTTCCAATTTCATCCTGCATTTCTCTCTTCTCAGTTTTGTATTTCGAATTTTTGGTTTGCCTTGATCAGATCGTCAAAGAGGTAACGAATTCACCATTTTGTTAGTTCATTCTGTAAAAAATCAGCTTTTTGTTATTCCCTGTAGAAAAAGATGCGATTTTGTGTTTCACTTATCAATCCACGGATGACGGATCGATTTTTTCGAATATTTGACATTGATGTGAAAAGTTAAGAATTTTTGATGGGATATTTCTTAAACCTCTTTGTGTTATGGTTTTACAATGTTTATAGAGGAAGACGAAGAGGTTTGAGCTTAGAGATTTTTGGAGGTAAAGGACCATCGTGAAGCTCAAAACGATGTCTTTTACAGGAACTCAGCAAAAATGTATGGCCTGCGAGAAGACAGTGTACCCTGTGGAGCTTCTCTCAGCTGATGGAGTCGCTTATCACAAGTCTTGCTTCAAGTGCTCTCACTGCAAAAGCAGACTTCAAGTGAGTTTTTCTCTCTCACGTTTCCCTTGATGACTATCAATGAATGTTCGATGTTCTGAATTCAAGATTCAAGCTTTACCAGTAGAGTTTAAATGGCCTAAGTTCCCATAAGCTTTATTATATGTTTGAAAGTTTTAAGGGATTCTTGAAGAGGAGTTATGGGTTTTTGTTTACCTTTTTACTCTCCCTTATCATGTTGTTTGATCAGTTCCTGGATATAGTCATTCTTAGTTCAAGATTCACCAGGAATGACCAATTCCTGAGCACAGTTTATTAGTTCTGTGAAAGTTTTGAGGGTTTCATAAAGAGTTTTATCTACAGAAAGTTGTCATTTGCTAAACAGAGATATTTTATCTAAGTTAAAACGTGTTGATGCTTTTAACAGCTCAGCAACTATTCATCAATGGAAGGAGTGGTGTACTGTAGGCCTCATTTTGAGCAGCTCTTCAAGGAGACTGGTAGTTTCAATAAGAACTTTCAGTCACGTATGTAAACTCTTTCTTCACCTTTTGATACAACTTTTTTGCTTGTGGTCTCACTTTCAATCTTATCTTCAAACTTTCTCTCCTCTTCACAGCTGCAAAGCCATTGTCTGACAAGGCAACCCCTGAGCTGGTAAACACTTCTTAACAACCCGTACATGTTTTTATTTTGTTACACGACTTGAGATACATGACACTATTTTCTTGTTGGTTGTTCTCAGACGAGGACACCTAGTCGAGTTGCTGGAATGTTCTCTGGAACGCAAGACAAATGCGCTACTTGCAGTAAAACCGTGTACCCTATCGAAAAGGTTAGTAATACATTTAAGCTTGATACCACTTTCAATCTTGCATGTTACCGTTGCTTTCCACTTCACTTTGCGCTCTCTCTGTGCTCACTGTTGGGAAACTCATAGTAAACTTACTTGGATCATTTGCACTATGAGTCACTTGGACCTGGATTATATTACGTAGACAGCTCTTATAAACTGCCCTTTCTTATTATATCTTCTTGTTCTGTTTTCTAAAAACTGTAGGTAACTGTGGAAAGCCAGTGTTACCATAAATCTTGCTTCAAGTGTTCTCATGGAGGCTGTCCAATTTCTCCATCGAACTATGCAGCTCTTGAAGGAATTTTGTACTGCAAGCACCATTTTGCTCAGCTTTTCAAGGAGAAAGGAAGTTACAATCACTTAATCAAATCTGCCTCCATCAAACGTGCAACTGCTGCTGCTACAGCTGCAGCTGCAGCTGCAGTTCCAGAATCTTGAATTCAAATTCTCTAGTCCAATTTTCAAGTTTAAAAAGTTACACTACCAAACTGGTTTCAATCTGTTTGTCTGTGATGTGTTGTTACCTGTAGCTTCTTCATGTTCTTGTCTTCCATAATGAACCAGGCTTAAAATTCTGTCCGAGGTCTCTCTGAGTTCTTCTTGTTGTGATTCTTCTTCTATAATAACTGAGACTTTCTCTTGACTTTACCTTTGGCTCCCAGCTCTGATCTTGATCTTTTCACGCTGAACCGGGCAAATCACTTGCCCGGTTATTCATCATATTCAGTAAAACAAATTGAAATCGATCCAAGGAAACACAAAAATCAGACTGAATTGTGCACTAAAGGCTAAAGATAAGAACTTTGCAAAAGAAACACTTGTCCCAAATTAAGCCTAAAACCTCTCTGAAGCCAAAAGTTGCTGTTCTCATCTATATGCGTGGCTTGATTGCCGTTTTAATGTTCTATTAGACTGAGGGAAACTTGAACTAAAAAAAACTCTTTCATTCGCGAGCCCAAAGGTTCGATTTTTTGGAAAATGTCGAACACAACCTCTGACCTCCATAGCCGTCTTCTCCGGTAAGTGACTTCGTGATCTCTCTATTTGGCCTCTGCTTTTCTCTCTTTACTGTAAAACCCTAATGATGATTTGTTTTGAGGATTCAGATTATCTGAACCAATATCAGAGATTCTCAGACGCACAGAGTACACATCGAACGAGAGCAGCAAAGTATCCACGAAAGATATACTCTTTTCCCTCTTACCAAACTCGTCGTCTTCTCCTCGCCTAATCAATGAAGAATCTATCAAGAATCTCGCGCTTGCATGTGCCCTTCTCTCTTCTTCTCGATCCTCCACTCACGAATTACTCTCATGGATTCCTGTAAACCTCTCTGTCGCAGCAGAATCTGCATTTTTCGAGATTTCGAGGGATTATTTCAGTGATTTTTCCAACAGTAATGCTGCGAAGCTCGAGAAATCGGTGGGGAATAGTAAGAAGATCGAATTGTTGCCGATTGTGTTGCCGGAGTTAAAAGATAGAATAGAAAAGAGCTCAGTTGGTAAGAGCAGTGATGCAGAGGATCTTTCAGCTGCAATGGCGAGAACACCTGTTGGTTGTGCGATCTTAGCAGCTCACCAGCTCAGGTGGTTCGTCACTCAGGTCTGAATTGCAAAAATTTGGAATTCTTCTTTTCTGTTGTTAACAAATCTAGCCTTTTTTATTTTGAGAGATATGATGTCTTTTGTTCTGTAATTTCTTTTGATAGGTTGAGAAACCGAATTTGGCAAAAATTTGCAACCTGGTGGTTCCTTGTGCTTTGACAGCACTTGATCATTGGTCTCCTGAAGTTAAAGTAAAGTCTTTTCAAGATGCAGAATTTGATCTTATTAGTTTTATCATGAAACGAACTCCTTCATCTTTGGAGATTGTAAGCTTTTATCTACTCGTATCTTAAGGTATATTGAGCTTATTGTTCTTTCTCTCTTTGCTTGATGACAGGGGCAAGGTATGATAAGCTTTGTTCATCTCGCTAAAACTGTGACTTCAAGTGATCTCGGTTTGTATGGAGACGTGGTTCTTGATGCGTGTTGCCAGAATATAGCTTCCGATGATGAGATTTGGATACATGTGGTTGAGTTATCTGTGCTTCTTGTCACTAAAATCCATCCAGACAATCCCCGTAGCCCGTGGTAAATCTTTCTTTCTCTTATCGATTGTATAAGTTCAGAAGATACATAGATAAGAAAAAGAGAGTTGCTATGAAAATCCTTCTTTTATATTGTTTTGAGGCATGTGGGACCCTGAGTATACTCTTTTCATGTCGCCCTTTGTCTTCTATAATTTCTACATTTTTCCCATCTTTGCCTTTGTCATTCTCAGAACTCAAGTGGGGAATTTCTTTGCATTTTCATGTCTTTCTTTAGATTGGATTGCCTGCTCCATCTTTCTCAGCTTTTCTTTCGCTCATTTTGAATCCTTTTTTTCTTAGGTACGAGAAAATCATGAACGAGATGCTTGGCCATTTGGAACGCCAACCAAGAAATAAGGATCGGCGTATCGCTTGGCTAAGATTCATTGAGCCACTCTTAAACGCTCTAGGACTTTTCTTACTTGCTCATTTCCGACGTATCTTCCCTCTTTTCTTTCAGTGGATGCATTCAGACGATGCTGAAACCGTTTTATTGGTACAGTCTTGTTTAATACTTCACATTTTGTCGTAATGTTAGATTCCCCTTCTCATTCTGACATTCTTTAAGATAAAAATTGAAAATTTTACTACCTGCAAATACCGTATAGGTTCTTGAGAGACTGGAGACGATTGTGAGGTTGACATGGATTAGAAACTCACCTATGATCCCAAGGTTATAGCCGCTAAACACTAAAGAGAAGTAACTTATAAGTGCTTCAAGAAAAAACTCTTTCTCTTTATCCACTCTTTAACATCAATCATCTCATGATTTTGGACTCTCAGATTGGTGGAGGAGCTTGTTTCCTTGTACAAAGAGTCATCCATGCGTAAAGACCGTGATGATATTAGACCTCTTATCTTCCGTATCTTGATGTTACTCCGCGAGTACGTTTCTATGGCTTATTCAAATGCACTCCGAATGAATGTTCACATTTCGTCTGTGTTATTTTAGCTCTTTTTCTTTCACTCTCACAGATGCAAAAGCCTGCAGTTCGAATCAGCGTGGAGTCAGTACAAGGAGGATCCAAATTTGAGCACTATTAGTGAATACATATGGGCTAGCTCGAGTTGATCTCAGGTGCCTCTGTGAAGCAGCCATTCTTTTTTTGTTTCCTCATAATTCTCGATAATGAGAATTGTCTAGACCGAATGGTGTACTGTAATTACTGGCTAATTCTTAAATATTGTTGACTCGTTATAAGAATTTGGTTCTTTGTCTCATAAGTTATTATGATTTGCTCTTAAATTCTTGGATACATCAACACCCACTTTGTGAAGTGATACTGACCAAAGACAGACCAAATCCAGTAAAAAAAATGAAGTAACTAGAAACTGTGTGTTGAGACATAGATATCAATTACAATATGTCTCTATATTACCTTTGAGACGGCGTCTAACAATCACAGAAACACTTGAGAACCTATACACAAACTCCATAATCTCATCTTTCACTATAATCCAAAACATCATCATATGTAAGACTTGGAAGCTTGAACAGACGCTTGCTTTGCCAATTCCACTGCCCTGTTAACACATCCATATGATTACCAATGACTCCAATTACACGGTATTCTCTTTTTAACTCTTCCTTTTGTCTTGTATCTTCCCTGCAATATAATATGATAATATAAGCTCTGTTTTTTTCTTTTTTTTGCTACTTTGTTGTGAATGAAATTAGTAGTTAAGTTTATTGCAAACCTCATGATCAGACGTGACCAATCGCTGTAGCCTCTAGATTTGAGCTGATCGATTGTGGCGCCCCGCTCTCTTTCAGGTCTTCTTGATAACATAAATATTGAATAGCCTTGTGATCTTAGCTTAGAATATAGTTGAAGTATTAGTTTGCTTCTTTGGTGGTTAGCCTCTTCAATATACTTCATGTGGTAACTTTCTTGTCCTAATCTACATAGAGAGAAAAAAAGAGTTAACATTTTGAAAACTTACAAAATGCAAATGAAAATAAATAAAAAACACTTACAGATTGATTTCATCAATATCAATCACCACAACATCGCGATTATCATTCATCGGTTTAATAGTTTGGAAGAAAGTGAGAGCCATTTGGATAGTGAAGTTTAACTCTCTCAAGTAGATTCCTCGTTTGATTCTGCGTAAAGCAACATCTCTGCATAACAATGGTAATTCATTTTCTTCTTCTTGCAAGCTATTAAGCTGGGAGTGTAACGACAAGATTTTGCAGTAACTGACAATCTCATCAAGTCTTCGAAGCTCGACTATTCCAGAACTTCGGTTTTCACAGCTCTGTAACATGGTTGATAAAGCTATAACAAGTGTTATCATCAATACTCCAAATGTTACAAGAGAAGCTATGAAGATTGTAGCTGCTAAAGATGTCATGTAACAACCAGAATCTATTACGAAGCGACTTCCCAATTCTGCACTCCAAAAAAAAAAAAAAAGGACAAGAAGGTTGTAATGACTCTGATGTAAACTCAAGAATCAGACCAAACTCAGATGTTAGAAGATTATGAATATATGTATATATATACCGGAGTTGCCTCGGCTGGAGAGTTCCGAGATTTCCCTCTCCATCTGATGTGCATAAGCCGACATTTTTACCTTATTTGTTTAACAATCAAACAGCTTCAAATCAAAGACTATTCATAAAACATTATCGACTTTTTTTTAGAAAAAAGGTTGGTTTGATCCTTTTTTTTTTTATTACCTTGTAATAACTCCACAGCCAAAACGAATCTTTGATTCGATCAAGATCTAAAAAAAAATCTTCTCTTGGTCACAAGAAAACAGAGACATACATGTGACTTTTGTGTGATCTGATCAGCTTATCTTCTTTACTCCATCAAATAATCTCGTCTTTTATTCTTTCTATTTTTTTTTATTTTTCTTTTCCAAATATGGCAGAGATATGGAAAAATGAATCTAGACTCAAAAATGTGTCGCATCTCGCGGCTCAAAACTATCTTTATAGGCTTAAGTAAAAATGACACAACTGACTGAATTATCAGCTGGCAGATACATATACTTTCAAGTCCCCGCGTCATCAGCAGATATATGGGCCACCCACTCCTTCAACCGAATATCTCGTTTCCTTCTTACCGTTGTTCAATTTTATTTATTTTGTTTTTTTCCTTTATCTTTCAGAGACATTGATATACTAAGGTTATCTAATAAATGCTTTAATGTTCTTAGGACTTCGGTCTTGGTCTTGGACGAATCGATTTCATTTTTTGAAAAAAAACAGAATGATCATACAATCATAATTAACCTTAGCTCTACCTTCATCATTTCTTATAAGTTTACCAATAAATGATTCTCAACATTAACACAAAACTTGATAATAGTCTTCCCCCGTATAAACCTATGCCTTTACCTTAGAGTTTTTTTTTTTGGCAATTTAATCAATTTTTTCGTTTATAATTATTTTCAGATCATACGCATCTCAATCATATGTATCATGTATGTATGTATGTATTTGTGACGTATGCTACCAAGTAATTATTATGATTTTATTTTAACTTTGATAAAAATATTACTATTATTGTTGTTCACTTCTTTTAAGATTTTTATTTGTAAGTTAGAAGAATCTAAAAAAGGGGCCCCGGCGTCACCATGCATGTATGGTCAGCCACATTCTTCCATATTTATAATAATTATAACCAAATTTGTTTTCCTTGTAACTATAATTTTCGTAGATCTATGGTCCCCAAAATTTATCATTTTCGATGCGTCTTTTGAAGTAGATGGATCAAATATATTACGATGATTTAGTGTATAATTTTGAAATTATTGATCCGAGTCAAGAATAATAGTAAGGTGTACAAAATAATAATAATAATAATAATCATCTAAGACTTGTTGGCAATTATGAAAGGAAAAATAGCAATTTTTTTATAAAAAAATCTTTCTTGGCAATTATGAAAGGAAGATTTAATTTGTTCGTTTTATCCTGACTTTGTTTAGATATTGTCACCTTCTATGGGTATATGAATAAAAGCCCAGCTCTAAGCCTTTTTTGTAGCCCAATTGTATTTTTTTTTTTTTTTTTAACGTTGCATTTTCACTCTTTTTAATTCGTCTTCTTGTTAAAAAGAAAAAAAAAATATAGAGATGAAATGAAATGATCACTCTGTGAGTGTCAAACACTTCATCGTCTCTTATTCATCACTCCTTTGAGCTTCGAAGAGAGCATCCATCATCCATGGATGCAATCAAATGCAGCTCTAGTTTCCTCCATCGAACCAAGCTCAACTTTCTCTTCTCTAATCACACCTTCCCTAAATTCGGCGCCGGCGCCCCCAATTTCAGGCCAGCTTCGAAGCCACTTTCAATTTCCGCCAAGGACAGAAGAAGCAACGAAGCAACTGAAAACGTCGTCGTAGTAGAGAAGCCTCTTCAATCAGAGAGATTCCTTATCTCCGATGGACTTCCTTCCCCTTTCGGCGCCACCGTTAGAGACAACGGCGTCAATTTCTCTGTTTATTCTGCAAACTCCGTTTCCGCTACCATCTGCTTCATCTCTCTCTCCGATCTCCGTCAGGTTTACTTCACGGCGAATGTTTTGCTTGTTTTTAGTCAACCACATTATTTAATTGTTTAATTTTCACGTTGCAGAACAAAGTGACGGAGGAGATTCAGCTGGATCCATCGAGGAATAGAACCGGCCATGTATGGCATGTGTTCGTAAAAGGGAATTTCAAAGATATGTTATATGGTTACAAATTTGATGGGAAGTTTTCTCCTGAAGACGGTCACTATTATGATTCCTCTAACATTTTATTGGATCCTTACGCTAAGGTTATTGAACTATTGAAAATTGAGTTTAAAAAAAAAATTAGATTAGTAGAGCAGCTAAACAACGATGCTCTTAAATAATTTACTCTCGTTTTGAAGGCAATTATAAGCAGAGATGAGTTTGGAGTTTTGGGACCTGATGAAAATTGTTGGCCTCAAATGGCGTGTATGGTGCCTACTCTCGATGAAGAGGTACCATGATGTTTATAAGGCTGTTCTATATTTTTCATTGATAAAAGTTACACTTGGTGATCTACTCTTTACTAAGTGTGTGTGTCTGGAGGAACAAATTTAGAAACTAAAAATCGGTTACTTCTTTAATCAAATTTAATGAGTGATATGTCATTTGCTGCTTCAGTTTGATTGGGAGGGGGATATGCATCTGAAGCTTCCACAGAAGGATCTTGTCATATATGAAATGCATGTGCGAGGTTTCACAAGGCATGAATCTAGCAACATTGAATTTCCTGGCACGTACCAGGGTGTTGCAGAGAAGCTTGACCATTTGCAGGTACTGGCTCTCAAATATGTACCATTGATTAAACTTTTAACTGTTCTCTGGAAACAAGCTTTACTATAAATAGTTATCAGGTGGAATTTTGAGATGTTTCTGAATATATTAGTAATTTTGTTCTTGACTTATTCATTTATTTTTAACTTTTAACAATGAATTCGTCCTTTCTGATCATTATGCAACAATGAATTCGTCCTTTCTGATCATTATGCAACAATGAATTCGTCCTTTCTGATCATTATGCAACATACATAATATTTACACAAACTCATCACAATTTTACAAAGAATAAGTTGTCCTTAGTTTTACAAAGAATAAGGTGTCCTTAGTTTTTCAAATATATGTCTTGTTTAATTCAGACGATTTGGCCATTTGAACCATGCAAATTTATTTATTTTTTGTTAAAAATGAGCACACGGTTATAGTTTTTTTTCCCTTTTACTAGTTTGTACTTAGATAGAGCCCTTATCTAACTGAAAGTTACATCATAATTCTTTACCTATTGATAGGAGCTTGGTATCAATTGCATAGAATTAATGCCATGTCACGAGTTTAATGAGCTGGAGTATTACAGCTACAATGCGATTTTGGGAGACCACAGGTATGCCATATGACCAGATAGATGCCTTTGAAATGACAATACTTTCAGCTGATAATTTTTGCTTTGTCAGTTTTTTTATTAAGTGAACTTCTGGGATGAGCAGACGAAGTCATAGAACCATTTGTAGTTAACGTGTGTGAGTGCTAGCATGTATCAATTAATCTCAAGAAATTTCTTCATTAGGATTTTTGCTGTCTCAGGAAACTTCCGATTAATAAGGGGTGAAACAACTTACAGATAATATTTCATATCTGGAATAGATAGATTGTGCCAGCTCTCTCACATGAAAGCATGCCATTTTTAACTTTCACAGGGTAACTTAGTTAGATGTTGTATATAGCATGTCTAATCAGGTTGGCTTGCTTGTTCAGGGTAAATTTTTGGGGTTACTCTACCGTTGGGTTCTTCTCGCCCATGATCAGATACTCATCGGCAAGCTCTAATAACTTAGCTGGAAGAGCCATAAATGAGTTCAAAATTCTTGTTAAAGAGGCACACAAGCGAGGAATTGAGGTGACAACTAGTTTCCAAGTGCCTAAATATTTGTTGCTAGGTTTATAGATGCAGTTCCTGATATATTTTAAGCAGGTAATCATGGATGTCGTTTTGAACCACACAGCCGAAGGGAATGAAAAAGGACCCATTTTCTCATTTAGAGGAATTGATAATAGTGTCTATTACATGCTTGCTCCAAAGGTAATGCTCATCAAGCAGTCATGTATTTCCTTTTGGAGAGTTTCGCTGCTTAGGGAACAAGATTCAGTCAAAAGATATGTGGGGTATGAATCTGATGAGATGGTAAGAACCATCATCTCGAGGGGGCGTGTTAGGATCCCACATCGGATAACTGAAGGGACCAACACTAATATATAAAGGATATGGGCCAATCCACTCATTGCCAATTGGTTTTGAGTTGGAAGCCCATAGAACTTTACATGGTATCAGAGCCTCATTGACCCAAGTAGGGTAGCCCAAGAAGGTCTTATGACCGGTCCTAAAGTGGGATTCGGTTCGAGATGAGATGGTAAGAACCATTATCTCGAGGGGGCGTGTTAGGATCCCACATCGGATAACTGAAGGGACCAACACTAATATATAAAGGATATGAGCCAATCCACTCATTGCCAATTGGTTTTGAGTTGGAAGCCCATAGAACTTTACAGTTATAAGATAAAGCACACTCAATAAACTAAGTCACTTTGCTGAGCGGAAGTTCTGGTAATTGGTGGGTCCAGTAACTTATTATGCATCCGAAACCTGTAGGAACCTCCTTTTGGGTTTTCTCCATGACCTGTACATAACTCCGACAGGAGTAGCTAAGTAGAATACATTCCACCCAATGATGATATCTAAGTCAATAACCATAATGCTTTTGGTTTTCTAGTTCGTTGACATGCTGATGATTCTGATATGATTCTTTTTTTAATGAATATGGACATTTTGTGATTTAACAGGGCGAGTTCTATAATTATTCAGGCTGTGGTAATACATTCAACTGCAATCATCCTGTGGTGCGTCAATTCATAGTGGATTGCCTGAGGTAGTTCCCAAGAATAGGGTAGCTATATTGCTTGGCTGTTTGTCAAATTAAGTCCGTTATATTCATTGTTGTACTTGCGAACTCTCACTGTCACGTGGTACACGTTTTATTCCACTTCTCTTATGTCTAATGTATAGGTCCTCTTTGTGACATATTAGGAAATTTGTTTATGATTACATCTTAAATATTGTGTAATCCTCATATTCTAGGATACCTTGAACTGACTAGATTGAGTTTACGTGCTTACTGAGGACTAAAGAAACCTTACACTTGGTTGATTTCTGAAAATTAATGTAATTCATGATTTTCTCTTCACTTAACTCTTACTAAGCATGTGGGTATCTCTCTCTTTTAACAGATATTGGGTAACAGAAATGCATGTCGACGGCTTCCGCTTTGATCTTGGTTCAATCATGTCAAGAAGCAGCAGGTGCAAATGTTCTAGAGTACGTCAAATGAGTGCATATCTGGTCCATTTGTTTCTGGAATATTTATTTTTCTGTTCTTGTTAGCCTTTGGGATGCATCCAACGTTTATGGTGCTGATGTAGAAGGCGACTTGCTGACAACTGGTACCCCTATTAGCTGCCCTCCAGTAATTGACATGATAAGTAATGATCCAATACTCCGTGGTGTTAAGGTGATCACTTAATTCCCTTGATATGTCCCCTTTAGATAACGTCCTTTTTCATTGTTTAGAGTGGAGAGATGTTGATGACATGACTACAATTTATCTCTCCACTAACAAACTTTAGAAACTTCCATTGTAATTGGTGATCTGCATCAAAAAAAAGTAATTAGCATACAACCTGTTTTATTTCTTATTTATGTACTTCAACATTGAGCTTCCCGTGTGATTTTCCAGTTTATGTCATAATCTCCAGTTTGACCCGAATTTTTATTTATTATGTTTCTTCTTTGCAAACAGCTAATAGCTGAAGCATGGGATGCGGGTGGGCTATACCAAGTTGGCATGTTTCCACACTGGGGTATATGGTCTGAGTGGAATGGAAAGGTCAGTAAATGCATTACGAGAATAAATTGCTTTTCTTTTCATTGTTTGAGTTATTTGTTACCTGAAACATATGCCTACAGTGGTCGCAAGAGATGTGGAAAAGTAAGTGTCACAGTGTATAACAGTTCCAAGCCAAATGTGATGTAATAATTAACTAGTTATTTATCTTTTTGCTTATCCTTGGAATCTGATCTAATCGATTGAAAAAGGAACAGCCTATGTGATCTGCCTGTCCTAGTGAGAAAAAATAATAACTGAATGTTCGGTTCTTGTGGCAGTTTCCATTTTGTGTATACATGGTATCTATCATCGTTGTGGATTTAATATGGGACAGTGACATTTTTTTCCATTTCAGTTCCGGGATGTTGTGAGACAATTCATAAAAGGCACCGATGGATTTTCCGGCGCTTTTGCTGAATGCCTCTGTGGAAGCCCAAATTTGTACCAGGTAAAGTTATCTTCTATTATACTGGTAAATCTACATTCTTCCTGATATCTAATTAGAGCAGGCTATACCGGTTGTTTTTTTTTCTGTGAAGCTTCGTATATTTCTTAGATATCTTATCGGTATCGGATTGTGTCTGTGCATCAGGGGGGTAGGAAACCTTGGAACAGCATCAATTTTGTATGTGCGCATGATGGTTTTACTTTAGCAGATTTGGTAACTTACAACAATAAGAATAACTTGGCAAATGGAGAAGAGAACAATGATGGAGAGAATCACAATTACAGCTGGAACTGTGGAGAGGTAAGATATTAATATTCTGCAATTGTGTGGAACTTCTTTTTGCTTGTTTCCACAAATGTTTTTTTAGTATGATGGCTAAAATATTCGTAAGGGTTGTTACTTGAAATAGCTTTCAGCTTCTGTAAAAAAAATATAGAGTGGATCAAAATTAGTGATTTTCGTGCAATAGCTTTTAAGCCAACGTGAGAAGTCCAAAATATTGAGACTCATTTGAAAGAAAGGAAAGATGGTACAACTGCAGAAAAAAAGTTCTTAGTAGGTTTTCTCATTGATGATAGTAAATATAAAAATATTCTTGGTGTTAATATAAATGAGCACTAAGTATCAAGTTGGAAGTTCAAAATTTAAGATCAAAACTTCAGAATATTTGATTGGATTATCGTGTTTTATTCTCCTTCATGAGCTATGTATTTCAGTCTCTTTTATATCACAAGACCTTTTGAAAAATGTTTGGAAGCTTAAATTAAATGGCTAAGACACTTTAACCTAAACGAAAAATGTTCCGTTTAACTGATATTGTGCTGCAGGAGGGAGAGTTTGCAAGCATCTCGGTGAAGAGATTAAGGAAACGACAGATGCGAAATTTCTTCATTTCCCTCATGGTTTCCCAAGTAAAGCTAACCATATGTTACTTATTTTATATTAATTTTGACTGATGTTATGCACATTGAACTATGATACTGGAGTAGAGGTCATGAATTGAAAATATTAAACCACAAGAGAATCTAATTCCACTAGTAATTAAGTACTACGCACTGATTGTTTGCATTTGCAACATGATAAGTAGTGACTGGCATGGTGTAATGCAAAGAATATGAACTAGGGTCCTGCTTTGTCAGATTGTGATGCTTCGGTTTATATTGAAAGTAGTGTACATCTTAACATCTTTTCTCGTCACTCTATACTATTTATCACCAGGGTGTCCCAATGATCTACATGGGAGATGAGTATGGACATACAAAAGGGGGAAACAATAACACCTATTGCCATGACAACTATGTAAACCCTCGATGCTTTTTTTCGAGGCCAATTTTAAGTTTTTTTTTTTTTGGTTTTGTTTCAATCTTAGCTTTCCAATAATGAAAACACAATTCTGATGCAGATAAACTATTTCCGGTGGGATAAAAATGAAGAAGCACATCCTGACTTCTTCAGATTCTGCCGTCTTCTTATCAAGTTTCGTGAGTATGTGGTCTTCTTTTTCGAGTATTTTGCTTAGATGATTGCTTTTTTTTCCTCTCCCCTTTGTTTTGCAATCCTCTGTTTTCTTCCTCGGTTTATTTGATTTATGGGAATTATGATTGCCTTGTAGTGAATGTGAATCACTTGGCCTGAACGATTTTCCAACAGCAAAGCGTCTGCAATGGCATGGTCTTACTCCTGGGATGCCAGATTGGTCTGAAACAAGTCGATTTGTTGCATTTTCACTGGTACCATTTTCTCTTTGCCACTTAGATCGTGGTCTGAAGCAAGTGCTATCGTTTGATTGCTTTACGAGCTTAAACTCTTACAAGGATATAGCTTCTTTGGCGGATGGTTTTAACCACTTTTGTAATTTCTGCAGGTGGATTCTGTGAAGAGAGAAATCTATGTGGCCTTCAACACAAGTCATTTAGCCACACTTGTTTCACTACCTGACCGAACTGGATACCGATGGGAGCCATTTGTAGACACGAGCAAACCAAGCCCTTTCGACTGCATAACACCAGAGCTCCCAGAGAGAGAAACGGCAATGAAGCAGTATAGGCACTTCGTAGATGCAAATATGTATCCAATGCTCAGTTATTCTTCCATCATTCTCCTTCTCTCACCAGTTGACGACACCTGATCTGACTTTGCGTGAGATGAGATGGGGAGATCTTCTCAAGGGCTATTTTCGTCTTTTAAATGTGAATGAGATCGGATGCATATACGACAATTATTTCGTTACCTATATAATGTATGTATTGTTCTAATGTTCTTTTCTGGTTAGAAGAATCTAAATGGGTCATCTCCGGTCGCCTTGAGTTATTCCCACTCATTGTTCATAGATTCCTTTTGTTCATAGTGTGTGAGAATACATACAAAGTTTTCAACTATTAAATTATAAAATACATATTTATTTGTTTATTTAGTAATTTTATTAAGAAAATATCGTAACAATAAAATGTCAATCGAATCAAAACCACCGACGATTTTAAAAAAAAAAAAAAAAAAGGCTCTCTCAAAATCTTCATCTTCAGGATATTATTCATTCAAATGAAAAAGAGTTAACCTTGAGGAAGAAACAATAAGTGATGGCCATACAAACAAGTTTCTATGTAATCTCCCAAAACCATTGACGATACAACAGAAGAAACAAAAAAAAAAAAAAAAAGAACCCAAAGTAACCATATAGTTCGTGGAAACCCCAAAACTCGAGACTAAACCAAATCTTTATATACAAACCTTTTTTTTTGTTCTTTTTTGCCATATAGTATTGTTGGCTCCTAGAGGACTCTAACAGTTGATTGAATATCTGTTCTCTGACCGGCTAGAGAGTAGTATGCTAATATATGAGCCGGATGCTCCATCTCTCTTACCTCTCCTTGCTGATTCACTTCCTGTATTCTTCTTGATGGAATCAGCTCTATGTTCCAGTATGGTCTAGCCATCAGCATCAGATCTTGTCCTGTCATCGATGCTCTGTAACCTTGTACCCAAAGGTATCTCAACGAAGGCAATTTCATTACCGCTGCTGCGATTGCTCGCTCGCTGAAGCAACAACCTCTCATCTCTAGCTTCTTTAGGCTTGGACAACCTCTTGAGAATTCCAATAGACCCTCGTCTGATTCACCTACGTAACCCAGCAGCATCCATCTCACGTTTGGACTGTACTGTCCGATATAGCTTAAGCCCACGTCAGTTAATCCTCCTTGTCGTAGATAGAATGCAAACCGTCTTAATTTCTTGCATCCTATCAAGAGGGATCGAACTCCGTTGTCCAGTGGCAAATCCGTAATCCTCTCTTCCCGATCGAGTAAGACAAGGCGAAAATCACAGAGGTTTTTCAGATATGTGCCTATGCTTTCAAGAGATTCGTTAGTTATGTCTGAGACGTAAACCGCCATGTATTCTAACTTCTGGCAACCCTGAGCCAAAGCGATTAATCCTCTTTGTGAGACTAATCCTTCTTCGTCCTCCATTCCTTGTTCATCTGCACCTCGTTCAATCCTCAGCCGCTTCAATTGCTTACAGTACTGTGCAAGAACCTCTAGACCCCTATCTCCAATTACGTTCCTCGTCTGAAGAAAAACAGCAATACTTGTCAGTCTACTGTATATGTAGAATATAGAACCGATATTGCATTCATATCCCTTATCTACCACACTTTCTACACTTGATAATCAATGCTAGATTCATGAAAGCTGAAAAGTTTGGAGTCGATAGAAAATAGTGAATTACTCTTTCGTGAACAGATAGGATAGTATTCAATAGGAGCTCCAACTACCACTAACGACCCGGAACCAAAAATGTAGTTTACAAAAAAAAAAAAGACAGCAAGTTAGATATTTACCTCGAGAACTTCCAAATTAGGACACTTCTGGATAAGTGTACAATGATCCTCAGTTTCAAGCAAAGCATAGAGCAAATCCAGCTTCCGGATTTGGGCAGCAAATGGGAATATTATTGGCATTTCATTAGGTCCCATGTAAGAGAGGCCCAAACGAGATAGTTTTGGGGGGAAAGTGAGACTCTGGTACTTCTCAGGTCTACCAATATCCTCATTCAAGGAGCCACCACAAAACTCTTCAAGATTAGCTGCAGCCTTGAAGAAGCCAACTAGTTCCAAAATCTCAAAGTCACCAACCTTGACAGAAACAAGAGAGCGGCAGTTTCTAGCAATGGTTTCCAAGTCGTTGGGGCTGATTTTGGCAAACTCCGTCATGTAGAAGTTTAAAACCTCTAGAGATGTGTTGTGCAAAGCAAGCTCATGAAGCCATTTACCATCTTTTTGAACAAAAGAACTCTCTTCCATTAACAACGTTTTTATTTTCCTAAAGACAGAAGAAGCATGAATTAAGTGAGAAACAACGCAAAGATATTATTTTGTCAAACTCAAAACTCTCTAAAAAAAAAAAAAAAAAAAAAAGTACCTGCAGTGTCTAACGATGCTCAAAAGTCCATCAGTAGAGAAACCAGAGCATTTATCGAGCTTCAAAGCTTCAAGATCATCTGATCTAGCTCTAGCTAAAACATCCAGATCCGAGTCACTCACAATCATTCGCCGGAAGTGCACTGATTTGAGCTGCCTTAAAGAGCTAGCTATCTCATTCACCCAAGGAGTTACATAACCTCCCCAGTTCTCTGGTATCAGATTAAACATAGCAGCTCGAGGCTTCCCTTTCAGCTTAAGCGACCTCAAATTCGGAAATCTACGGCTCAGACGATCAGGCGTCGCCGTGTAACACAGAGCCATCGTCACATGCTCTCTAGTCTCGGAATCAATCTTAAACCATCTCCAACACACCAAAGACGCCGAGTCGCGATCCTTCGAGTCGCTTATATAAGGCATCACTATCTCGATGACGTCATCCACCGTCGCGGAGCTTAATATGCACTTCTTCATATCAGGCTCCTCCATCAGATCGATAGAAACCAAATCGAATCTTTAAAAAAAAAAAGATTCGATTATCTCTGCTGCTGGAGGAAACAAAAACTCGATATCGAATTCATGGAGCAAAAAGGAACGAGTAGAGATCGAGATCCAGAGTGAAGAGAAAGAAGAAGGAAGAAGAGATCCGAAGAGACGGTGAATCGGACAAGGATGAGAGTGAGGAGAAGACGACACGCGTAGATACAATACAAGAGTCGGATTGGGAGGAGGGAGAAGAAAATGGGAGGAGATGGATGGAATCAAATTTTTTTTTTTTTTTTTTTTTTGGGATCAAGTGGAAGATATATATATATTAATATATATATATATGAGAGACATATGTAATACAGATGCAGCGATCGTATGTCTCTTTAATGTTTTTATTTTATTTTTAAGCAGTGGCCAGATCTCACTACACGACAATATTTTAGGAGAGTTTTTAATGTACCAATCCAACCAAGTGTGTGATTTATTCGATGGATACGTTTTTAGTTATATAGTGTATATAGGATAATAACTTGAATTCTAAGCTAAATAAATAAATAATTCTCTTTTTGTTAGGAGAAATGTTTCTATCTATACTAGCTTTTCAAATGACAACAATTGTAGTTGACTTCGTGAATTATATGACCCATTGTATGATTAACCATAAATCATAACAAACAAAAAAAAAACTAAATTAATATACTTAAATGTTATTTAATTTAAGTTCAACATCAAATATGAAAAGAAAGCATGACCCTTTTCCATGTCTAATCTAAAATAACTCATCTAGTACCAACACTATAAGAACAACATACTATTCCTTAAATTTTAGTGTTAGTTACTATTGTGAATAAGATTTTGCTTTAATCATGTAAAAATAATCAATAACATTAATACGTAGTCTCATTTTCTTTTTGCTATATGATCTCTCTTCTTTATATTTCTTTTCACATAAGCTCGTTTAAGATGGTAGGTATAGTACAGTTGCAATTAAAATTTTAGTCAAAAAAGTTGAAGTGTATTACACAGATTGAAATAGAATAGAATTAGAAATAGCAAAATAACTTTTATTATTATCGTAGGTCTTAGCTTCCTTTGAAACTCGAAAATAATGAAGGTAATATGCAAGCTACCAACTAATTACACCTGGAACAAAGAGTAAGGCTGAACAAAACCAACAACTAAACAAGATATTAGTTTTACAATCCCCTTTTCTTTACACTTTTTAAATTTCCATTTTGGTAACTCACTTACAAAAAAACTAACCAGAAGTCTCTCTCGGAGGCACCGGCACAGGCACTGCTTCACCGGAGCTCACAGTCTCACCACCTCCATCTCCTCCCTCACTTGGACTCTGTTGTTGCAGTCCAATAGATTCAAATAAGCTTACACTATCCATATCCCGGCTCCCACTGTATAGACCTCTGCTTCCATGGTGGTTCATGGGAGCAGTAGTTGTTGCATTAGCTCCACTTATGAGCAATCGTAGTGTTTCTCTTGCGCCTTTCTCCATAAGTGAATCTTTCTCCACCGGGAGAGGAGGGATGCTCGTGGGTATCATCCCGGTGGGTCCTGCACTTACCAGATAGCCTTGGCCCGAAGAGTAAATATCAATAACTGGAATATGAACGATTGGGTCACACATTATAGGTATCATCATCTGCTGGGATGATGATGATGACGACCCCGGAATGGGTATGTGATGGACTAGCGGTAGTGGAGGGATGTCAGAGAGATCCAGCGGTGATGACGGGATCAAGAACCCATCAGATCCTGTTGCTGGTAATAAGGAGGACAGGGGCGGAAGTGCAGGTAGCTCGATGGATAGTGGAGGGAACTGATACGAAGCAGATGGAGCGTGAAGCGATGAGGTGCTTGGAGGGCACCAGCAGTAGTAAGGAGAAAAGACTGGTGGACCCATCTTCAAAGGAAATTGGGGAAATTGGGACAGTCCCGTCATTGTACTTGGTAATAACTCTACTGCTTCAGAAGCAATCATTTCACCGCTTCCATTATTAGCCTCTGCAGCTTGTTCACCTTCTGACTGGATTAGACCCTCTGCACTGGTGGGGATGGTGGTGACGGAGAAACTATCAGAGATTGAGAAATGGCCTTCACTGCGCCGCTTTGATTTATCTCTAGAGGCGATACGTAGAAAAGAGTTTCTCAGTGTGTTTTCTTTGAAGGAGCTTGATCTAGGACTGAGGGTCTTTGTCTGTCGAGTCCCACAGTGACGTACTTGAAGAGATTTTGATGATCCACTAGAAGAAGAATCAGCCGTTTCAGAGGAGCCCGAAGACGATAATGAATCAGGAGCTGGGACCGGACAGCCTTTGATATTAGGCACAACCGAACCCATTAGATACAAACGGAGATGAGAAGCAACAGAGCCAAGGCGTGATTCTTCAATTCCAGTTAGTTCTGAGATTGATGGCTTCTTCTTGATCAACTCTTTCATCTACACAGGAGAATCAGAAGAAAAAAACACAGAATGAGAAAAAACCTAGCTGTATAAACAGTTATGCACAAAAAAAAGATAATTTCTATCTCACAAACCTTCCTACGCAATTCAGTTCCTAGGAGTTTTGACTTCTCTGAGCACCAGTAGTAAAAAGCTTTACCATCTGCGATTCTTATGACAAAGGATCGACCAGAGTTGTCTGCAGTTATATCCTCAATTGACACCGCAGAGCACTGAGATTTCCTGGTATACGTAAAGAGTTGTTCGGTATGACCATTGTCTCCAATAAATGAGAGTCGCAAGTCAGATGTTGGCAAGACCATAAGGCTCAAGTTACCCCTGACCAATGGGAGTGGCAGATAAAATGTCAGGAAACAGTCAGCAAATATATAAATATCAAAAGCAAACCCACTCACAAACACTAGATACTGAAAACCAAGTCCATAACCTTTTTTAAATGCTCTTGCAACATTTTCATAACAGATGTGTTATGAAACATAACTCATTATTCAAGAAAAATAGTAGAATACAACCCGATAGAAGTTATTTCTCATCCCCAAGCTTTTTAACATAAACAGATATGGACAATAATTTGGTACTTGAACCTTATTATTACCGTAGCTTAGCCTAACTGAAATTACATTATTCGCACTCAGATAGGGACCTCAATCACCACAAACAAAAACTCCTACAGGGTGCCACTGAGAAGAAATTGAGCCAAAAGAGATAAGAAAATGATTATTTAAGAGCTTCCTGAAACGAACTTACATAGATAAATTGTCATATTTCAAAACAGAATGGTACCACAAGCGTACACACAAAAGAATTTTTTAATCAAATAAATAGTAAAAAGAAGAAAGAAAACAGAGAATCAAAATCCAACAATTCAATGAATGCCAAAGAATGATAATATAAAATGGTTAAGAAGGATATATAGTCAGTGATGTTATGAGAAACAGAGAGAATATAAAGCCCTATGTGACTAGAATTCAAGAACAAACTACACAACATTGGAGGCGAAACTACCTTTACTTCATCATCTACCAGAGATCATAACAGATAACGCCCACATTACCTACAATAAAAGATACATTTTATTTGGAAGCATGAACAGTATCACCATACGACTGATTGAATTCCTATGATTTCTAAATGCCATAGTTAGATATACATTGACAAACACAGAACTGACCAAATACACAAACCTTCAACAAAAATGTTAGCACATATTAAAACTGCAAAAGGTCAGTAAAACAGAGATGCAACATTCTAGTTGAACGCAAGCATAGTATTTGATAAACGTGCTCGAACCATGAGACTAGAGATGATGAAACTCAGGGAAAGAGTATCAATAACACGAAAGCATGCATTGCGTGTGTGTGCGCAAAAAAAAAAAAAATGTTGAACATAAAATGATTTGAAGAAGCCATCCCAAAGAAGCAAGAATGGAACTAGCAATTAAGCTGCTCAACCAATGCAATACCTTGTAGTAGTGGGACGCATTAGAGTCGCTTCCTTTTTGATCTTCCCAACGCGAACAGAAACCAGAGGTATGCAAAAACATCTGGCCAACATACCAATCTCAGCCGGCTCAAAGTGCTATTTGATTGGAACAAAAATGAGAATAGATCAGTTAATATCATCATATATTCAGAAGATAGAGATTAAATAAATAATCATAGAGACCTGGCTAAGATGCGCAAGCAATCGATCTTCAGCCATTCCATTAGATACGTTGAGCTTCAACAACGGCTTCAATCTCTCGTCACCTCGGCAAGCTCCCATAACTTGCATATCCAAAGCCTGCAACCACCGTAAAACCCTATCCTCTCCAACCAAAAAGTCTTCGCCGTTTTCGTCAGTCAACGGATCTGAAACTCTGCTATCGATACTCGTCCGTTCATTATCGCGTTCGGATCCATTAGATCGAGAATCGATGGTCGACGTATCCTCAGCGTCAATTGGTTGATCATTGTGACGATCGTCTTCAGAATCTCGCTTCCTAGAATCGGCCATATCAATATCTGATCGGTGACAGAGAATCAAAACTCGATCCAGAAATTGCAAAAACAAAAATTCGATGAATTTTACAAATAATCAATTCAAAGTGATTTTCGATTTAATTGAGAGAGATAGGGTTTGTTATAAGTTTATATAGAGAGAGAGAGGGTGAATTGTATGTTTGATTAAGTTATATAGATATATAGAGAGAGAGAGATATATCTTAAATTGAAACTTATGTTTTTTTTTTTTAATTCCCTTGGCGTAGCAGAAGATGGAAAGATAAGAAACCCAAATCAGCGACTGTATAAATGTAATCTATAGTGGCGGATTCGAACCATTTTATTAAACAGAGCTCTGCGATTACATTTGAGATCCGTTTGATTGAGTGAGCACGCACGCAATTTTACGCCATACGCCCAAACTGGGTCCTATAAGAATATTGATGGGTCCCTTATAATAACTGACTTCGACAAGGTTCCACGTCACCGTGAGTAATGTCCGGACTCTGGTGCGCTTCCGATTAAATGGGCCCCACAAGGGAATGGGCCTGTGTTTTCTTTTTAATTACTCACCTATCTTTTTTTCGATTTTTTTTGTGGTCGAATACAATTTTCTACGTTGTTTCAAAATTTTAGTTGAAATCGATTGTCGACGATGGACCAGGTTGTCGTTGTGGCAAATGAATGGATAAAAAACTTCGGATCATAGTCTGTGACGAGGAATATTTCGAAAACTACAATCCGTTTATACATAAATAATACGGGAGAGTTTTATTGTAATTGTTATATGTGGATAGAGATTTGTTTACTGTCAAAATAATAAGAGATCAATCTCTTATTGTGAGCTACGGAGTTTTAAATTAGGACTATTGGAAATTTGTCTAATTATAAAGTGTATATATATATATATATTAAAAAAAAAAGTGACGCCAACCAAATGCAATCAACAAATCAACTTTCCAAAGCCATACGAGAAAGGAAAAAAGCTGCCTAAAAAGAGCCTAGACTCCTCCAAGCCACTCATCGTTGGTGTTTTTTTAACATCAATTATAAAAATTACAAATTAAAATATACACAATTCGTGTAGCATTTGACTTGATGTAATCTAAGTGTAGACTAGTATAAATAAACTATACGACAAAACTATAGATTTCGTGTGGGCGATTGGCTAACTGAGATGAGCTTTTATTATCCAACTGTGAGTATAAATCTCGAAAATTTGGTTGTAAGAAAAACCCGAATATTCTTAGGGGAATATTTGTGTCATCTCTAAACAAAGTCACGATTGATTAAGTTTTCTAATTTGGAGTTTTAAGAGCACACATTTTTTTCCAAAATATATCATTTCTTCTTCTTTGGTTCTTCTTCTGCATAGTTCTTGATTAGTGCTTCCACATCTTTCCAGAATAAACCCTCAACAAGGACTCCATCTTCCGTAAACCTGAAAATACGGAAAAACAAAAACAGTTAATGAGGCTCGAGTTTGATAGCGTGAGCGCCTGTACAAAAATGCAGAGACGGAGAGAGACCATTGGGTGACACTTTTGGTTAATTGAACCGACTTCCCAGCTGAGATTGAATTTGGATCAGCACTGTCGATGGTGAGAGTGTACTCATCAGAGAATCTGGGCAACTTTGAAGATACAACCAAACCAGTGCTGGTAAATGATCCCTGTGTATATACCACCGGATTTTAAGATTTTATCAAACAGGAGCCAATGAAAAATCTAAACAAAACATGTTCGAACCGTAGCAAAAAAACAAATGAAAGTGTGAATACAGTAGGTATTAACCAGAGAGCTTTAGAATTCTGTTTTGACATTACAAACAAAAAAGATGAAGCAACTAGTTAACTAAATTATTGTATATATGATTTGAAATTGTTTCAGCAACAGCAAATGTCGAAGCTTTTTCTGTCGCATTTTCAAGACCTAACCAATACGTTCAGAATGAAATGTTTGGGAAAAAAAATAGCATCCTCTCGGAATCAAACTAAATGAGAAGATCAATCTTCTTCAGGCTACTAAGAACACTCAATATATTACAAAAATCATCCACTTCGTTGAACAATTAGGTTTCGAGATACAATAAACCAAAAAGAGACAAGAACTGCCACAGGTCCACAGTTGAATTACCAAGACTTAATAACTAATAGAACAAAACATGGAAAAGGAAATGTAGCTGTTCCTAAAGCTCAAGTGCCAAAATGCAAGATACCTTAGGTAGGATATGCTAACTAAACATAACATGTCTGGCTTACTGGCTAGCAGAAGCACAATCCTAATTCCTTACAAAACACAAGGAATGCAAAATTCGACAACAGAATTCAAAATATACCTCCAGTTAATAAGTGAACGAGGAAGCAAGAACTACGCACCTAAATCACAGAACTACAGTTGTTGCACCATAAAACAAAAAAAAAAACAAGAATATAGCCCAAACCACGAAACTATCCAAGATAACTTATAGCTTTGATAAAGAATCAGAGAACAAACCTCAGGAGGATAGGTGAACAATATTGCATTCTTCTCCTTAGTGTACAGAATCAGCTGCAACACCGCATTCAGCACTACATACGTACGATTAGTCAAGAACCAAACACCTTATCCAAAATTTATCCAAATAAAAGACAAGTATCAAAGCAGCAACTTTACAGACAATTAGCCTGGTGTTTCAAATCTAATGCTAAGCACACAAAAATCGAGCCACATTACAGTTATCTAAAACCAATAAAAGTTTAAATCTCCGAAATTGAAATTGTCATAGATAGATTTATTCTTAGCCCTAGAAACCATAACTGCTAGCTCAGGAATAATCAAGCAGAAGGTATCAAGCGAATTCGAGAAAAAAAAAGGATATAATGCGATGCATCCAATCAAAAAGTCTCTGTTCTCAGGGAACTTCTTATTGTAGAACTGAGCAACAAGAGCAACGACGATGATTATCGTTCCCAACATCAGCTTGAGGTTGCTCAACCTCACATTCTCCTTGTAACCACGGCTCGTAACGATCTACGCATCAGAAAGGACAAAAATGAAGATAATTAAATTCACAGATCAGAGAATATGGAGAAACCAAATTGAATTTATAAGATCTTCCGTACATCGGAGACGGACTCGTCTAGGATGTGCTTGATCGAGTGGTGGTCCAATAGATTGGCCTTCTTAACATTCTTGTTCGTCGATTCTGTCTTCTTCCCTTCCATGGCGGACAGAATGGATCCAGAAAATATCAGATCACTAGGCTTCGGCGAAAATTCGAGCCGCAGCGTGTGGATTATGGCGAGCGCAGAGACTTGGAGAGACTGATGTTTTTGGTTCGAGGAGGAAAAAGACGATATATTTGATGGAGCTCGAAGACGTTTCAGTCAAAACTGGCTTATTACGATGTCGTTTAGTATATGAGATTTATTGGGCCTTCCTGGGCTTCCGAAGGATTAAACTCTTTTTTATAGTGGATTTGTTTCCTTATTATATAGTCAAGTCAACCATAACATCTAATAAACCTTTTTGTCAAATTAATAAACTCTGATCACATATCATATTTGACCAACAGTAACTTACATTCTCTAACTTTTTTTCTCGTGGATCCATCATCCATATATGTCGTGGTTAGGGTTATTTTTTATTTTTAGTAGAAAAATCGCCAGAGAAATTCCAATCAGTCTCTATAGCAAATTTAAGGCCACGAAAATGAAACTAATATGAAATTATTGTTACGAAAATAAAAACACAACCAATTTTGCCAAATTTTATTGAGATTTCAATACTAAGAAACTAAAGATATATATAAACGTCTAATCCAGTAATCTTGTAGGAAATACAATGATCAAATGCAATTTATCAGGAAATGACCGACAATTCCAATAATAATTTTTTAAAGAATCTATTGGAAGTTTAATGGGAATCTATTTAATTATTTCAATCTTATTATTTTTAAAATCCTAGTTCGACTTGACTGCGCTAGAGGTCGCGCCTGAGAGCAATAGCTTAGCTCCTTTCACAAGCTCTTCCTTGATCATGAACAGAACCGCAGCAGCTAAAACGCTCTGCACAATCTTTGTGCTCATCCCTTTGTAAAACCCATAAAGCCCTTCATATCGAATCATTTTCAGAATCGCGTCCAGCGTTCCTGTAATTCAAAAACCAACAACTCTTAGCTTCAATATGAGGTATGTGCCTTTTCATGATCTTATTGTGCATGATGCAAACCTTTGTACTGCTGTCTTTTGTCCCCTGTTGTGACCTGTTTGGCTTGAAGTCGAGACTTTACAACCAAGAGAGGGTAAGTTGTGACCGTAGCTCCGAGTTTAGCCACAGCTCCAAGAAGAAATGTCTATGGGAAAACAAAAGAACGGTCATGGGAAGTTGGAGAGCAAGGAAAATAAAACAAATGCAAATTGCTAGCGTCTGACCTCCAAAGCGCTGACGTTCTTGCTACCACCCTTCAAGGCACGCTTTTTCTTCAGCTTTGTTAACATTGTCTCATACAACATAAATTGCATTGACGGATTACTTACCTGTGCGTTAAAACACACACGCATCTAATTATAAAAAAAAATGAAACCAAGACAAAAAAAAATATAAGAGAAGGTTCAAAATCATAAGCTTACGTACCATGATCAACGTTGGAACTACACCTTTCCAGAAGCCAGTCACTCCAGCTTCATCATAAACCTCTTGAATCTGAGACATTGTTCAACATATATCACCGAAACTGTCTTAAAATTCTTTAGAGAGGGTTATAGAGTTTGAAATCCGTTTCAAACTTGTATTGCAATCAGCTTAAGTCATATTTTGTGTCAAAATTTGACTCATAATAACCAATATGACCCTTGACAACGTCTTCCGGTTTGTAAATATGGAAAACAGCCTCATACCGTATTAAAGGTTCCATATGGACGGGGCTCAACTGCAACCAGAGCTTCTGCATCAGAAGAAGGTGACTCGGAGACAGTCTTTTGATCTTTTGGCATTTTTCTGTGGGTCTGCAATTATGTTCAAGTAGCCAATATGAATCAGGGAGAGAAACGAATAGGGAATAAGGAATAGGAACGAGGACAAGAAAACTCACAGATTCATGATTAAATGAAAAACTAAAACTTTCAGAGAAATTGATTGGATACCTGCATGCGCGTAACAATCACCCAGATTGGATTGGTCATAAGAACATTAACTGATCTGCAGAGAGAAAGAGCTGTTATACTTCACATGAGACAGCAGAATCAGTAAAGAAAAAAAAAAATCACATTAATGAACTATGCATTCCACATCAAAGTTTACAATCAAAGAAGAAAACAGCTATAACCGTAGGACCTGACAGTAAAAGTTAGACCTTCCACCTACAAGCTCCATTAAACAAGCAACATTATAAGAGAATAAGATGATAGCATCAGCAATGTAACCATGGGCGAGCCTTCACTCATAGCCTACATTACACTCCAGACAGCCAATGTGAGGATTATGAGAAAAAAAAACTGAATATTTTGGATTGAAACTGATAAACTCAACCATTGAAAAAACTGCAGCAAGGCAATGCTACCTAATGATAATCCGCACTGTAACAGATAAAACTAGCAAATACAAAAATCATATAAAGGATTGAGATTATACCGACCCGGCTAAAGCAGCCACTAAAAGTGAAGAAAACATGCCAACTGATCCGTCACCCAACCCTTTGTTCCTTCGTGCAAGAGCTGTAGCTTCAGCTTGATTCCGAAACACTTGGTAGAAGTAGTAGTACACACCCTGTCTCATACACAAATCAAAAGGCTTTAGAAAAGACGATTTACTTTAAACAACAAAATAACGAAACTTAGAGATGAATAAATACACAAGTGAGAGATGATTAACCTGTGAAGCCGCAGTTCCAGCGAGAGACGGCGCCAATCCACCATATAATCTCTCCCATCCTTCTTGTTTGACAACCTTGAATACAAAAAATCAGAGCAATTCAAGAGATGATTTCATACAAAAAGTAAAGAGTCCATAAAGTAGCTAAATCCTGCAAATCAAGTGAAGACTCTGAAACGAAAAATACTTTTTTTGATCAAAAGATTTGAGGAGAGATACAAAAAACCTGGCACATGTGTTCAAAAGTTCCAAGTTTCTTCTTCTCCCTCTTCAGATCCCGCTCCGTCTGTTGGCGCGTATTTACCTAATTCAACAAATACAAAACAAACACCATGGTCAAAAACAAGAAGAAGATGAAGATTTATCCAGAATATGGGAAAATTTGGTGGCTTACAGTTTGGAGTGGATAAGTGAGGAGCTGAGCAATGATACCTCCACCAGCTCCAGCCAATCCATTGATCAAAGCGTCTGACATGATTTCTATCTTCCACATAAAACATAATTATCAACAGAAACATGAAAAAACAAAATCGAAACAGGTATCTAATGCCAGGAGATCCAAAATACCTCCGATTTAAATATAGGATAAGGAATGAAATCGAATCAGAATCTTCCGACGGATGAACAAGTACAGAAGCTTAGGAGGCTGTCGATGGCGTCTACAGACGGAGCCTACTTCTCCATCCCGAACTGACTTTTCGTTTCAGATGTTCATGTGAAGAGATACCAATTGACGTTTGAGATTGCAATTGACTCATATACCCTTATTGCTTGAGTAAATATTACGGAACCTTACCCTTCAATGTACATTGTTTAGCTGGATAACCTCTTTTTCTTGAATTGCGTGTTCGGTCCATATGAATATGATGTGGTGGGAGACGAAATGTTTTTATATTATTCCATAAAATTTAACAATTTACCATCTCAAGTGTGAACTTTGAACATTTAAAATATATATTTGCTTCCTCTTTGGTTTTACCTTTTAAAAAAAAAAAATGGCCGGACTTTAGTTTAAAACGGATTCATTTGCTTCGAGCAAATCAACAACGTTATAGTCCAGAAAATACACTTTGCTTATCTTTATTAGCGTTTTGTATTATGTGGGCAAAGACAATATTAGTCAGTTTCTCTCTAATTTGCCTTTTGTTACCAATTCTCTCCTCGATATCTCCTCAAGTCATTAGCTCTATAATTCTAAACTACTGACCAAAGGATCACTAATAAATATTGAATTATCAGATAAATCATTAAGATAAGTTTATCAATCATTTGCTGGTTTAATTAACCTCTCTAAAGTCTAAACTAAACAAATCAACAAGTGTTAATCAAAACTCAAAAGAGCTAAACATAACTGAAACATAAAAGTGATTAGATCCTAGTACAAACATCAATGCATCTGCAAATTATTTGAATCAAACAAACAACAATGAGACGCAAAATATTTTATTTACAATAACGATCAGCCTTCTTCTTGACGCGATCGTCGAGAGCATCTTCCATGGATTCGAAGTTTGCTTTCGGAATGTAACCGAACTTTTTAGCTTCCACGGGAAATAGCTCATCGTACTTCTTCTTCTTCGCAGCATCAATAGAGTAGATATCGTCTACCACGGCGGCGGTGGTGGAGGTGGCTGCACCGTCTGGAGCAATCTTCACCTCTTCCGTACCGTCGAGCTTCTCCTTGTTCTTCTTGTGTTTCTTCTTCTTCTTTTCGATCGATTTCCTCGTGGCTAGATCACCTCCTTTGAACGCTAACCTTCCACCTTTCACCTTCTCGTAAGGATCTGACGACATAGCTAAGATTCAGCTTCTTCTTTGAGTCGCTTAGGTTTTCCAAATCCCTAATTCCTCTTTCTTCTCCTTTGTGAAATGAAAACGACGGAAACAAATACCATCGAGTGGGCTTTATTTCTTTTATTGGGCTTTTCTCTTAGTTTTCAATTCAGGCCCAAATCTCATTTCAAAGGCACTAATCTCATCTCCAACTCTTTGGTCAGGACTCAGAATCCAACATAGAGAAACATCTTTTGACAGTTGTCTTGACAATACCCAATTAATTAAAGTAATTTTGTAATAACATCTTCAAAAGTCGTTATTTACTTTACTAAAATATCAGTTTTGACTTTTGATATGTGATCATAAACTTCATATTCATTTATTTCCAAGTAATATTTTCCTTCTACTTATTTCAAATGAATTGAATATCTAATAAAAATCTATTTTCAATTTTTGATGAGGATCTCAAATTTGTGAAACTTGAAAGTTAATTCGTTTTACAAGGTTAGAATCTATATTTATATAATTTATGATCTAATAGCATGCTTATTGATCTATTTCGTTGTGAAAAAATAAATTAGTATAAGTTAATTCATGATCTAATACTAAAAACATGTTTACAAGAAATCTAACAGTTAAATATCTGTGTATGTATTTTAAATATTCCAAAAATATGTTAGGATATAGACTTTATAATTTCTAATAGCATGCTTACGTATCATTTCGTTTAGCTAAATTATAATCGCATGCTCACATGAATTCTAACAATTAAATAATATCTATACGTATCTTTAATATTCCAGAGAGATTTTATGAGATAGACCTTTGTTATTTATGGCCTAATAGCATGCTTACACATCATTTTTTAATTAAATTCATCATAAGAAATTAAATACTACTGAATTTTTAAAGAGATATTATGAGATAAATATTCATATATTATAGTTCAATATGTAGTAGAATTCCACATCATCATCCTTTTAAAAACATGTATGATTATTAAAATTAATTGCATTCTAAAAATTTTAAATAACGTGAATCTTATTATTAAAGTGAGGTTATGAAATATTTAACTTTTTTAGATTTAACTTCTTTTAAATGATTAAATTTTCGTTTCAATAACTTTTCGTTTCAACAACTTTTTGGTTCAACTAGGATGTTAGATATAAAACCTAGAGTTTATACTAGATCATGGCAGAAAGGAAGAAACAAGGTAGGATAAAACATTTTTGTTAAATTAGCAAAGGATAGTTAAAGTTTGGTTAAATTAGCCAAACATACTAGTTTTTAAGGAGATATTATGTTTTAACAACCTACCTACAAATTATAACTATGTATGATATCCAAAAGAGCAAAAATATTCACATCATCAATCATAATAGGTTTCAAAAACAAAATCCAACTCGAGCTTTTTATGTTATTAGCGTTTTTTATTTAATTCGAACATCCTTTACATTTCTTGTGTGTAGAGAAATTTCAAGAAACAACAAAATGGACTTATTCGTAATGGTAGTGGGAGCATCAGGAATAGGCGACGGTGGTGAGAAGAAATACAACTACAAGGTGAAAGCTTGGACAAACGAAAATGATCCACACGAAACAAAGATTGTGACAACTAACGAAGATCCCGAGTTCCGTGAGGTTTTGCAGATCACTCAACATAAGCATGCATCATTTCTGAATTTGGAGTTGTTCAGTGTCAATTCAACTGACACTGACAGGTTTTTACTTGGGAGGGCAAATACATCACTGCCAATGAAAACAAATGCTAATGAGTACCGTAAGGTTAAACTCGAGAATTTGGACACCAGAGGTTACATTGTAACTATTGGTCATCTTGAAATTTACCTTGGTCTCGAGACTGGTTGAGGCATTCATCACAAAGCTTATGCTTTTTTTTTTTTAATTCTAGCCGTACTCTTAATTGATAATATTTTAAATGCTGCCCGTATGAATTAATAAAGCATGCATACTTATGAGTTATGAGTTATTAGTAAGTGCTTTTGTAATCCTTTTGATGTTTGTTTTTCTCATAATATTCCAATAATTTTGAAGTTAAAACTTTGATTATACAGCTTTCTTTTCCCTTTTTTGCTATGTTAGATGAATCAAGACCTGTTGAAATGCAGCATTTTGTGTCTCTATGTTTTTCCAAATCAAATCGAATAATTTTATAACATTTGTATGCAACAGATGTGCAACATTTTTTTGGGAGGTCAACTTACAGAGTTATAATATTACATCGAGGACGTTATGGAAAAAAAAAAAAAAAAGATAACAAAAGGAAAACCGTTACGTTATTTCATAAACTCCGTTAACCACTACGTTATTTCATAAACTCCGTTAATTTTTGGATACGTATCGCATAAATTCGCAATCGGCTTCAATCCCAGCCATCGTCTCCGGCGATAGTACCACCTCCAAATCGACAGTTCCGTTTCCTTCTCTCCCAGGAAACGCCGAAATCTTCCCGTCGAACTTGTTAGATCGCCCGCTTCTAACTGCCACAGGCCTTCCCCAACCGAAATCGTTGTCGTACATCGGAAATCTCGGTGAGCTCCCCATCGTCACCGAAGCTCCATCGAAATTTCCGAGAGGGAAACACCTAGGATTCGCCTCCCAATCCGCCACAACGCTTCGAATTCTCCCGTCTTGGTGAGCTGCAACACTCTGGTTGAGCTTATCGGCAGACCATCGGAGATCCCGAGAAAGAACCTCACCCGCCGTCGCAAACGTCGGAACGCTCTGAATCGCGTTCCCGAAATATTCCGGATTCAGCTTTGGGCTTAACCGGTGGCGACAATTCACAGCCATCCGAAACGTCGTCGTTTTAGAACTCGGAAGCTTCCTTGCACGAGTGATGGCACGCCATAGCAGCGCGCATAGAGACTGAAACGACGAGATCTCCACCGGAACGGTCTTCGAAACGGCGTCGTTTCTCCCGAACAAACTCTCCAACATTTCCGTTAGTTTCCCGTTTTCTTTCCCGTTAAGTTTATCGTTGCTTTGCTTACCCAACAACTCAACTCCGTCTATCTCGCCGTTATGAACCGTCCAGCTTCGCTTCTTGTTCACAGCAGCTTTCAGCTCCAGAATCGATTCCCTACTGAAACTGAAAATCCGTTCCCGTAACGGCTCATTCTCGTTAAACGTCACCTTGGGCCCACCTTGAGGGACTTTGAGGACAGCTGGTGAGATTAGCACAGACTCCCGCGTAAAATCAGGCTGACGTGTCACATTCTTAACACCTCTAGACACCTCCGCAAACGTATTGATGAAATTCCACAGCGACGTTCCGTCAATGACGGCGTGGTTAACGGAGCACCCGATGAAAACTCCGTCAATCAATTCCGTTACCTGAACGGCAAGGATTGGCCTGTTATGTCCCTCGTAGCTCACAGCTCTGTCATAGGAGAAAAACTCCTTAACAACATCAGGAACGTCAATTCCGGCGATAACGTCATTTACGTGAACGGATTTCGCATCGGCGAAAACGAAATCGGCACCGGCGTCATTGCAGGAGAGGAAAACATGGCCGTCTTCGGAGGTGGAGAGACGGCCGGCGAGTGGAGGGAAGTGGGAGAGAGTAAGAGAAAGAGAGTGTTTGAGATGAGAAAGAAGCGCGTGGGGAGGAAGGTGAGGGCGCGTGAAGAGACATCCTTTTTGGATGTAGTGGCAAGAGAGCATAGGGAGATCGGAGACGGAGAGTTTGAGGTCAACCAGCGTTGACTTTTGATCTGGAAACACTTTGCTTCGTGAGATAACAGTTACAGAGTTCTCAAGAGAAGGCATTTTTTTCTTTCTCTTCTTCTTCTTTCGTTCTCTGTTTTAGTTTTTGTGTGTGATGTAGAGAGTGTGATGAGAGAAGAGAAAGAGAGAAATGAGCTATATATAGTGGAAGATGAGAGGGAGAAGGAAGAGGTTCATGAATCAGGTGATGATGTGGCTTTTACTTGTTTTTTTATTTATCTTTTCATGATTTATTATTTTCCTATCAAAAAATGGGTTCTTGTTCAAGTTGTTGCATGTACTTTGGAAAAGTGTTTCTTTATTTTTGAATCTGTCTAGTTATTTGATATTTTTCTGTTTGGGGGTGTTGAAACACATGTAACAAAAGGGAGTGTAGGGTGAATATGTTTAAGATCAAAATTGAATGGGTAAAGATAAGATCGTGTACCATCATTCAATTAATTTGTTTTAGGTGTCACTCAATTTTCTTCACTTTGTAATGATCACCACTGGTTTTAAGCAATGTTTTCCAAAACAAATTGATTGACAACTCAGTGAGAGAAAATTTATTTATTGCATTAAAAGTTTTCCTAAATATACTATAATGAAACTTTATATATATGTAAGACATTCTTAGAATATATCAATATCTTTTTTATATAAAATCAATTTAACTTAATTTTGTTTGCTATGTCTAATACATAAATTAGGCATGTATTATGAAATATTATATTAAAAATTTAAATGATAATCAAAACTTTTTCATGATATAAAGTAACTTTCTTTTGATAAAAACATAAAAATTTGTTGAAAGCTCAGACAAAGAAGACATCTCAATTTTCTTGTTATGTCATCCATAGACTATCCATAAAAAAATATCTAAATTACACCCATATATTTCTTTGTATGTACTATGTATAGAAAGAAAATTATCTAAATTTCGTTTTTATGTAATCCACGAAAAGGGGTGTTAGAATGGCTAATCCATGCCGACAAAAAATGGCTAATTCTTGCGACTCATCGATATATACAATTTTTATTTATTTATCAAAAAGGCTCGATTAATGCGTTGTTTCATATCAAAGAGAATATTTAAAGAAAGAAAATTTGCATTGACGTTCACAAATATTTAGGTGTGAAAATCTCCAAGTTTCTTGCAGACTCTCGACACCAACGACCTACGTGGCGTGCACACACGCAGTTATATTTCTTACGTGGCATACATGCACAGGTCAGTGTGTGAGATCACGAATAGCAAACCCAATGCTACTATGCTGCGGTTTTCCTTGAATTTTTTTTACATTTTGAAACGTTAAGTAGATTAACTAGTTTCATATTTAAAAGGAGTCTACTGTTTGGAAGGAGTTACATATCTAAATAATAAGAGATTCAAACAAAGGAGACTACGTTATTGACGATTATTTTATGTACCATTGTAAAAGACAGCGAAATTATGTATTTTAACTTTTATAAAACGTTCGTGGCCGGTTATTAAAAGCCGGTATGTGGTGGGAATTAAAACCCTTCTACGGAAGGAAATATATAAGGTCTTTAGTTTATGACATATTAGTAAAGATAATTAATAAGATAGCCTACAGGGAGATAAGATATTCATCTCACAATCTAGCAAAATCTGGTTTGGTGTCTTTGAGGTAAGATCAAGAGGGAAATTGCATAAATCTTTGACCATATGAGAGCTGAGATTCTCAAATCCAAAAGATTTTATATGCATAGTGATAAAAACTTCTAAAAGTTACTTCCTTCGAATTCCGAGAGATTTGCATGGTGTAAGTGGACACAAAGAAGACTTGTAATACACTTTTTGTAGCATTTATCTTGATATGATTTGATACAAACGATAATAAAAAGGTTATATTAAAGACCAATTAAAATATATATATATATATATAGACTGTTATCATCCAAGTCATCTACAGAAATAAAAATGAGATAATTAGCAAGTGTGTTTAATTAAAACACTTGAAATCATTCTGTTAATGGGTTGTCATTCCTAAAATCCCGATAAAAGTCGGCTGATACAGTCTAATTCCAACTGCTTTGGCCACTGTCACAACACTTCAAGTGTCTTAGTTTATTAGTGATAAAAATTACAAAATACTAATCATATAGCTTATGTTTGTACTAACTTTGACATTAAGTGTCGGTTTCTGCAATTATTATCTGCAAGAAGATTCTCGTTAACCGTCATTTTCGGTTTTGTCGGCGTCCTGAGATTTTTATTATTATCAAATTGCCACTTGAAGTGATCTGGTGCGATGCAGGAAACAACAGTCGAAGCACCGTGCTTCCCCGTTGGATTGAAACTTCTTCGTTTATTCATTTCTATCGGATGGGTTTAGTTTACGTTAAGTGAGTTTGGCTGTGTTGGGATTATCGCAAATAACATAAACACAAGTGTTTTAATTCGGAACGTTCTTGATCTTTGGAGAAATAAATCACATAAAATATCTTTACTTGAAAAAGATCTTTCGTCTATAGTGGCAAAAAAAAAAACTTTCGTTTTATCCAATCTTTGCTTATTTTAGATATGTGCTGTGCTGGATGTGTATAAGACGACACAAATAATTTATCAATGAAACTACAAATTTATACTTTATTAAATAATGATTTGGTGGTAGTGTGGCAATAACACCAAACTACACAGCTATAAGGCAAAAATCGTCAATTTAAAATTATATAGTTAAAATAAAACATAATCGATCAGGGCATCATTCATCAATTTAAAATTCTATGGTAAGAATAAAACCATAATCAATCAGGGCTTTTTTATTAGTATATGTTTAGGTCTTCTTTACAAAATTTTGTATCTTCACTAGACACTAGCTCGTCCTTCGGAAACACTAAGAATTTTCTTGAATTATGAATCTGAAAACAATTTAGTTGTTGATCCAACATATAATTTATTTGTACCGTGATTAAAAAAAGTTTATGAGATTAGTTTCTCTCGATCACTAGATTAAAGCAAAGCGTTGAGATCTACCATGCACGTGTATGACAGGTTGACAGTTCAAGCGAAGCTTTTATTTTCTGTATGTGGAATGTATTTTGTAGTCGTTTTCAAATATCAAATTAAGATATGCTCTACAAAAATGTGTGAATTCAAGTAAAATAAATGGCTGGTCGATGATTTAATTAATTATAAAAAACAAGTTGATGCATGCGAGCTATTTTGATAGTTTACAACCAGCCAGACATATGAGAAGCTTCGATCCATAATTTTCTCATGGTTTAAATCATATGAATGTTACTATTTTTTATTTAGTTTAGTGAAATAAAAGAGTAGGATGGACTAAAAATCCATAGTTTTATAGTAACAAACAATAAATCACATCATTTAATTTTTTTTAAACTACATATGTATTACATAAGATGATAGTTGATGGAAAAGAAAATATTGCGAGAATAGTTTATTGGACGGGGACATATTCATCCATGTATGAAATTACAAAATTAGCACTTGGAACCAATTTAACATCATATTTGTATCTCTGTACACGATGATCTATATTCTATACAGCAAGTCTAAGGATATCTTGAAGTAAAGGTGATCGAAGCTTAATATGATATGGACACTTCGGATATTATGAGATATTTGTAAGAACTAAAAACAAGGACAATAAAATAATGATATATTTTGAACCAGTTATTACGAAGAGAACAGAACCCATCAATCATAATTTTAGAAGGTTATCTAAGGAAAAAAACAAAACTTGGCGAGTCAATAAACTTGTAAAATATGGTTGTGGTGTGAGATTATCTTGAACATGATAAACGCAACGAAGAATATAACTAGAAGCAAAAATTATTTTCTCAATAGCAAAATATACACAACTGGTAATTAGTTATACGCATAAATTTTGAAAATAGTTTTGGTAATAATCGAAAGGAATGGAGAAGAAAAATAATAACTCATCTAAAGATGGCTATGTGTGTTTTGTGTTAATTTCGAGTTATCGAGTCTTCTAAAAGTTATGTATTTTTAAGTTTTTTTTTGTGCAACCGTGTATTTTTAAGTTTTTCAAATTAAATTATTACTTGAGAAAGATTAAACATTCTACTACTGATAGAGGTATGTTTGGCTCAAAATTCTTCCATTAATTCAACAAAAACAAAAGTGGCTCTATATAATGTGATTTTATGCAAATAGTGACTATTTCTTTGGACATAATAATAAAATAGAAAAAGATATAATGGCTATCCACCCATTTGGAAGGACGCCTCTTCCTAACTACGATTTCACTTAGGTTTTATATATACTTTTTTCAAAAAATATATTTAAATTTCTTTCCAATACTTGGCAAAAAAAAAGACAATTCCTTTCCATTGAGAGAACTTATTTTTTTTTCTTCTAATTAAATCACATCAACCTCAATTATATGGTTCTGATTTTCTGATTTTCTGATTTTACTATCTTACTCACATCAGTTAAAATGTGGGAAAGTTCTAAAAATTATCAATAGAACACGAATTTAATTGTTCATAGTGGATAAATTAATCTTTAATAAACAAGACTACAATAGAACAGTTAAGTTCGTGTTTTATGGATAATTTTTAGAACTTTTCCACAATTTTAACTGATGACTCATATACTTTGGCTGAGGACTCAAAAAAAAAATCTGATGTTTTTTATATATGCATGATAATCTATTAAGTATTAATAGTCTACATTTTTGAAAAAGTATTTTATTTTACTCTTATAACATGCTATTTTTTTTACCTATATCGATGACTTCATTGGATTTTGATTGCTTATGTGTATTTCATTAATTATTATTTCAATCCTTTTTGTATTAGAATATTTTTTTACATACATTTCTTTTATCAAAAACCCCTACATCTTGTAAAAAGTGTTTTTATAAGCTAGAGACGTAAGCTAATAACGAAATTAAAGCGTTCCAATGATAAATTCATGCGAAATATGGTTAACAGACATGACCAATTATTAACCAAAAAGAAAATAATAGTCATGATCAATCCTCTTGAACCACTTGATAATTTGTTTTTCTCAACTATACATCTTAGTGTTTAAAAGTTAAGTAATGGTATATACAAATGATAAAATTGATAATTGCAAATATACTTCATAAAAATGGGGGAAAATCTATTTTATAGTTTCAGAAGTATTATATGTAAAGCTAGAAATGATGTTTTGTTCTAATGCTTTGAACAAATTACTTTCCCCCAAAAGAACTATCTAAAAGGGACTTTCTCGACATGTCTCGTCACCCATTGTACTCCTGTAATGTAGTGGACGAGCTTGGGTAAGTTTCAGGCAGACAGCATTTGGAATATTTTGTTTTGTAGTTCTAGAAACAATTACATGTACGATTAGTTAATGCTAATATATTAAAGAGGCGGGATAAACAAAATTAGATTCTTTTTACTAAGACAACAACAACAACAACAACAACAACAACAACAACAAAAAAGATCAGCCAGCAGCGTTGTTTTACACCTTTTTCTGTAAGCACAATTTATTTCTTATTGGTATATTACAAAAAAAAATTAAAAAAAAAATTGAATAGTGGCTACCGCAGCTATATTTCATTTTGTTGTGCCACCGCAGCTATATTCATAATCTAAAAACTAAAATCATCAAAAATCATTCAAAGAACAAAAACTCAAAACCACACTTATACACTTCCACATCTCAACATTATTTACTTTTTGTTATTTGATGAAATCTTAACATTATAGTTCTTGTTAAGGTTCTAAGAAAAATTCTAAGTAGATAACTTTCCATCTTTAATCCTTCTTACGCGAGAATTCAAGATTTAGAATTACAAATATTGAGTAAGCTTATCTCCACAAATAGTTTCATCCACCCAATCATTATAACTAAGATATATTCGAATTTAACATCCCCTTATAAAGGGAATTAGAAAACCGTGATGCTTTTTTTGTCTTTATTTTTACAAAGACCATTTACAAGTTGTAGACGACTGTGTATATATATATATATATATATTATTTGGCTCTAAATTAAGTTTGAAATTCACAATTATGCGTAAAGAAAACCCATGCACAGTCGTATGCGGGGATGACCTTTCAACTGTCACCATTTTCTGTGGCCTTCTTGATTATTATTTTAATTTTTTATATCACGCGTGATATAAATTATATTCCCATATAAAAACAAGAAGATTTCATATTCTTGTATACTTTATGCATTATCACAACATAAGTCAAACCATTGATAAGACCCTCATTGTTGCATATACTATTTGTATAATTATGATAATATTAAGTAGCATGTATATAAATACTTATAAGGCCGGTTCATGTACCGCAAACTAAATGCATGCAACATACTTTGAACCAAGGCACTGTTCGTCATATTCGTTTTATTCTCCCTTCTCCATCAAATAGAGCTTAATAAAAATTATCTTCATTCTTTTCCAAATTCCGTTTTTCGAGCTATGTTCATTCATCAGCGTAATAATTTCTTCCCAAGAAAATTTATCAACTTTCTTCAAATCATTTGAAATGGAACATTTGATAATTGATATACATCCTCCATTCCAAAATGAAGAAAATTTTGAAAATCCGATTTGTTTGATTGATAGCGACATATGATAGTTAAAAAGTGGAAATGTTTTTTAGTACTTTATATTTCCACCATTCCAAAATATAGAAATCTTTAGAACCCGATTTTGTTTAGTAAAGTTATTCTTTTGCGATTGGCTTTCATGTTGTTCGGGGAAGAACTTAAGAAGCTCAACTGAATTGATCTAGAAATGCTTTGAATCAGTTGCGAGAGATTAGTTACCAACTAATTTCTCAATGGTGATTATGTTCATTCAGTTTTGAAAATTTCTACAAAATTCACTGTGAATCTTAATTATTCAGTGGGAGTTGCATGATTCATAAAAATTTATAAGGCGGTTATTTAACAGCTTATAGTTTATAGGTAATTGACAATGGAATAAACTATCGCCGCATGCGACATGTTTTTGTAGTGAATTAAAAGACAATTGTTCTCTTTTCATCAACGACTCGACCGTCGTGGATTCTAGACCCAAATTGATCGCTCAACCAAAATCAACGGTTTATATATACTTACTTCAACGAAACTTTCTGAATATGCAAGTAACATATGGTCTGATTCAGAACAAATAACATGATTGTCAAATTATGAAATATATTACGTGCTTACCTGACATGCTCTCTGCATCTTTTAGGCTCACGGAGCATCAAAATTATTGTTGATTATTTATAGTCAAAAGAATACTTTATATCGAAACCCATTATGTCATGTAAATGCATCGAACCCAACCTAAATTGGTGATAGAAGAAAGAATCCAACCTTCTAGTAACTAGCTAGTATAACTTTTAAACCCAGTTTATATTGAATAAAAATCAAATATGTTCAAGACAGCTGACATATTTCTACATATAAATATATAAAATTTTAAGTAATGCCCATAATTAAATATAACCATAACCACCACTACTACTAAGGGATTGAGTGTGACATACATAAAAAACAACAAAGTGATTATTTATAGGAAAAGAAAAGAATCTTTACCTAGGATAATATGATATGTTTTCGATAAATTAATTTAAAATAAATATATTTTTCAACTGCATAATATTTTTTTTCATTCTATTAAGGTATACTATACACTGCCGACTGGAATTTTACGCATGTACGTCTCTCCGTATGCTTGTCTTTTGTAACTACACGAAACTAAATGAGGACATCTCGAGCATCTAACTTGTGTTTCACTATTACAAAAATGAAATGACCGAGCCTAAAAACATCTTGTCCAAATCGTTAGATTTAAACGAGACCATGTCATAATTTAAATAGAGATCATGTGATAATATATCAGGGGACCATAAAGGGTTGGTTCGTCTGGATACACTTAATATCAAAGTGCATTTTTAGAATTATTTTTGATCAGAGATGTGATGAAGTCGATCGTGTTGAAAAGTCGAACCGAGCTGGATTATTTTTGACACCCTATACGCTGAGTCATAAATATCGTTGCAGCCTTGTAGGTAGTCATTACGTTACGTGTTTGATCCGTGTTTAAAAAGGAGTCCAATTGATAAAATCATGAATTTATTATCGTAAATAATTCCCATAGGGGTCGACGTGGGTCATGTGACCTACTACACTAGCTGGTTAGCAGGCCACTTCTACTATAAAAATGATTCGAATATTACTATATTGGTAAATAAGTACGATACTGCGTCAATATACAGAAAAAAAAGCTAAGGCTATGGAGACCAATGACCATAGGAGTGAGGGTGGGTGAAGTGGAATGATAAGTTAGATTACTGTGAACAATGTATGCAAGTTGCTATTGTTCATCACAAGTGCATGCATGTCTTTAAATGTTTGACCCATATCTATACACCGGCCTACACATATTGTTCTAAAATTTGATATCTACGGGCGTATATACATCATATATTAAGTATGTTTGAGAGTAAAACATGCGTATACTACACAAATATGTGCGATCAAAAGATTCAAAACCTCATTCCAGTCTTAACTTTATTTTTTTTTTCTTTTCATCATCCTAATTAATAGAGTCAATTATATCATACAAACTGTTATTCCAAATGTTTTTTTCATTCTACAAATTATTATCAAGCTATAAATAATCGAGTTGCCACAAATCTATACTGTATTATCTTCAGCCTAGATTATTTTCTAATATCTTTCGGGTCAGGTAATTTAGAACTACTGTTTAAATCACAGTTCAGGTGTAATTACACAGATAAACGTCAATGGCCACATATTATGAAAATGAATTGGGTCCAAGCTTACAAGCTTAGTAAGCTTCTTACATACACAAGACAATGAAACAACAACCCAATGCACAGATTATGAGCACAAATAGATTTCTCAATTGGCCAAAATTCAACGTAGCTAGTGGAAAAGAAAAGGAACAGAGCTCATTTGTATCTTCTTTAAAATTAGACGACCATTAAGACTCTTTACGAAGATTTTTCAACTCATGAAATTGAGCCTTTTGTCTCTTTCTAAATTGCAATTTAGGAAAGCTATAACAAGAAGAGCTGATTCTTGAACAAACTTGTAAGCAAAAAATATTGAAACCAACACAGCAGCATTCCTCATTTTTTAGCAAACCTTGCGTCTCTAAACTTATTACAGCATTTGAGCAGCTGTGTTTAGCTTCTCCGCTAGACTCAACTGTGTCCTTGTTATGCTTGATAGGTATAACAGAAGCAATTGATCCTGTTAAAAAATATACACATCCATTAGCTTTTTTATAACGTGTTTTTGTTTTGGCTAATGAGTTTTGCGATCTTTTTACCTGGAGACTATCATTCACAAGGTTATCGAAGACTTGTGGAGGCAATTTTGGAAGGGAGGCTACTGCGTCTGCAATGATTCGTCCAATGTTGTTGTCTGGAGATTTTTGACCTTCCTGTGGAATTTCAATAAAACCCAGTATCAAAGATCATGCATCTATGGTGGACATTAGACATGTCTGTTTTAACTTAAGGATATAAGAAGCTCACCACCACACTGTCAACATATTTATAGACATCGTTAATTAAAGTCAACAGCCTCTCCATTGTTAGCTCCATTCCTTCTAAGTCATTTGGGAGCTTGTCAACAGCTGTCGCTTTAAGGAGATCGACTGCGAATCAAAATGATGGTCTCTTAATCATTCAGAGATGAAAATAATAAACAGTAGAGATAGAAAGCTAAGATATTCAATCTAGTTCACAGATTCACAGATCATTAAGGAACCAGTCTCTAGATCCTGTATCATGCATGAGGACCTAGCATAAGTGGCATAGGTTAGAATTAAAACTTAGAAGTTAGAATACTCACATCCGACTCTCTCAGCCTCAACCATACGGAGATCAACAGGAATCTCTTGAAATTGTGCAGCGAGTTGTCGATCGCCAAGTGAAAGGTTTGAAGAGACGAAAGCTTTTATGGTACCCTCACCATTCGTAAACCCAGTGTCTACAGTTAAATGAATTGGGTTTGGAACTTCTCTAGCATAGAAGTCATGAATCAGTGCACTACCTCCATTGACCCCAGCACCAGTAGAATACCTATAAATCAATAAACCCGTTCTATAAAATATTCTAAACTAAGAACTAACTATCCAACACATAAAAGAAATTGGCTACAAGAATCATGTAACAAAGATATGAGGATAATCAAGAAGAAGAGTGAAATTGACAAGTACCAGCCAACAATAATTTCCTTGGGATTCACTTTTAAGTGTGAAGCTAACATATTGTGATGGTAATCAATATCCACAGCAACCTGCATCCATATGCAATAACAACCCTCAATAATCAAACAGATTTATATTTCATCTGACAATAATGTTCACTGGCAAAAGCATATTGAAAGCAAAAATATTCATATCTGCTCATCAGATACGAAACAGATCTAGAATCTCCAAGAGAAAGCTTCAAATTCCAGTGATGTAATTGAAACAACGAGAAAGGAGAAAATAAGATATCAAAGTCGAACCTGATCGGAAGATTCATTGTGAGGGACGGCGTATGAATTGCGGATATCGACAGTTCCGTCAGGTAAAATAGATCCGAGGAGAGTGCCGATGACTTGTTCAGCAGAGTCAGGACGTCTCACAAAGCAATCACAGACGTTAAAGATAACGAGAGGATGGATCCTTGCCGTGAGTACAGAGGTAGTACCGGAGGCCGTTGAAGAAGGAGCTACGAATTGCAAGACGGTGTGCTCGGTAGCCGCTGCCATTGTTAATATTCTGAGAAACCGAGAACGTCAAAAGGCGCGAGAGACTGGAGATTTAGGGTTTCCGATGCGAGCCAGATAGGATAGAGAGAAGATTTGTAATATTAGCTCAGCTACTAATGGGCCAAAAAATAAGCCCATTATTTATTTTCTAAGACTAAAGAAAAGTTTCAATAAATCAGACATCTATTTTTCCTTCTTCTTCTTTATTTTTTTTTGAAAAATACCATTCAAAACTTCCAATTTAATCCTCTATTTTTTTGGTACTTCCAATTAAAATCATCCATCCACTTTCTAAATTATAAGACACAGGAACTTCTCAAATATAGATTGCAAATTTGCTTCGTATTGCAAGTCAAAAATTATAGATCATATAAAATGAATTGTATTCAAATATGGATCGTCACATGTTCCAAAATTTCAGTATCTTACAACTAAATGAATCATATTACCAGTTTAATTAAAAATAAATAGCAGATGGATTAAAATAATAATAGTAATAATCAAATTCCTTGTTCATCCCAAATGGTTCCAGAATTCCCCCAGGAACGTCTTTGCCGCGTCAAGACTTGGGAAATACGTCGGCTCCATGAATATCTGACTCAGTGAGTCACACGACTCTTGACTCGCCGTCGCGTTCGTCTCAGCACTTCCCATCATCGCCGCCACTAGCTGCCTATACGAAAAGAAGAAACTCTTCGCCGCCGCTTCCACCGCTTGCATCCCCTGAAGCAAATGGATTTTATAGCACTCTCTCTTCGTCGCGTACAGCTTCATCGCCGCCTCTTGCAATCTCGGTCCTCCGGTGGGATCCACCTCAACCGCTAGCACCGCCGGTACTTTCTGCCTCAGATCCTTGGACATCTTCATCATCTCCACTAATCCTTTCGATCTGAAACAGAAGGCATCGTTTTTTCCCGTCGATGTGATTTGTAACTGTTTCTTCAATTTGAGAAAATCCTCTGGATCCATAAGAATATGAAGATCTTCAATCTCCGCTAGAAGTTTCCAGATCCTCTCGAGCAAGTAAACATCGTTGGAAGCTTTTTCGAATTTCTCTTCTTCGATGCTCGAGACGATTCGATTTAAGAGATTTACAGATGCGTAGATCCACGATTCAAGGATCTGGTGAATGATATAGAGAGTTTGATTCTCTTGATTATCGACATGATCAGCGTAAGAATTATCCTTGATGCTATAAAGCTCGTTCGGTCGGCAAATAGCATCATACCGGAGATTAGGTTTCCCGGCGATGTTTTGTTCACCGAGCCCAAGCGTGTACTTACACCGACGCATCTCGTTATCGATCGTTAACAAGATCTTCCTCCCTATAGCTTCCGACTTCCTCCACGTAGCTAGCTGAGGTAGCAAGCTCAGCGAACTCCGTCCATCGCCGAGTGGAGCCGCGGACGGTTCACCTTCCACCTCATCATCCTCGATGATCGCTGCCACAAGCTGGATCTGAGTCGTAACGAGCGAATCTAGCCTCCGGTTCCATTCACGGTGGTTGATGTAGGGTCTGGTATCAGAAGAAAGGGCTAAAACCAATCTAAAACTGATCTCCAAAGCTTGGAGAGCCGGTTTAAGAATCGGTTCAGGTGTCCAGAGAGGAAAATCACGAGATGACCAGAGGTTTCTTAGCTCAGGAAGACGGAGGTAAAGCTCGTAAGCAGAACAAGCAGCTGGTGCGGAACAAGAGATGGGAGAAGAGACAGCAACTTTGAGGGGTGAAGGAATAGTAACGTTAAGCTTTGAAGAAAACTTGGGTGAGTTGGTTGGTATATCTGATGATACCATCTTCCTCTTCCAATCCATATCAACCATTTTTTTTTTCTTCTTAAAATTTCTGTGTATATATTTGTATTTTTTTTTTTTTTAGGTGTTTGTGAAATTCGAAATTGAGTTTGATGAGTATAAGAGTAGGAGGATGAGTTGTATTTAAATATATATAGAAAGAAATGGATAAAGAGAGCGGTGTGGGAAGTGGATAGGGGAAGGAACATAAAAGGCGTGTGGAATTATACCGACGCGACTATTTTCATTTTTCAAAGTCAGCGTTGAGACGCGGTCTCTTGATGCCGTTGTGTGAATCAAAAATAAGATAAAATTAAGAGCACATGGAGAGAAGTAGGATGAATATTGATGCGAAGCTTATCCAAATACGCGACGGGAATGTTTGGAATTTGGTCTCAATTTCCTTTCAAAATTGTTAATTACTTGGAACCCGTCCTTCCTTTGACTTTGACTTTGTTTTTTTTTTTTTTCCAATCTTCAAGTTCATTATTCCATCTCACTAGTACTTTTATTTATTATTAAATGATAATTAAATTTTGACTAAATAAGACTACTAATTTTTAAGATTAAACTGTCTCTTATTAAAGTGCATGTACTCTATTTTGTGACCAAAACTTCAGTGGATGTCTCTGTTATTTCTTGTAAACTAGAGGAAATTGAATGATTAATAGTAACGGCTGGGGTCGGTTGAGCACACAACACAAAAACATTTATTCCGTTATACATTAGACGAACATATATGCTGTATGCATAATGACTGATTATGAACTCTCTGAAAAAACATACTTCTGCCGTTTTATTATTTGATGCTGTAGTTTTTTTTTCTTTTTAAATTAGCTAGTTCTATTTTATTTGGTATATATTTCTAATCAATTTTTCCACTTCAAATTGTTTGTCATTAATCAAAATCATCATCTAATTGTTTATTATTATTTTAAAAACTATAGTTTCTTCTCGTCGTTATATTTTATCGTTTTAAGCATACACATTTTCTAACTTCCAAAACTATTTTTGCCTGTTTCATGTAAAAGTAGTTACTGATCAACCCTGATACTCGGTTGTTAGATTTCTAGCTTGTAGCCTGTAGGCCATAGATGTCCAAATTTATCTTTAAAGTAAAGGTGTTCTCTTTAGTCTAAACCGTGACCTAATTAAGACTCAATTCGCAGTTATATATATATATATACGATTAATGTCATGTTACTTTAAATATTTTTTAAGAAATATCTACTACAATATTAGTTTTGTAATATCTTTATTTTATATCTTAAATGTAATTTCGTTATACGCATACAAACAACAATTATCTGCTAACACAAAAATTTTGCGTATATCGTATGACAGAAATATACTTTATTTTAGCTATATTAATGTTTTAGCAACTCTACCATTCTACTATTCACTTGCTTTTTAATATACCACCCACCCCATTAGTATCACAATTAACTCAGATTAAACAAGATACGGACAGTATGCGAATGGCTTACTATTACATTTAAACAAATAAACAAATGGGAAGTATGCGGAGGATTTTTGTAGACTGTCTGCTTGTTGTGGCTTTCCTTGGATGCTTCCTCGTTCCTTAATTTTGAATTCAAATAACTAAATAAGTCATCCTTCCATGGAAAATAAGTTTATTGCATAATAGAATATAAGAATATATATCATCCACATATTTGGTTAGGATAGATGAAGACTCACAATTTATTCCATTTAGATATCAAATCTATGCTTTCTTTCTAAACCATCAATATGATATCTATGATCAAATGAAACAAGCAACCACCGGTGTAAACAAATTATACAATATATGAACAATTTATTTATATGGTCAAAGATTGTTCATTTTATTTTTATTTCTCACCATTTATTCTATGCTAACTTAAAGTCAGACGTCTTATGATAGGAATTAGACTTATATAGCATCTCACGAGCAAATGTATACATAATGAAATTATTAGAAAAACCGGCTCTGTGTATAGTACACCCGCTTTTATTTATTTATTTTGATTTAAGGGTAATTTTAGCCAACCCGTATTTTAAATAGTAACGTATATCCAACTCCAAGACATATAATCTATTTTTTTTTCTTAAACATATGTGCGCGATATGTTTATTAAAAAAAACAAATGGGTTATTAGAAATATATGTATACATAACTTTATAGAAATGGATACAATATAAAATGGTCAATACAAGTAAGTGTCAAAAGGAGATGTGTTACTTGTTAGAATTCATTTCACGTTTACGACAAGTCTTTCCCACTCTTTTAAAAAAGTTTATTTCGCCTATATATATAATCCTTTCCTTATATATCATTTCCTCTCCGAACATTTTACATACAAAAAGAAAAACAGTGACATCGTTTATTCCACTAGGAAGAACTAAATAATAAAAAAGCCTTTTAACAATAAAAAAAGGAGAATTAAAACAAAAAAAATCCTAGTTGTTTATTAATTTTTTTTTTGATGAATAACGATGTAAGAATATACATATAATGTGGTAGAGAACAATAGAGCAGTACCACATCTCTGATATATGAAATTGGCTAAATTGTAAAAACAAAGATTTCAAATTTCACGTTTGCATCTGTGCCAATATGGAAATTCAACGTACAGACTGTACAGTATATTATCAAATTATTTTCTTAATTTTTGACTTGGAAATATTTGATTGTCTATACGGTTGTCATAGAAAAAAAAATATTTTTTATTTTACCCGCAGCGAAAAAGAAATAAAATAAAAATCAAAGTCTGATATTCCTTAAATAAATAAGAGAGGCCATTCCAATTGAACTTATAAATCGGGGCCTGGCTTGGCTTTCATCCGTTTGCTAACCAATCAAGTGGTCTCGCGCGTAAGAAAATGACACGTGGGATTGGTCATGTGCATCACCAACTTGGTCCAAGTCTATCTGTATTTGTCTACTCAACTGCCACGTGGTAGGAGCAGGGCAAGTTAACGGTTCCAGAACAAGAGCAGACGTGGCAAGACAGCTGGAACGGTGATTGGCTTTCACGTTTATCTACGCCGCTGATTAATCCATTCGGATGGGCCCTCACCAACTAGCTTTATTTTTGCTCCTTATTTACCTCCTCCTAACAATTCACATCATCACCAATCAGCGAAAAAAAGAGAAAAATTAGGATGGAAATAAAATGAGTTATGTACTTGCTAAAAATGGTATAATAACCATCATATTTCAACTATTTTTGTTTTTCAAATTTCTTGATCGGATTGATTAACTGGTACAACTTTGTAAAAGGTAACAAAAAATAAAGATTAAGTCACTGCGGTTCTATAAAAATGCGTATAGTGATAAATGCATTTGTTGCGTTTGATTTAGTGAAAAACGCAGTTCTATATCTTTTCATCGGATTCGTTTTAATTAAAATAATGCTTTGTAATCTTCCCACTTTAAACTAGTATCTAAAGGAAATCAACGGATTTGGTTGTAACCTCGTTTGTGGATAAAAATTAGGATGGAATAAAGGCCACTGGTTGAACAAAGAATTTTAAAGTTTATACATCAGAGGGTCTGGGATTCGAGCCCCAATATTGCGATTTATTAATAAATTAACAGTTAAGTTTACAGGAAATCTTTAACGATATACAATTAGTGCCGTTTATCGTGATTTTATGCAGAGTAGTAAGTGTGTCCGTCAAGAACATATAAAATAAAATATTATCTGCAGTGGATCTAATAAGGGTCGTAAGAAATTCTTCGTTAAAAATTTATCTTTATAATAGTTTTCATCATCTGTAATAAAATTAATAAATTTAGACGATAAAAAAAAAAATTAATAATTTTAGACGATAAAAAAAAAAAAAAGAATTGGGGAGGGTTAACAAATGTTGAGCTAAACAAAAAAAAACAGGTTTCCTGGGAATGAAGCATGTCTCCGGCCGCATTATCCGACCATTATCTATTTTTTTTCCTCTTTTCTACTTTCTTTTTTTCATTTTTTTAATCAAGAAACCAAAATATATCAGTCATTAACAAAATTAAATTGGTTTCATCGAATTTTTAGGTTATGTAACTCAATATTTTAGTTGAGCCTCATCTATAACATCAATTATCTGTACTCCTTGCAATTTAAATCTAAGATACTGTATGATTAATCCGGTATTTAAATAAACAATTAAAACAATCAATCGAAAATATTAAATAATAAAAGACAAGTTTATCAGACGGATGCCTAAACAATCAACTAGTATATTTTTATTTATTGTATAGACTTTTCGTACAGTTTGATTATTTATTTATTGTTTAACTTATACTAGATGGCATGATTCGGATAAAATTTGGTATGGGAACACATCACATTGCCTAAATGCCTCAATAAATGCCGAAAGGGGGAAAATATCAAAGTATATTTGCATGTGGATGAGATCAAACGAAAATAAACATGTAAACTACTAAATTCTTAGATGGGATATTCTTAATTTTTCTATTTTGTCCAAGTTCTTTTTTTTTTTACTTTTCTTTTTATTTAAGTATTGACTATTAAAGATCTCTGACTTACCAATAATAACTTATTTTTAAACATTGCTGTGTTTGAAAAACACATTTCGCACTAGAAATTAACTATTTTCTTACTGCTTATTTAACTCTTTTTGCAAACAGACAAAATTTGCACACTATTTTGGTTTCTAAAAAGTTTATAAAGTTAAAAAGTATTATTGAGATTGGTTTTATCGAATAAAACAACTATCTTTTGAAGAGAAAATTAATTTAGAACATTTATTTTGATAGTTCTGATTGTATGGAAAATTTGGTTGAAATCTGACAGCTATCATATCACCTTAAAGTAATCAATTAACTAAACAATTTTTTTTGTGGTATTTGTTCCATTTATATTTTGCTAATTACCCTTTTCGAGTTCATAGCACATGCTCCGGACTAACCGTAATGTTGTACTCAAACATTAACGACAGTAACCATATTTTTGTGAATCCATGTGACATCTCTATCATAGTTTAATTCTGTGAAATCTCGTACTAAAGAACTACGACGTATGAGGATGTAATAATTATATATTTGAAAACGTCGTAGAAAGTTTATGTATATCCATTTCATTCGGAGACATGAAAACACCTTCTCCTCCTTTTATGTCGGACTCTTTTTTTGACTTAATTGCCAAGAAAATGGATGCAATTTGGAATAATTCTGATGTCATCACTAAACGTTATCGTAGAGGGAAGTTCTTATTCCACCAAAAGTCCTACATTAATCAAGCACCACATTCCTCCTCCTTTTTTTCCTTCTAAAATATAAAAAAAAAATAATTTTATCGACGTTCCATAATTAAACACCACATTCCTCATTTTTTATATCTTTTTTTTCTATTATTATTCTACTTATCAAAAGTGGCACGACATGTTCCTCTCTTTACTACGCAATTCCCACGCTTATGTTTTTTCCTCTCATGGGAAATGCCTAGAATGAGTCTTATCCAATTTTTATAAACTTTTTGGGGGGTTTTCCTTCTTTTCTTATAACAATTATTAACAAAAGCATGCTCGTGTTTCAACCAGAGAAAAAAGAAGAATCATGCTTATCCCCTCTAATTCTCCTTTAAACATTTTTAAAAGAAAACGTATAGTTTTGATTAAATTAATTAAAAAATTTAGTACGAGGAAAAGCTATGCAGTCTTTTTGTTGTAAATAAAAAGGGAGTATTATAAAGCTATGCAATCTTCTAAAATAGTTTTTTCATAAGTTGATGCTATTTTGTTGATGTGTGTTTAAGGAAGCGTGATGTGAATTAATAAACAAGAAAATTTATACTCCCTCCGATTCGTAATAGACTAATAGTTGTCGTTCTAGACTTGTTTTTCTTGTCAGGTTTCCTTCAACTAACAAATGTTCTGTTCACTAAAAGGTCTTCAAACTTCGACTTGCACTTGCTTAGGCCCATTTTACAAATTAGCGAATGCCTTCAAACCCGTTAATCCGACCCCTAACCTCCTCATTTATCATATCCATACCATAATCTATATGCTCAGCTAAAAACCCTCAAGAACATTCTCGTGATTTGTGTTCGAAATTACAATATTACATTAGCTGTGGCTGAATTTGTGTTTAATTTTCGTTCATTTTGTGAAGACTCTCAAAGATTTTAGAATACTTGCTATAAAACGTATAAACTAATAAAACCCACATTTATAAAGTTTTGGAAAAATCTTAACTGAATAAACAAACCAACAACACCAAATTCTGAAAACAAGGTTCGACTTTGATTAATCAAAGTCATAAAAGTAAAAATAAATTAGCAAAAACTAAGACGGCGTATTTCAGCCGAACAGATCAAATCCCATGTCCCCGTCAGACTCTTCCGCAGCTTCTTCCTCCACAGCTGCTGCCGCTGCAGCTTCACCAGATTCTCCTGAGACTGGTGCAGCCACCGCCACAGCAAACTTAGTCGGATCCTGAACCATCAATTAACAGTTACAAAAACAGTTTCAAGACTAATCATAAAAATATGAAACACAAATAATAGAAAAGAAAAGGGCCAAACCTTAAGGAACTCCTTCACATTCTCAGCCTGAGGGAAAGAATACTCAGTAGCTAAAGCCACAGCAAGAACATTCTTGTAAGCATTGAGGAACATGTGAGGCGCCGCTGCTAAGGCTGGGTAAGAGATTGCAAGAGAAAGTGAGGTAATCATAGAGACACCAGACGCAAACTTCTCAACAAGCTCGGCTTCAGTGAGGTTAAGCACTTCAGGGTCAAACACTGAGCCATTATCATATACTGACTCAACGACGAGACCATAAGAAAATGGCCTGATTCCAAGCTTGGCTAAAAGGGCAGCCTCAGATGAACCAACTTTGTCCCCTTTCTTGATAAGCTCCACAGGGGTTATGATCTCAACGGTACCTTTGTTGATTTTGGTTGGGATGTTAAGCACCTGGAAGAAGGAAGTTTGTGATGGGTCAAGACCAGTGTTGCCTGGTTGCACAACCACATCAATTGGAGCAACCAAACCCACACGAGCAGGAGCTCCAACCTGTTCAAACAGGACAACGAATTTCCCATCAATTAACAGTACAAGCTTAGTTAGAAAACTTCAACCAAGAATGTGTTCTTTTTTTTAACCCCAAATGAAGATTTTCACTATCCAAGCTAAATAATAACGAGGTTAGAGATTAACATAATAAGCAAACGAAAATATCAATCCATACTTGCAGTACACGAAAACATTAACAACAAGTATAATAAGATAACAAACCTTGTACTTGGCAACTTCTTCACTAACTTCCTTCAAGTCACCTTTGGTGAAGATCAATCCAACATTCCCCTGTTACAAGCAATTCATATAAATATATATAAGCTTCAAAGCAAAACTTATGAAAAACAGAGGAAGAAATGAACCTGAAGAAGAGGAAGGAGGTTAAGGAAAGCTTGATTTCCAGTTTTATCAGCATGAATCCTCACAGATCTCTTCATCATTGTGTTCTTCCCCATTAGAACAATGGAATCACCTCGTAGACCTTTCCGAATATTCTGAAGCTGAGTAGATCCAACATTATCAGCCGCCACCACAAGGATCTGAGGGTACTCGTTCAATAGCTGGCATAGCTTTGAATCGTAAACGATCTTCTTCTCCGCCTTTGTTGCTTTCACTGCCATTGCTACTTAAGATTTTTAAAAAAGGAACTTAAATTGGGGTAAGAAAATCGAGGGCCTAGACGAAGCTCGAGCTCGTACAAGGCGGACAGCGAATTGGCGCCGTCTCTTTAACCTCTGCTATGTTTGTTTTTCCAACCTAGAAAAAACAAAAAAGCAAAGCTGCGTAAGACTACGAAAGGTTGAAGAAGAAGACTTTGGGTTTATATAGTTACCGGGGTTTGTGGATGACCTAGATCTAACGGTTCATATTTGTTGTCTTTAATCCTATATTATCTCTACGTTGGGTTTGAGATGTGGGTCCAATGAGCTTTTAGCCCAATAGTAGTATATTAATGAATTCATAATCTTTAACATGTTTGATTGGATCAATAATAATACGGGAGCCCACCTATCCAAAGTCCAAATTAATTCCATCCAAAGTAAACCGAATAAGCAATTTAAAAGCTGGACCAACACTGAAGTCGGTTTAACTGGGATCACCCCTGTATTCAAGACCCAAAATTTTGCATTTGGAGATTGGAACAGTTAGTAGTATTGGTAACTAAAATAAACAAGATAATGTGTCGCTATTTAAAAGATCTACTTATATATTATGTTATAATGTTGGTTATTCACCTTAAAACAATGTGGATGATTACATTTTTTTTTTTGGAAAATGGAAGAGAAATACAGAATTTAACTGGTATTACACATTATAGGAAAATCTGAGCGGAGGGAACAAAAATTTTCATTTTCTATATCTTGAAATAATCTCTTGATCCGATAATTTGGACATTCCAATGATATTTTCCATGTGCCTTTAATTATTTTATTTTGAATATAGACTCAAAATTCACCATTTAGTCCATAATTTTTGGGAATGCCCATCTTCCCAAAGGCATCTTTCATGTGACTTTAGATCTTTGTTTTCAAAATCCATATGATCCACTAAGTGTGAGTCCCAAATTAGTCTTTAGTCTATTCTTTTGGCGTTGCTCATCTTCCAAAAGGCATGTGCCTCTAGTTCCTTTTTTTTTTTTAAACTAGTCCTTTAGTTCTTGTGTTTTTTTGTTCTTAAGTTCATATGATCCACTAAATGTATCTAGTTCACTTCTTTTGGCATTGCCCCTTTCCCAAAATCTTCTTCCATATGTACATAGTCCTTTTTAAAAAAAAATCTATGTGATCCATGCATCTTCCAATCCTATTCCATATTCCGAACACTATTTTTGGAAACAAATCCTTGACAATAGCACTATATTTCATTACCGTAAAAATGCTCTGATGAATCTAATAAATTGGAAGAAAATATAAAACACCATTTCTATGTATAAACTATTTAGAACTAAAATAAGTATAATGAAATCTACTTATATAATATTCATAAAAATATTTAAACTTTATAAAAAAATTTAAGTTGTAGTAAAATATGATATATATTCTAAGAAAAAAAAAATTGTAATTAATGTTTTAGATCTTTTATTTACAAGTCGATCCACATATTTCTTGTATACAATATTTTAAAAAGTTAACAATTAACGTCCTTGATAAATCGATCCACACAATAATTACCGTTTTTCAGGGGAAAAATAATATTTGATCCTAAAAGAATTGACCCCATATTTGTATTGCATCAACATATATAGTATTACAATTAGAAATAGTCATTTACGCGATCGATCAAATATACAAAATAAAAAAACTCCCAAAGATATAGTGAGTCACTCACTTCCATTGAGATATAGTTTCATTTTATGAATGGAGTGTCACTCACTGTACGCCAGATATATTTCTTTAATAATTTTCAGGATCATTGTATATTACTAAGTGTGATGATTTGTGTGAAGAAGGTAGATAATAACAAATTAAAATTGATTGCTACATTAGTTTAATACATAAAAGGTAAAATGAAACTGAAATATTTTTCCCCCTTTGCATGCAATGTGGGTTTAGAGACGGGAGCTGAAGAGAGGAAAGGATTGAGGGAGACGCTTATAAATTATTCTCTCTCAATCTTCTTTCTGGGTCTCTTCTCTCTTAAGAAAACTCTGCCATTTTCGCTCTCACTTGCTCACTCAGATTTCACCTGCAAACCCCTTGCTTCTTCTTGTTTCGTTTCTGTCTTTCTCCGGTTCAGGATTCAAACGAGTCAACCACGCTTCTTGACCGTTGATTCTTAGGTATTTCGTCTTACCCAGCTCCGTCTTTCGTTGTTTTCTGAGAAATATAAGCTAAATCATGACTCCGTCATGTTTCTGAGGTTTTTGTCCCTACTGGGTTTATTGCGTTTCCAAATGTAGGTTTGAAATTTTGGAAATTTCGGTTTACTGTGTGTTACTATTGCTTAGATTAGTAGAAACGAGCAGAAAATTGTGTCTTTTACAGATTTTCGAAGTTGTTCTTGCGACTAAGTTTTTTTTTTTCAAAGACTGGATTTTTATTTGGAAATTTCTGAGTTTTTTCAAGTAGTGAGCTTAGATGTCTCTGTTTCTCTGGTTGTTTCATTTACTAAGTGCTAACTTGGTGTCGTCGTTGTATATTTTCGGTTTTTAGGGGTTTGTCATGGAGGAAGAGTTTTCATCAGACATTCTTGAAGGAGAGATTGTTGGAATCACATTTTCTCTTGCTACTCACCATGAAATTGTAAGTTTTAAAGATTTTTCCCCTCTGGACTTGATCCATTTTGTTCTGCATCTTTATACCCTCGATTAAATTGATGAATGTGGTTCCAAGAGTCATCAAAAGTTGCATGTATGGCTTTGTTTGGTTCTAAGCTAAAATTTTCATCATAAGTTCTACAGGAGTAAGGATTACGAATATCCACAACCCTCTATAATTTGGTTAAGTTTGGCACCAAGTTTCCGAATATCAGTATAGTTGTCTCAGCTCTTTATAGTGCTAAGTTCCATACTTTTACTTTTAAATGCTATTCTGCAATATATCTTTCGTCACTCTTTTATTTCTCACTGGACTGTAATTTTTTCTTGCAGCGTACAGCATCAATTAGTGAATCTTCCATAAATCATGCCAGTCAACTCTCTAACGCATTCTTGGGGTTACCTCTTGAGTTTGGTAAATGTGAATCTTGTGGTGCGACAGAACCAGATAAATGTGAAGGTAATCCAGTTCCGTTTTTGCTATATATTGTTTCTTACATTGTTTGTTGGAATGGTTTTTCAGATATCGATCTTTGTTTCTACATTTTCAGGTCATTTTGGTTATATTGAGCTTCCAGTTCCAATATACCATCCTGCTTATGTTAATGAGCTAAAACAAATTCTGAGCCTTCTGTGCTTGAAATGTCTGAAGATAAAGAAGGCAAAGGTATAACCTCATTAAGTTTTTTTAAATCCCATGTGATCCATTCATATAATTTTATAAAAACCATCAGAAACCATATTAAATCTCGACCAATTTTTTCACCTTTCTGATTACAGAGCACAAGTGGTGGTCTTGCAGAGCGCTTATTAGGTGTCTGTTGTGAGGTGAGTGGCATGTACTGCACATTCTAATTGTTTCCTTCAGTTAGTTGCAAATATAGAGTAGTTATTGTGCGTCTTTTGATCCATTCAATGAATGTAGCGTTAATCAATTCTATGTGAAGTAGTAGTTATTCGTATTTTTGTGGTACCATGGAACATTCACTGATTATATCTGTTTTTGGATGTTATTATTGAGGAACTTCTTGGAGTTTTAACTACTGAATTACTATGTTTAGGAAGCTTCGAACATCTCAATCAGAGATAAAGCATTAGATGGTGCCTCATACCTAGAATTGAAGCTCCCATCTAGGTCTAGACTGCAGGCGGGTTGCTGGAATTTCCTGGAAAGATATGGTTACCGCTATGGAAGCAATTATACGCGGCCCCTGCTGGCAAGAGAGGTTTTTATTTTCTTGTGCATGCTTATGTTTCTATTTCTATCGTAGAGTGTTTATTAGTTACCTTGAAAATACTTTTTTTTTTTTGTAATTACTAACATGTGCATAATCGTTTGTGAGGAAATGATGTGCTCTATAACTTCAAGTTCTTGGTATACTTTTGGTATCCTATTCAAATTAGTTTACATTGTTGGTTAGAAGTATGCTAAGCTAAGTAGATATACTTTCAAATTCATGTGCAAATGTTTGAGCAAAAGACGCAATGAATATACCTTTATAAGTCTCTGCAAGGCAACAATGCCTCATGTTATGTGATCAATAGGTTACTGGTTCTTGTAAGGTTTTGAGGTCCAAGGTGTTCTTTGGTTCTTTTTGTTTATTTGAAATTCCACCTTTTTTAAGCTGTTTTGTTTTTGGAAACTGATGATTACGTTCTGTCCATTTCCTTCTCCATATGCTTGGAAAACAAATAGGTAACGGAAATTTTAAGACGGATCCCCGAAGAAACAAAAAAGAAACTCACAGCAAAGGGACATATTCCTCAAGAAGGATACATACTAGAATATCTTCCGGTCCCACCTAACTGTCTGGCAGTGCCAGATGTTTCTGATGGTTTCAGTTCCATGTCAGTGGTAAGCTAGTTGAAACTAAAATGGTGTGTCGAGTTTATTGAATTCTTTGGCTTGTGTTTAGAAAGTAACCCCTGGATTTGTGTCATTCTTATTTTCAGGATCCTTCCAGAATTGAGCTTAAAGACGTTATTAAGAAAGGGATAGCCATAAAAACCTCTAGGTCTGGTGAGACAAACTTTGAGTCGCATAAGGCTGAAGCCAATGACATGTTTAGAGTGGTGGATACCTATCTACAGGTGAGAGGTACTGCAAAAGCAGCAAGAAATATTGATATGAGATACGGGGTGTCTAAGATCTCGGATAGTTCCTCTTCCAAAGCTTGGACAGAAAAAATGAGAACACTTTTCATTCGAAAGAGTTCAGGTTTCTCTTCTCGTAGTGTCATCACTGGAGATGCTTACAGACAAGTTAATGAGGTAGGGATACCAATTGAAATTGCGCAGCGAATCACATTTGAGGAAAGGGTTAGTGTCCACAATAAGGGTTATCTACAAGAGTTGGTGGACAACAAGTTGTGTTTGAGTTATACTCAAGGGTCTACAACCTATTCTTTACGGGATGGTTCCAAGGGACACACTAAGCTTGAACCTGGGCAGGTTGTTCATCGCAGGGTCATGGATGGGGATGTTGTGTTTATCAACCGACCCCCGACAACACATAAGCATTCCCTTCAAGCTCTTCGGGTGTATGTTCATGAAGACAATACGGTGAAGATTAACCCTCTGATGTGTGCCCCCCTCAGTGCTGATTTTGATGGTGATTGTGTCCATTTGTTCTACCCACAGTCACTTAGCGCTAAGGCAGAGGTTATGGAGCTCTTCTCTGTGGAGAAGCAACTGCTTAGCTCACATACTGGACAGCTGATTCTGCAGATGGGTTGTGATTCTTTGCTGTCTTTGAGGGTTATGCTGGAGCGGGTGTTTCTGGACAAGAAAACTGCTCAACAGTTAGCTATGTATGGCTCTCTGTCTCTGCCACCACCAGCACTAAGGATGTCCAGTAAATCTGGTCCAGCTTGGACAGTATTTCAAGTTATACAGCTTGCCTTTCCAGAGCATTTGAGCTGCAAAGGGACAAAATTTATGGTAGATGGAAGTGATTTCCTGAGCTTTGATGGCGGGATTGATACAATGGCGTCTGTCATCAATGATATAGTAAGTTCAATTTTCCGGGAAAATGGTCCAAAGGAGGCTCTTGGATTCTTTGATTCGCTGCAGCCTCTGTTGATGGAACACCTTTATGCTGAGGGCTTTAGTGTGAGTTTGGAAGACTTATCCATGTCTAGGGCAGACATGGATGTAATTCACAATCTTATAATACGAGAGATTTCACCTATTGTGTCTCGCTTGAGATTATCATATGAAGATGAATTGCAACTTGAGAACAGTATCCACAAAGTGAAGGAAGTGGCTGCTAACTTTATGCTGAAGTCTTATTCCATGCGAAACTTGATTGACATCAAGAGTAACTCCGCAATCAACAAGCTGGTGCAGCAGATAGGCTTCTTGGGCCTTCAGCTTTCTGAAAAGAAGAAGTTCTACACGAAGACTCTGGTGGAGGACATGGCTCAGTTTTGTAAGAGAAAATACGGCAGGATTTCTTCGTCTGGTGATTTTGGAATAGTGAAGAGCTGCTTCTTTCATGGGCTGGATCCCTATGAAGAGATGGCTCATTCAATTGCAGCCAGGGAGGTCATTGTTCGCTCTTCAAGGGGATTAGCTGAGCCTGGAACACTCTTTAAGAACCTGATGGCTGTTCTTCGGGATATCGTGATTACAAATGATGGAACTGTAAGAAACACGTGTAGTAATTCAGTTGTCCAGTTCAAATATGAAGTTGATTCTGAACGTGGACATCAAAGTCTGTTTGAAGCGGGAGAACCTGTTGGAGTATTGGCAGCTACAGCCATGTCCAATCCGGCTTATAAGGCTGTGCTTGATTCCAGTGCAAGTAGTAATTCATCATGGGAGCTAATGAAGGTAGAGCATCCTCGAATCTGCCTCCTGAGTATAGCTTTGATCATCTGTATTGTCGATGCTTAAGTGTTTATGTTTTTTCCTTTTCGCAGGAAGTTCTTCTCTGCAAAGTCAATTTCCAAAACACTGCTAATGATCGACGCATAATCCTATATTTAAATGAATGCCACTGTGGAAAGAGGTATTGCCAGGAAAATGCTGCTTACACTGTTAGGAACAAGCTGAAGAAAGTTAGTCTTAAAGATACTGCAGTGGAATTCCTAGTCGAGTAAGTATTGGTTTTTAGTAACTTAGGTTGCTCATTTTTGTATCTTTTACTTTTACTAAACTACTTTGCAATCTGCTTTTATTGCATGCAGATACAAAAAGCAACAAACGATATCAGAAATCTTTGGAGATCCATGCCTACATGGTCATATTCATCTGAATAAGGTTTGAGTTCTGGTACCTCTACTGTTGACTCTTTTTGGAAGCCTCTACCTGCATAGAAACACTCTACTCCTAATTATCCTTTCAATTTTTTCTGTGTAATTGGTATTTTTGGTTTACTAGACATTGCTGGACGATTGGAACATCAGTATGCAGGATATACTTCATAAGTGTGAAGATGTAATTAACTCACTAGGACAAAAGAAAAGGAAGAAAACTGAAGAATTCAAGAGAATAAATATGTCTGTCAGGTTTGTACATGATTCACTTTTCCACTGGATGTCATCTCTGATTGTATGAAGTTCAGAATTTAGCCAGTTCTTTTCTTTCCATCATTCTTGTTCTTCATATTATTGTGTCTACTTGTCTAGTTTTTTGATTCTGTTGCCTGATTGTTATTAATCTATTCTCAAATTAACAGTGGGTGCTGCGATTTCCAAGAAGCAAATATGCCATGCTTGACGTTCTCCTCCTACAATGCCACAGATCCTGATCTAGAAAGAACTCTTGATGTTCTTTGCAATACAATTTACCCGGTTCTGCTGGAAGCAGTGATCAAAGGTACTTGAATGATTCTTCGAGTTTTTGTCTATTCTTCCTTTTTCCCTGCCCTTTGATTATGATAGAATCTTCCTTTCAAATCTTTCTTGTTAGCTGCCTTGCGGATTTTTTTTTTTGCCAGAAGGTTAATGAACCAACACCTTTTCTTCAACTAGTCTTGAATAATCTTTCAATTGAAATTCGATACTATAAGCCTATGTTACAGTAAGATTTCTATAAAAATGTTATTCATGATACTTATGTATCTAAACTGTGCAGGTGACCCACGGATTTGCTCAGCAAATATAACCTGGAATAGTCCAGAAATGACAACCTGGATCCGAAATCCTCATGCGTCCCGCCGAGGGGAATTGGTTTTGGATGTCACCGTTGAAAAGTCTGCTGTCAAGCAAAGCGGTGATGCATGGAGGGTTGTGATAGACTCATGTCTTTCAGTGCTTCACCTAATAGATACAAGACGATCAATCCCTTATTCCATAAAGCAAGTGCAAGAATTGCTTGGGTTATCATGTGCTTTTGAGCAAGCAGTTCAGGTACTTAATAACTTTAAACCTGGTCCATGCATTGAATCTTACTCTTAAATCCATGAACCTTCTGTCATCTTTCGTGTTTGTTATCATATTTACTCGTTGTTTATGTAAGGAAGTTGTTGATTTGTTTTGTAGCGTCTCTCAGCTTCAGTGAGAATGGTCTGCAAAGGAGTTATGAAAGAACATATCATTCTCCTTGCAAACAACATGTCTTGTTCGGGCATTATGCTGGGTTTTAATTCGGGAGGGTACAAGGCTATGACCCGATCCTTGAACATCAAGGCTCCATTCACAGAAGCGACTCTGATTGTTAGTAGTCTGATGCTTTAATATCTAATACCAATTTTTCTAAGACTATATTGGCAGTCTATATTAACAGGAATTACATTTTTTTGTGTTTTAGATACCAAGGAAATGTTTTGAAAAAGCTGCTGAGAAATGTCATACAGATTCTCTATTAACAGTTGTTGGGTCTTGTTCTTGGGGAAAACGTGTGGATGTTGGTACAGGTTCACAGTTTGAGCTGCTATGGAACCAAGAAGAGGTAGATATTCTCACTAGAAAACATACCAATTGACTGACTTGGCTCATAAATGAAATTTGATTTTCTTATTGTCAACCTGTTTGCAGACTGGTCTTGATAATAAAGAAGAAACAGATGTGTATAGCTTTCTCCAAATGGTTAGATCCCCAAGTAAAGATGCATATGTTTCTTCCCCTGGTTTTGATGTTACCGAGGAAGAAATGGCTGAGTGGGCTGAATCTCCCGACCGAGACCCTGCTCTTGGAGAGCCCAAGTTTGAGGATAGTGCTGAGTTCCAAAATATGCATGATGAAGGAAAGCCATCGGCCAATTGGGAGAAAAGCTTTCTGCAGGTTAATGGTTGCAGTGGTGGCTCAGAATGGGGAGTCTCAAAAAACAGTGGTGGTGAGGCAAACCCGCAGTCTGCCTGGGAAAAGACTACCAATGTTGAGAAGGAAGATGCTTCATCTAGTTGGAACACTACAAGACCAGCTCAGACGGTTTCTTTTGTTTCAGAAAATAATGATCCTACTTCTGATGCTTGGGGAAACAAATCTTGGGACAAAAAGAAATTGGAAACTGAATCAGCTCCTGCTGCATGGGGTTCTATGGAGAAAACTAGTTCTGAAACTAAATCAGGTGGAGCTGCATGGAGTCCTTGGGACCAAAAGAACACAGAAACTGAATCAAGTCCGGCTGCTTGGGATTCGAAGGACAAAACTAATTCTGATTCAGGTGGGGCAACTTGGGGTTCTAGGGAAAAAACTAAATCAGAGTGTGCTACAAATAGTTCTTGGGACAAAAGGAGCTTGGAAACTGAATCAGGTGCTGCTGCATGGAGTTCAGGGTACAAAAGTAATTCTGAAAATGAATCAGTTGCTGCTGCATGGAGTTCAGGGTACAAAAGTAACTCTGAAAATGAATCAGTTGCTGCTGCTTGGGGACGGCCAACTCCCACTACAACAGACAATGACACCATTGAAGGTGATGGTAATCCGTGGGTCTCTGTGAAGGGGATGAAAAGCGGAGAAAAAGATGAAAAGGAGAGAAGCCAATGGGGAAATCCAGCCAAGAGATATCCCGAAGGATCACATGGTGGTGGTACTGACTGGAGAGGAAATTGGAACCGTCCTCCTAGGACACCTAGATCTGAGAATAATTTGGCTCCCATGTTTACAGCTACAAGACAGCGCTTGGACTTGTTCACGTCTGAGGAGCAAGAGATTCTCTTGGATGTCGAGCCAGTAATGAGGACTCTAAGGAAAATAATGCATCTGTCCGGGTATTCCTTTCTAGTTCTTAAGCTCAGTCTATCCAATTTCCAGTTGTATGTATAATTTATACAGTTACATATTCCATAAATATATATTTTGCTTCATCTTTGTAAAACTGTGTTGTTGTAATGAAGGTACCCTGATGGAGAACCAATTTCGGAAGATGACAAAATGTTTGTCCTGGAGAAGATTTTGAACTTCCATCCTGAAAAGGAGACAAAGCTAGGTTCTGGTGTTGATTTTATCACGGTAAATTGCATCCTCCTTTACAATTTTAGCTTTTCTTCTAAATCTCACTTAGCCTTATGTATGATTTGAAATTGGTGGAACAACAATATAGGTTGATAAGCACACCACGTTCACAGACAGCAGGTGTTTCTTTGTAGTCTCCATTGATGGGGCCAAACAGGACTTTTCATACAGAAAATGTCTCAACAGATATTTGATGGAGAAATACCCCAACCTCGCTGAAGAATTCATTGACAAATATTTTAAGATAAATCAGCCTAGAGGTAACCAGGACAAAAACAACCAAGATGCCACACCACCTGGGGAAGAACAGACTCAGCCTCCTACTCAATCTATAGGTTATGGAGGTGAAGACTTTCAGACTCAGACTCAAGCTCAGTCTCCATCTCAGACACAGACTCAATCTCCATCTCAGACTCAGTCTCCATCTCCATTTCAGGCTCAGTCCTCATCTCAGACACCAGCTATGTCTTCTTCTCAGACTGATTAACTCTTTTATGAGTTGAGAGCCAAGGTAGTTTCATAACCCCCAGGAAAGAGCTTCGTTTAGGTAACTTTTTATCCACTGTTTTGTTTTGTTTTGAGATGTACATAAAAAGTGGAGAGAATGCTGGGTTATTTTTTTTTCATGAAAAGACTCTGATGTGAACTGCAAAACAGTGTGTAGATGCAGTTCTGTCTAGTTGCAGATCGTTCGTCTTGAAATCAGTTTTAGGTTTCACTGGGGCTGGTTTAATTTTAGAGTCTAACGGCGTTGTAGTGATGCCTAACATTGACTATTTATTGAGAGCAATGCATTTGCCACATCTCTTTTTACTTTTTGCTTTTGTTTCAAGTTTAATTTTCAGATTCACTTCTAATATGTAAGGATCTTAACTTCAATGCATAACTCCCTGTCCCAGCCAAATTTATATTCCCTTACAAATAAAAAACCACTCCGAAATCGAATCAAAATCCGAATTAAAAACCCCATCTTTCAGGTTCCAAGCTAAACATAAACAATATTTAAACCCGAAGTTCTTATAACGGACTAGAAAATTTGGGCTCAAGAAAAGAAAGCCCATTAATAGTCTGCCAAATTTAAAGCTTGGGAAAATTGAAAAGACAGATTCGCGAGTTGTTCGTTCGTTCGCGGAGATGTCTGTCTTTGATGATTCTTTCGTCATACTCGGCGACGATGCATCTGAATCAGTTCCGGTTTCAGGCTCTTTTGACACCACTGACAACTCCTTCTCAGCCTACGACGGCTCTATCCCAGTAGATGACTCCGTCGACGATGTTTTTGCGGCGCATTCTTCTGACTACGGTGCTTACTCGAACGGAGGTGACGTCTTCGGATCCAACGGTGGACATGACGGTCCTATTTTGCCACCACCTTCAGAGATGGAATCAGATGAAGGATTTGCTCTTAGAGAATGGAGAAGGTTAGATCTACTGTTAAAATCTTGACTTGATTGCGTTAGGTTTACTTGTACCTCAGAAAATTAGCTAAATTGACTTGGAATCTCTCGAATTTTGTTAATTTAGTGCCCATTGTTCTGTGAAGTAATCAGACTATGTTAAATCGGATCTGAGATTAAAGTAACAGTATTTATAGCTATATGTGTCACAAAAGATGCTTCTAGCTGTTTTTGTAGCTTGTATTGTTTGTTAAGTTGATTGGATTGTATTGATCTGAATGAGAATCACATTGTATATGTTATGTATACTGGAATCAATGTGATGTTGTGAGTGATGTTTTCGTGCTATGGACTATGGCTTATGTTATGTTCAGACAAAATGCAATTCAGCTTGAGGAGAAGGAGAAGAGAGAAAAGCAAGTGTTGAACCAAATAATTGAGGAAGCTGATCAATTCAAAGTGGAGTTTCATAAGAAGGTTGAAGTAACTTGTGAAAACAACAAAGCAGCTAACAGGGAGAAGGAAAAGGTTTGTTCCTTTTTAGCTAAATTTTTTTAGTTTAATCATCTTTTCTCAATTTTGCGATCTTGTCGTGTGGTTTGGGGAGAATTGTCAATATAACTCCAATGGCTTGTAGAAATTCAGATTTTCAACTACGACCATCTTTTTCTTAGTCAACTGTTCTGACCGTTTTTTATTCTGGGTCAACTGTGATTGATCTTAATATGTTTGACGTGTATGTAATTGATGTGACCTTTGGTGTCTATATTTAGCTGCTTATCACCTTTTTACAGATTTTTTAAAACTTTGTTCATGTTTTTGTTTTTCTTTGAACACTTAAGCTGTATCTGGAGAACCAAGAGAAGTTCTACGCAGAAGCCAGCAAGAATTACTGGAAGGCAATAGGAGATCTAGTTCCTAAAGAGGTTCCAACAATAGAGAAAAGAAGAGGAAAGAAAGAGCAAGACCCTAAGAAGCCAACAATCTCTGTGATTCAAGGTCCAAAGCCTGGAAAGCCAACTGATCTTACAAGAATGAGACAAATATTGGTGAAGCTCAAACAAAACCCGCCTTCTCACCTGAAACTCACTACTCAACCTCCATCGGCTGCTCCTGCTCCTCCAAAGAATGTTCCTGAAACCAAGCCCACTGAGGCGGTTACTGCTGCTTAATTCACTCTTTCGTTTTCTATTCATTGCTTACATCTGTGTGAATTCCGTCTTTTTATTTCCTTGTGTTATAAACAGCTGAGAGATTCTATGGGCCAAGTGTGTTATTAACATAATTATGTCATATTGGATATACTTTTATGTTTGAAGTACTAAATCAGAAACAGTTGAAAAGTAGTTAATTTCTCAATTAAATTGGTTAATGGATCCATCAATTTAAGGGTTAAATAGTACGAGTGGAGGTTTACAGAAGACGTTAAAACGCAGCTTCACATATAATCATCAAACTCGTGTGATAAAAACTCACAAACAATAAAAGGAGAAGAGAATCTCAAAGATCAAAGTTTTACAAAAGGCTTATCTTTCTTCATTCCTTCATCTCCCTTGTAAGCTTGCAGGTGACCTGCAACCTCTCTCACTGCCTGCATCATCTTCCTTTTCATTTGCCTCGAAGCAAATGCCATTGTTGTAGCAGATACTGATCTCTGAGCTTGCATTGCTGCTTGTTGCTAGTGGAGAATCTGAAACATTTAGCGGTCTGCCTCGTGTATGTCCAGATCTCACACTGTACATTGATGATGCTGGAATGTTCGTCATTAGAGGTCTCAGATTCCCTGGAATAGTTCTACGTATATCCTGTTTTCATCATAATGTTTGATCATCATCAGTTAAACATAATTCCCACTAATGGGGAAGAGAAAACGAGAGAGAGTGTACGCACCATATGCCTTATTGCCATGTCAAGGGATTTCTTGGAGAGTGTTCTTCCAAATCCTGCACTGTCTGGTGATGAAGACTTTGCAGACAAGTTACCATGAGGAGAACTCTTGTCATCTGACCTGGGAGGAGCCAGTTTCCGCATGTTTACTACTCTCTCCACCATTTTTGTTCCCATCATCACAGGGCTAACATTGTCACTGGCTTTGGAATATCCACGGTTAACCGCAGGAACAGAGCTACCACTAGTGTACATTGGTGCTCTTCCTCTTGATGGTGAACATGACTGCCTTCTCGGTCTTCCTGCTACAGGACCGCCTGGCTCAACTGAACCAGAACGAGGGCTTGGAGCTCCGGGTCTGCCTCTTGTTGCTGAAAGTGGCCTTTCGGGTAATGTTGTCCTTAGATTTGGAGGAGTTTCTAGAGAGAAACCAGGCATGTCCGATGGCTTCCATGGCCTTGACCTCGCTGTAGGAGAAGCTCCACGAGATAAAGCAGGGTTCTTAGATGGTGTTGGCATAGACTTTGCAGGTGCTGGAGAAGAAGGCTTGATTTGGGATATTGTTGGCCTTGCTGTAGTAGTTCCAGCACTTCCAGAAGTAATTGGGCGGCGAGTTGGTGTAGCTGACCTCGATATGGTTTTAGGCGGAGGAAGTGCGGGTCTTGAAGTTGGTGTTGAAGATCTGGCAGTAGATCTTGACAGAGGTGTGGTGGACCTTGAAGGACCTGCAGACTTTGTGCCAGTGCTGGGGGTAGATCTAGTTGCTGAACCAGCAGATCTAGCAGTTGAAGTAGTAGGCTTAGATACAGTAGGTGTGAGCCTAGATGATGAATTTGACCTACTTATAGACGTAGGCTTAGTCGTTGCTGATACTGTGGACCTAGAATTAGTCATAGAAGGTCGAGTAGTCGAGGAGACAGTGGCTCGCGAAGTGGGTGTTGAAGGCCTTGAGGATTTTGAATTTGTTGTCAGTGTTGATGATCTTCCAGTGGGCGGCGTGGCAGGTCTTGATCCAGGTCCTCCAGATGATGAAGGTCTTCGACTTGGTCCACTAGAAGAGCTCAATCCAGGTGAAGAAGTTGGCTGTTTAGATGTTAGATGGTTCCTTGCAGCAGGCTCAGTTGATGAATTCGCCAGCTACGACATACAATTCATAGGTTATAATAATGAAGTGTGATACTAAAAATAGTAAAATTTCAGAAATAGAACAATGGAACCTAATCATTCAAGCAATCTCGTTTGGAATGTCTATTGTTCGTATCAACCTTATGCTATGGAAAATATGCTAATCTAAAAAAAATCAGAACAACATCCCACCTAACAAAAGGATAGATTCAATTAACTAGTACAAACATGAAACTTGAGATGTAAACGCCTCAGACTGATGCATGGCATATAAAACATATAAAACCACTCAGAGTGAAGCTCTATTTTAACAATGGTTAAACTACTTTTGGCTGTTTATCTAGTATCCAGGATTCGATAAAAGGTTCAGAACACTAAGCAACAACATTCTTACCCTAGAAGTCAATGTAGCCGGGCGACCCTTGGCATCACCAGTCTTACTCATCATAGTTCTATGTGATTCCATCTCCAGTGATGGAAATAGAGGAGTACCTGGAGGGGTCAGAAGCCTTTGAAAGACAATAAGAGAAGTTAGAACAGAAATAATAAACAGTGAAACGATATTATTCAAGAAAGCATGTGAAATACAGTATAACAGACATCCTACAACTCTTCCACGACATTTCTCAGCATCATTCATAAAGATCATGAATATTTAAAGCAGAAAAGTTCTAAACAAAGAGTTACATAATCTGACACCAAATTCGAGTCTATTGGATTTAATACATGCCTGATAAGGATGAAACGTGAAGAATACAACACAATTAAGTGCTCACAGACGCAAGCTATGAACCATAACATGTAAATATGTTAGCTAGGAAAAAAATTGGTTAAAAAGTTACCATTCATAATCATTTTTATCGCCTTCAGAATTGAGAAAATCATCTGGAGCAGCTGTCTTTCGTGCTGGAGCACTACTTGAGATGTTAAACACAGGTGAAGTTCCAGGCTTTGAACCTAAATACTAAAACCATTCAGCTCCTAGACCAAATCACAAACATGTTTCCTTACAAATTAGAAAGAAAAAAGTATAATATACCTAATGGAGTTTCAAACTCATCAGGGTTATTGAGAAGGAGACTATCCTGCTCTTTCTCACGGCGTCTCATCTCAAGAAACAATGAAAGCTCTTCATCTTTCTCAGCCATGATAGAAGCCCTAAGTTGTTGCCTTTGCCTCTCTGCTGAATCCAGCAATAGAGACTCTTGTGCCCTAAAACTTCGATTCATCTTCTCATAAAAATCTCACCAAACTTACAGATCAAGAGACAAAAAAACCTAACTTAGCTTCCAATTCACTCCTCACCTCAGCAAACTCAAATAATATCCTAATCTAAAGTTAGATTGTTTTCTACAAACTTAAAAACTAGTCCTAAAATTGAAGAAACCAACACGAAAATTCGAACTTCACAAGCTTAAAAACATTAACTTGCAACACTATTTTCACTAATTTCCCCCTTTGAAAGTAAGCAGAAAGGAAGAAAAAAAAGAAGGAAAGTTTTAACTTTTTTAGAAGGACGACACGAGCTTTCTCAAAGAAACCGCCATTGTGGAGAAACGGAGCTCAAGAACCTAACAAACTACAGTTAACGGAGAAAATAAAACCCAACAGCAGAATAAACCTAGACACAGAGAGAGAGAAAGAGAGAGATTTTGGAGATCGAGGGAGAAAAGATTTGAGAAATGGGAGAGAGAAGCGAGAAAGTGTGAAGAGGAATGGCATCTAGTGTAATTATGGAGCTTTGAGATCGGTTGAATTGGAAACTAGTTTAGTTCATTATGAATAAAATAAAATGTTTTTTTCTTCTTTGGGTTTGATGAAAAAATTTTACAATATATTTTTTTTTGGGTTCGATGAAAAATATTTACAATATCTCATGTCGACGAGACAAGACATCTGGACTTGGTATGGTACCTAATCTGCTCTCAATTGTTTCTATCGCTTCAAGCCTAAGGTTTCAGGATTCTCTCATTTTCTGCTCTGCTCTGCTCTTCTTCTTCTTTTTTTGTGTGTGTTGCGCAATGATTGTTCCTATGAACAAATATGTGTATATATGTCGAGTGATCATCACTTTGAGTAATTGTGTAACTTACAAGAAACCGATCTAGATAATCTTGAGATTATTATTGTAGTATAATTTTTTTTGTTGAACCATATATAGAAAAAGTGTTTGGAATATTAAGACCTTTGAATCCCGATTGAAAAATAAAACATCATAACTATTTAAAGTATTTCAGTTGGAAATGATGTATCCAATAAAACTAATAATTAAATTTAGTTTACACATGATTCACAAAGTCGTCTCCAAATTTAGCTACAAATTATTAAGTCCTTAATCTGTCACCTACTAATTAGGTACATACTAGATTCCAATTAGTGACGATTTGAAAAATATATGATTTTAAATATAGTATAGTTTTATAAATGTTTATTGGCACCAGTCGCCATCGTATCTCAGGTAGGTCGACATTTTCGACAAGCTAGCGAGTCGGATCATTGTTCAATTGGTTTGAAATCATTTAATATATTATTGAGTTGTGAAGATTAATTTCTCATATCCCATGTTTGGTCTAATGATTGGAACGGATGCTTGTCGTATCATAACCGTAAGGAAAATGTACTACATAACATTAGTATATTATGATAGCCAAAGTGCTCTTCATTTAGCAAAAAATGGGATGTACCATGATCGAACGAAATACATACAATTTTGGTATCACTTCATCGTTAAACTAGTGACGATCTTACGATGAAATGTTGATATTCCGTTGCAAAAATTTCCTAGATTTTCACTAGTTTAACAATGAAAATGTGTTTTTGATTTACTCGCTCAATTTGATTTTCTTGAATGAACCGATGTTACAATTTCATAAAAAAAAAAAAAAAAAAGTGTTTGAAGCGTTTATATCAGACAAATCTATGGAATTGCTTGCTTTCAAAAGCAACTAATTTAATTTGCCGACCGAACATAACTTGCTTAATTATACCTGTCCAAGCAGATAAACAAAATTAAGCCCATACAGGTTTGATTAATAGACCAAAGCTAATGTTCCATATATATAAAAAAAAAACTATTGGGTTTGGATTTGAAATGGGTCTTAGACACATTGGTCGAGACTTTTAGACCACAGTCCTAAATTAAGAATCGACGGTTGATTACTCGACGTTGATAAGATACGCAGTGGCTTCACTTGTCGTCCCTAGGATTCAAGCGATTAACCTCAACATCTCTATTTATGGTAGGTAGGTAATCTTCTCCTCATACAAAGAAGATTTTTTTTTTTTTTTTTTTTACATAACTGAGTTAATCTGAGGTAAGAAAACAAAATTCAACGGTCCAATAAGACACAAGAATATGGTAAAAAGGACATATATTTCTCCTACAATTCATATGGTCAAGGGCATGCACTAAGTCTCTGTCACCACCATCGCATAATCAATGAACACCATAATGTTAAAAACAAAGTATTCGGAGAAGACGTAGCCAGTAGATGTCGAGGTGCTACAAAAATTTTGGTCATAAATGAAATATTGTCATAATAATGTTGAAAATATGTTTGATTGTGGTGTATTCCTAAAATCCTGAATAGATAATTTAGTTCAACATATAATCTTATAGTAACATGAATAATGCCTGAATTTCTTGATTATTTCACTCATATATATATGATTCAAATTCAAATAACTTTGATTCTTAAGATCTCTTCACTATTATATGTAAACTTTTATAGATAACTTACATGGATTTAGAATATGATCTCATTAATTAAAATTGAGTTTACTTCAGTTTTGTTTGTTCTTTCATGGAATATGAATATAGCCACAAGGTTTTAGATGGAAGAGTTTCTAATACACCAGCTAGAATTGTGAAAGGTCAATTAAAACAATTGTTTAGTTATTATCCATCTACATGTCTCATACCAAATTGCATCACTAGATGACGCAACTACTCCAAGTTGCAAAAATCTAACAACAACCTTCATTAATGTCGATATCACATAAGAAGAGGCTCTAAATAGAATCAGAATAAAAAGGATGAAATATCTGATATAAATTATTATTACTATTTGCAGTAGGGAGACATAGAAAAAGACTCAAACCATAATTAAATAACCCAAAGATGGGTTTTCTCCCACGGATTATTATAATGACAATCATTACAATAAAAACTAACATATAATCACTTTGATATCATAGATTGAACCGACTGACTCAAAATTCCCAAACCGACCGGTCCAACTAAGAAGAAATCATTCGATCCCGGTTAATTAAGCTCTGGTTCCGGCAGCACCACCACCATCGTGGCCGTTCTTTCCACCGTGAAACGCCGATGAGAAATTAGTGTTGAGATCAGAATACATAGAAACAACCTTAGAAATATTTCCATTGAGTTCTTGAATCAAAGCAACGTTCTTGGACATGTTATCAGCCATTCTCGATTGATGATTGTCGTTGACTTGCTGGATCAGTGATCTGTTTCTGTCCAAAACTGATTGCACTTGTCTGAAATTCCGGTCTAGGTTCTCCCACATAGCCGGATCTTCTCCTCCTCCCTCCGTTTCCTCCGCCACGTTCCTCCGCCGCTTCGTCTCACCGTTTCTCTTCATTTCTTTCCTTCGCTTCTCCAAGTATACTAATTCTAATCCAAATTTTGTTTAATCGGCGAAGATTTTCTTCTTTTTATCGAATTTTAATTGTGTTTTATCTTTTGATTTTGGATTTTCGTACTCCAGAGTTATCAGATATTTATAGTAAATATCTTCTGATAAATAGACACCGAGGCAGTTAGTTCCGTCTCCTCACCACTCGAATAGACAGCGCGTGTTTTTCACGTAAAAGTATCTATCGAATATTAAAGAACACGCGCGTGAGAGAAGCTGGAAAAACGTGAGTTGAAGCAATGCAGTGATTGGGTTAGAGGAATAAAGCAGAGAGCTTTTTTCTGCACTTTTCTGAAATTTTTATATATTAAAAAATGGAGAGAGATAAGGATTTCAAATGTAGAAATATCTAAAGATATTTATTGGAGTGAATATAAATATGAATAAAATCAGGAAAAAGGTGTATGGTATATGACTTGCCACGATGCAGGAACCGAATTCTCCATATGCATGATCTCATGTCTCTTTACTAAATTTGCCTTTTGATCATCTGGTCATCGTTTTTACCACACTAGATTTTATTCGTTAGATATTTATCAGGTTTAACAAAAAAAATATCTGAAAACCCAAATTTAGCTTTTCGACGAAACAACGAAGAAAACATCTCTTATCTTTCTAGTTTTTAGTTTTTACTAGTTATTATTACCACCGTTACCTGAATATTTTATATTTAATAAATTTTAGTGTTTCACATCTACAAAGGTTAACTTTGCGGATGACAAAAGAACGAACATTAGACCATTTTTTAGATGGTAAGAAATAAGGCAAGTGATTTTCTTTTCTTTTTTACAAATCATTCATTCCAACTTCCAAACTAAATTTATTAGGTGTTGTGTGATGTACTAATTAGTTCCAAGTTCAGATAAACATTACAATATTGTTTGATTCTTATAGAACAAATCAACAAACAAACAAAAACATTGTTTAGTTCATTCAATAATTTTATGGAGGGTAAAGCTACAACAATCCGCAAGATTTTGTTATAAGTGAGATCAGAATTTATTTCCGGGAACCTCTGCACTACCAAAATAAAAAATCCAAAAGCATCACAGTGAAACAATATTTAGCTAGGGGAATCACGTGTCTCCTCCCATTTATGTTCTTCCATTACAGAAGAACACAACATTATTGCTTCTTTTGGACCTTCTTTCTCTCTATTTTTTTTTTTTATCTTATAGAGGTAAACAAGTTCCGACAGCCAAATCTGTCAAAAGCCACTCAAGAACAAGAAGGGCCACAGTCCACATGATTAGGTTTTATTTTCAATCCATATCGGTACATATCACAACTTTGTTTCATCAATCCTACCAAAATGTATTTGTTCTCTAAGCAATAAGTAAAGATAACCTAATTTATGTTCTTATATCATCTCAACAGCTACATGATACAATCACCCTATTCAACAGTAATTATAATAATCACAATGATGGTTTGCATAAATGATTATAAACATCATGCTGAAAGAGGATAAGATGCTGAAGAAATAATAGTTTAGGGACTCCAGATCAATAAGACTCTTTGCATTTTCTTCCGAGTATTGAAGCTCTCTGGAATCTAGGACCTCCTATTTTCCATTTCTTGAAAGCTGTCATCGACAAGTGAGCTGCTTCGTACACTGCAATGGAAACAAAGGAGGTTTCAGGTGAAGAAGGTGGTAACTAAAATTCAAAAAAAAAAAAAAAAAAAAAACAAGATTACATTTTCTTTCTTCTTTGTTAAGAGTGACAAGAACTTGGAAGCTGTTATATGAGCTGCAGTGTACACTTTTGTCAGTGTCTCCTTGTATCTGAACTTAAACGTAGTGGAGAGCAAGATTCCAATCGTTCTAACTGTAACTCTGTTTCGAGATCAAAGAGACAAACAAACTGTGAAAACAAAGAGATGTACATCAAACTAATCGGATAACCAATAAAGATTCAAAGAAGAATTGCTTTACATCCAAAAAAATTGTAATCTGGTTTGTCGTTAAAGATGCTGAACTCAATTCTTAGTTAGCAACTTCTTCCAAACTGTTATACAAATTAATCCACTAACTCAAACAACATGTGCCAGATTAAGCTTAGAATGATTTTTTTTGAAAGACAAGTAATCTTGCAATCGGAGCTGAACACAGTGAGATCTCAAGATCAAGAGGCAGATTGACATTAGGGAAGTTAAAGACAAAAAGGCAACATCAAAATCGGGGCGGTAAGTGAAAAGATTCAGAAATGGACTCACCATGGCTGTAACTTGCACCCAAATTCATAAAAGTATTGACAGCATAATCTAAGATCCACACATGCCGCATCAGCCTGTATTTGAAGTATGCTCCGATTTGCTCTTACGGTTACGGTGGCGGCCAAATTTGATCCCAGAAGAAAATGGGATTGAGAGGGAAGTTAAAATAAGAAGATTGAGGAAAGAGGGCTTACCGGCGGCGACTTGTAAGTGATTGTTGAATATTATTCCGACTCATCAATCGGAAGGGATAAGCTTTTTTTTTTTTTTAATTTCCGAAGGGAGATTATGTAGGTGTTATAAACACACAAAGCAAACTGAATAACTGACAGAGAGATAAAGACAAACCGGAGTCTGTGTAATAGAGACATTATTTACATTTTTCAATACTAGACTCTATTATGTTTCCATTCATAGCTTTTAATATTGAAACAACTTGCTGTTCTTTTTTACTTATCTAATAAAGCGGTTTGCAATTTCGTTTTGGTTCGATTGTTCTACTTTCCAGTTTGTGTTATACAATTATTGAACAGTTTACTTTTAGGTGAATGATTTAGATAAACACAGCTAAATTCATACACAAGAATCTGGAACAACGAAGATATCATTAGAGGCAGAAGTTGAAAGACAAAATAGTGTACTAGACAAACAAAACATCTAATTAGTAAGAATCAGAGTCTTCTGGATCCTCCACTGATGATTCCGCTTGATCATCTTCTCCAACTGCATCATCACATCTCTTTATTTATTAAAAGACTAACCAAAGAAAAACACAATCAAGTACAAGAAGACGAAACAAACCTTCGTGCTCTAGTTCCCTAAGAATGGCATTAAACTGATTTCTCAATTCTCGTAACTCCACAAGAGCTATTTGAATTCTCTGAATCAGATTATTTTCTGCCGGAGGATCTGCGGCGAACACCACCGGCAGGCGTGGAGCAGGCGACGGAGGAGGAACTTCGTTGTATAATGGAGGGTCAACAACTACTGGTTTTGGGACAGCATCACTCTCTTCCATCTACAAACCATACACAAGTTAAACAACAAATGTGTAAGCTTCTCAAAAACCAAAACCAAAATCACAGCTCAATTGACCTAATTTCATCAACACAAATTGATTACAAAATCAAGCACATCAATCAGATTTCAACAATGCTCGTACGATTTAAAAGGCACTCAATTTCTCTCTAGGGTTGATGTAGGCGAAACGACACACAAAGCGAAATGAATAAAGACGGAGACTTTACCGGCGACGATGTACTTAGCTACCCCCGGCGGGAGATTATAGAGTAGTGGAGACAGAGACAAGACGCGGCTGTGAAGGCGACAACTGATTCGACTCTTGAGTGTCTAAATGACTGAAAAGACAAATACATGATGGCCACCTCATATATTTAAGGTTTTCTCGAGTTAATCAAAAACCAGAACCGAACCGTACCATCTCGGTTGAGTTGATTTTAAATGTCCACCACTTATTCCGATAGTACCGGAATGGAATCATACCACGCATGTATCACAATTAAGGTTCTTCATTACACTTTTGAAGATATTACAATACTGTATTTGTATTGCTTCGGGATTGGATGATGAAAAATGCTGTGGAGAAGAGATTTTTATAAATAGTGTCACAAACGGAATAAAATTAACTAATGAGTTCTTAATGGTTTACAAAACAATACAAATCTCATATACTGTATGTAGTAGTTTATAAAGTTGATTTTATCGGTACATAACGACAGCCTGTGTATTAAAAAGAATGATAAATGTTAATAATGGACCCACCAAGAACAAAGAATTGAGGGATGTGTATAACGTTTTCATAAATTCATGATATTATAGTTTATAGAGGTAAGGCTTTTCTGACTTGTAAGATCCAAAGTGCAAATTGCATTACCCAAAGCCTTGCTTCAACAGAGACTCCTTCAAGCCATATCCTCAACCATTTTATCAACGACTTCTTCTGAGACCTCTTTGCCTCTAAAACTGCTTCTGATGATACTTTTCCGATGATCAAGAACGACTCAAGCGATGATCCTTGCAACAGTTCATTGTTAACTGACCGGAGACAGTCATTCGTTTTCAGCATCAGAAGGATTACGCGAGGTAATCTCCTGAGAAGCTCTGAGATTTGAGGGAAATACTGTGATGCATACATTTGTAGCTCTGACCGATCTTCTTTGCTGCCTTGGATGACTAAATGATCCACAGATGTGTCAATGACTTGCTTCCATGGTCTCATTGTAAGAATACCAGCGAAAAGAATGTAGAGATCATCCCCAGCGCCTAACTTTGCACTATGTTCTTTAATGGCATTAGCATCTGAAAAGATCAAGGCCTTCCATAGTGAAGCATAGTTGAATCTTGTGTTGAAGTCAAGCTCCTTGTACAAGCCATGGTCAAGAAGCACCAATTGCGGTTTTCTTTTGCCATATAGGTTCCTTTTACCAGAAGGATCTGGACGAACAATCAAATTGGCAGCATGTGGGTCACAATGCACAAACCCATGTTTAAACATCATCTCTGCAAAAGCTTGAGTCACCTGCAAAGAAGAGCTTATTGTACATAAAAATTTGCTTCTTCATAGTATTCTATAAGGTATTGTAGAGATGTGTATTTGAAACTACCAAACTATTACTTGAACGGGAAATACTATTTTATTTTCAAGTGGGTGCTACTCAACTGAATTAAAGAAAAATGAATGATATCTTAACGATCAGAGATGAAACAGCTTACTAGCTTTGATACTTCATAGGGCTGAATCCCAAGCTTTTTGATCTTAGCCACGTCGTTCACTTGAGCACCATCCATGAACTCCATAGTAAGCAATTTAGAGGAACTCAAATTCCAATAGACCGTTGGTGCATAAACATACTCTGCAATATGGGGAGACAGCTTCCTAAAGTTATCCAGACATTTCTCACTGTTTTTCGCCTCAACCAAAAAATCTAGTTCCTGATGAAAATTACATTAATAAAAAACAGCAATTAAACTACTAAACTAGTGACAGTAAGAACTCAATGACCATACACAAATGCATCAGAAGAGAAACCATTGCAAGACAGGTGAAACAAATACATTGATAATAATGAAAGTCCTAAGATATTGTTGCAAGATGATGTAAGCCAACAAATGAATATAACATGTAGATAAACACGTACAAGACTCTATAAACCTTCACAGAAAACTATATATGTTGTGAATTATGAATCAACTAAAGAGACCAACCTTTGGTAAGCTTTCAACCATTTCATCTAACAACCACCTGCATACAAGAGCCAGTATAAGCTAATTGCAAGAGACTCAGACTATGAATTGTTTACAGGAAATAATAGAAGAGGCTGCACCTATAGTCAAATGATGGGAATATCCGGTGCAAGGTATTCACTAAAAGTCCAACAACTGCAGTGTCCGCAGTTGCAGTGTCTGTCATGTGCGCATGCTGAACCTGTATAAAAAATTTCAAGAACAGAATAAATCAATATAAATTTACTCTTAACGTGTTCAAGTTCTAAATTATCCGCATCATATAAAGTAAAAGTAAGAAATAGTACCTTGACAGCAACTTTTTTTCCATCATGGGTGCGAGCAACATGAACTTGAGCAAGGGAAGCACTTGCAATTGGAACAGGGTCAAATTCAGCAAAAACCTGCAGATCAAATACCATAGAAAAATTGTCATAACTCAAGCGTTAAAAATCTGGTTATATACATGAAGATAGGTAAGTAAGAATATCACACACTTGATCTGGCATCTCTCCAACCTCTTTCTTGAAAACCTCACATACTTGCTCATAAGAAGAAACAGGGCATTTGTTCAACATAGACTCCCTCATAGTACGAACATACTCTTCAGGCACAAGATAGTCCTTGAAACATGAAATCCATTGGGGTTTCTTAACATAAAGGCATCATTTACACATTCAATGGTACAGAAGAAAAAACATAGCTTAACATACTAGTTGTCCAATATGCTGGCCGAGTTTGATATAGATTCCTCCATTCTTGAAACAGAGATCTTGAAGCTTTTGAGCTGACCTAAGGTGAACTTGATGTTTGACTTTAGCCATCTCAGTGCTTCCCTCAGCCAAACCCATCAAGGAGTATTCATAATCTAACAACACACACACAAAAAAACCACAAAATATAACTTAAGGTATCAAACGCCATAGCCAAAAACCTTAGAATTGTCAATGAATAATATTTTCCTAAACCATTCCAATACGATTGAAATTTAGAGGGCAGATCAAACCAATCTCATTTACCAAATTAATCAATTGATATTAGAAAGGAAAGAGCATCAGAGCAAATAGAAATGGTGTACCAAAAGCGATGGAGGCGGCGGTAACGGTATTGCGGAAGAGACGAACGGGGATGGAGGTGCAAAGCTTGAGGGAGGTGGATGGGTCTTCGGAGGAAGCAATGAAGGCGGCGGCGGAACCACCGCATAAAGCGGTAGAAACAACGAGGAGCTTCGTACGGATTCTCCATAAGGATCGTGCCGCCATGGAGATGGAGGGAGAAATTTAGACCGACCGCAATTAATTTTCAGACAAAAACTCAACTATATTTGCGTCAGTTTGTTCGTTCGGGTATTGCTTGATCAGTTGGGCTTTAAGTTTTGGGCCTTTAAATGGGTCTATCGTTATTCAAATAAAGTAGAGTTAACATAATATGAGTTCATGGAATTAGCTCTAAGACCATCTTTATCATTTATTTTTTGCTAAGTGTCTTAATGATAAATATATAAATAAAATTAAAGACATTGGATCCAAAGTGTCTTAGATAAGACACTAATCTACAATTTAAAAATACTTTTTTACTTTATTTGATTAAATTTATATATGAAGACACCCACATCTAATTACTGATGTGGGTGTTCTAAACCTCTAATAACAGAACCAACTATGAACTAAATAAACCAGTTTGCAGTCCTTTAGAATCAAGGAATTAACAAAGGAAGTCTAGGAAAACAATATTTTCTGAATAGTTTAAAACTCAGACTATAGAATTCGGAAATGTTGATCGCTCGCCAGGAGATTGAGTTATATATCTTGATCAATTATAAATAGTGCATACTAAATCTTATGATTTTGGTTGTAAGTTATAAACAAGGAAACGGAGAAACCTTTTTAAAATTGTGTTTTTGTATTCTAGTTATTTTTAATATAAACATATCCATATATATATTGCATTTTTCTAATATAACAGTCAATCAAAAGATTAATATCTGGTTAAAACTGTTTATAATAGAAATGGAGAAAAAAGTGAAAAGTTTGTTTCTTTTATAGTTTTTTTTTAAAACGTTTTTTCTAAGGTTCATGTTTCTAAATGTGCCACTAATGTTAAACGTAAAGTGCATGTTTTTGGTGATGTCTTGATTTGGGTAGAAGTTTCTTCAATTTCCGGTCAGTTTCGTAGGCCTAAAACTGTTTGACTTTCAACTCCTTTTTTGTAGTTCTTGTTCATGGAAATTCATTATTTGGTTGGTCCTACAAATGTATAGTCAAATATTATTCATATTACTGAAATGTAAATCCGGCCGTTGCTACACAAGAAACAAACAAACAAATAGAACATAATATTATTCGTTATTACATCGTTATAAGTGTTCTATTATTATTATCTTCGGTGTTTTGACGGTAGAATAAAACAACTTGATAATTATATGTTTCAGGTGAAATTTTTTTTTTTTTTGAATTGTTCAGTTGAGAATTCATAATCTGGTTTAGAACGTTCAGCTGGAAAAAAAAAACCATTTCTCTAATGTCAGAAATTTCCTAACATTTTGTTTAATATCCAATAACCATCGATACGAATTGTGGATTATCATCAGTTGACATTTATATACTCACGCAAAGATACGCGTCCCCTAGGGGTTTCTATGAATTTCTATAGTTGATGATTGTATAATACGAATCTGACTATGCTTTCTTCCTATTAATTTTGAAATAGTTTGTTAAGAAAAGAAGCAAACATGTATTCCTATTTCCTGTCTTTAGATTTGGTAAAATTAGAAGAGAAAACGTTGAAGATCTCAATCAACACAAATATTTATTAAAAAAAAAAAAGTTGGATTTGATAGTTCACTGCTCACTTTTGTTTATCCTTCATCAAATATTCAAATGTACAAAAAAAAAAAAAAATAAAAATAATAACGCCTTGATATTCCCTTTTTGTTTGTGTTAACGAGTCTTGGTTCATTTTCTTCGGAGGGAGGGGATGGACTTAACCTTATTTTACAACTAACGATTTTAAAAACGATAGACAATGCGATAATTTTAAACTATTCGACTCCATTTATTTAGTTACAAATGAAAACAAGTAGGAATCAAGAAATGTTATAACTATTGAGATTTTTTGGATGCTTCACGCTATTTAGGTATCACTGTTATTATACGGAGGCTAATATAAGTTATTGTCAGCTGGAAAATATACAAGTCAAAGGACTCGAAGACCAGGAAGTTTCTCTCAACATTTTTTCTAGAATGCTTCACTTTCCAATTATCAAGGATTTCACTCAAAACTTGGTAATTACGATTTAAATGGAAAGATGAAAGTTACTAACACAAAAATCCTTACTATGGCCCTTCATAATATATATCGTCTTTGTCTATAAACAGAAATATATAGAAAGTAAACATTAGTGAAAGATAAATTACAGAAAATAAATAAATTATTGAAAGATAAATTAGAAAATAAAATGCTTCGACAAAAATATGTATACAGAAAAAAATTACATAAAATTTTAAAAACACGTCTATATGAAAAAAAATCCATATTTAATAATGATCAGTTATATATAGAAATGCAGGATGAAAATAAAGTATAGAAAGATACAAAACCAAACAAATCCAATACGTCTATATATTCATATAAATATATTCCGAAGTTCAGCCAGCAAAATCATTATTATATAAATCAATCCCCCTAGTACTTATCCAAGGCATCATCATCTTCGTCATCCTCCTCTACCTTTTAGAAACACCTCAGAAGTATTGAAAAACACTGAGTTCTCTCTACAACCAATCCACACTTCAAACAAATCCTCTGTGTGTGTGTCTCTGTACTCTGATTCGAATGGGATTTAGCAAAGAAGAGATTAGCAGTAGCAGAAAATTTTGGTCATCTCTATGGAGAGGCATCAAAACTATATTCGTTTTGTTCACAATGTTCATCTCTTTTCTCCTCGTCTCTGCTCCGATCCTCCTCGCCATCGCCGACGCTCTTCTCCCTTCTGCTCTCCTCCACCGTCTCTCTTCGCCGACGAATCTCTCTTCTCATCTCAGCAACTACGATTTTCGTCACTCTCTCATCGATATTCCCTTGATCTCCATCATTAGATCCGCCGTTATACTCTGTGAGTTAAAAAAAAGAATCAAACTTTTTTTTTGGTTTTAATGTTAAATAACCAAACTTTGCTCTGTTCCTGAATAACTTACCTTGAAAAGAAATTAATTTTGGGAGGATTGGTTTAACCTAGAAGCTCATAACTGTGAATCTATTGAACCCAGAACCCAGAAATTGAAAACTCTGTTCACACATTCTTCATCGAAATGTAAAGACTTGTTTTTTTCGTGTAAGCAGGTGTTTATGGACTCTGTGACGGACCAAAATTGTCGAGAGGACCGTATTTGACAATAACAATAATTTGCTCAATCTCGTCTTTGATATATGTTTCGTTAAAAGCTGCGTTTGTGTTTGGCGAGCCAGCGATCGGAGACAGTGGAGGTAATTACTTCAGAGCGGCGGAAGTGGCTCTGTTCCTCTGCTCGTCGGTCTTAGCTATAGGTCACATCGTTGTGGCGTATCGAACAAGTTGTAGGGAAAGAAGAAAACTACTAGTATTTAAAATCGACATTGAAGCCGTAAGTCCACTTCTTCTTCTTCTTCCCAAGTTGATTTTTTGCCGTTACATATTTTTTTAATATTTTATTTTTATTCGATTTAGATTGATTACATTGAAAGATAGGGCCAATAGTACCAATTTGCATTTTTTTTTTTTCAAATTTAAGATGAGTTAGATTTTTTACCTGCACTGAAATATCTTCATCAGACTGGGTCAGAGATCGCATGTGAATGTAAATAGTCAATGTTAAATATTAAACTCAATTTTACATGTTTGGTCCTTTTGGGATTCTAGAACCTCGAGGAGTAGAAAATTGTCTTTCTAACTTGTTGGTCTACTCGTTTACAATAATGTTTTGAATTTTCACTCGCATTTAATTACTAACACAAAACAAATTTGGAGTTTTGTTTAAGACTTTATTTTTTATAAGGTTAGAATCTCGTGTTGAAACCGTGTGGCATGTGTGTAACGTAGTTTTCTTCGTCTTTTTTTCTTAATATAAGATATCTAACCATATAATCCGACATGACACGTCACACCTCACGCATGCTTCATGATTTGTCCGACCAAGTTCCTAATCTCTTTTTCATAAATATGTATAACTCAAAATATAAGTTAAATAGTTTTTTTTTTGTTAAACAGTTAAATAGTTGTATTATCCAATGTGAAAAACTAATAGGTTTTATGTGTATGATTAAATCTATTCTCAGGTTTCGGCTTGTAAAAACGTGTACCCAAGATACCAAAAGATCCTACAACAAGAGAGACTCAAATAGAGACGTATCTCAATAGAATAGATACTTGTAAATATGTATATGCACACACATGACACCCTTAATTAAATGTACATATCAATCTAAAAAGAGGACGTATAAATGTAAATCCTTCTTTCTTCTGCCTTTTGGCGTTGTTGACCCATCAACTCCTTCGCTTTAAAGTTTCAGGTAACCAACCTAATCTCATCTTCTTCTTTTTAATTTCTGGCTTACGTAAAATATCTTATTGTTTTCGTGGATACACAAAGGAGGTACCTAATTTGGTAGTCCATTTGCTGATCATGTAAATAATTTATTAATTTATTTATTGGGTTAACAGAAGGATCCGAAGGAGAGTGTAAAAGGCGGAAGGAACAGATCAGGAATGGGGATTATATATAACCTATTGTTTTCATTTTAATGTGAGACAACTCCCATGAATCGGCAGTTGTTGGCTTTAATAGTAGACTAGTTAGGGAGATTTGTAAATAACCAAGAATTCATCAATCAGATAAGAAAAGAAACCCAAGGCATCTTTTTTTCTTTTCTTTTCTTTCCGTTTTTGTTACATGTTATATGTTTCTGAATTTTGGGTTTAATGTACGTTGTATTAAGTATTAACATAATCATATGCGCTACGTCCGCGTGAATGTTATTATACGTCACTGATATTTCTTTAAGAATCGTAAATCAACATTTCTACGATTATTATACTTATTCATTTACAATATTCTAGATATTAACATGACCTTTCTTTATCCTTATCAAGTTTCTAACCCAACTTTATATTCCAATCTTTAATAAACGACATGTGTTGTCTAAACCAACCCTACCGAGTATGTGAATATGGAAGAGCAGACCCCAATTTGGTTTGATTCATTCGAACTAAACACTATATGAAAGCCAAAATGAATTTTAGTTTAATCTATTATACATTTTTATATGAAAAATCTTCCCAATTCGAAGTGAATTGTCTGAAACTGCAAACCAAAACCAAGACACATTTTGAAAATCTTTCAAATTACTATGAAAACCAAACACAAACTGAAACCAATTTATTGACCCAAGAAAACGAAGCCAAAGTTCCTATAGCAAACTAGTTGTTGGACTAGACCGCTTAAAATTATAAATCTATGTACAGCACAGTAGTGTCCATTATAATTGTATTAAATTAGTGGGCTCTTTATGTATGGGCTTCAGGGAGAGAGAACCTCAACTGGGACCAAAATCTTTAATTTTTTTTTGCGAAATGGACAATATAAATCCTTAAAAACAAAAGAAAACAAAATAAAGAAAAAATCCTTAAATGGAGACTTCTACCAGGACCACCAAAGATAAAGTGTAACGTCACTAGAAAGTAAAAATTCACCACAAAAGAATAAAGGTTAGGAGAGAGACCAATCAGAGGAGATAACGCTAAGATAAGGCTTGTTACATCTTCCATCACATATTAAGTTTTAAAAAAAACTATATGTTATAAACTTATAACATTGGGATCATCAGTCCGAAGCAGAACCATACCTACCCACAAAAAAACAATTCAATGGCTATCACCACTGCAGCAGCAGCCTCGGGTATCTTTGGGATCCGGATTCAAGATCCGAGACCTGGAACCGGTAGGGTCCAAGCCCGGTTTGGGTTCAGTTTCGGTAAAAAGAAATCTGCTCCACCACCGAAGAAGTCAAGGCAGGTCCAAGACGACGGAGACAGACTAGTTTGGTTCCCCGGTGCAAATCCGCCTGAATGGTTAGACGGATCGATGATCGGAGACCGTGGATTCGACCCGTTCGGTTTAGGCAAACCGGCTGAGTATCTTCAGTACGATTTCGACGGACTTGACCAAAACCTTGCGAAGAACGTGGCGGGTGACGTCATCGGGATCATCCAGGAGTCATCGGAGATCAAACCGACGCCGTTTCAGCCGTACACTGAAGTCTTTGGGATCCAAAGGTTCAGAGAATGTGAGCTGATCCATGGAAGGTGGGCCATGCTTGGCACTCTTGGCGCCATTGCCGTTGAGGCTCTCACCGGTATCGCCTGGCAAGACGCCGGAAAGGTACACTTACTTATTTGTCACGGAACATAGTTATCCACGTGGACAATCGTCAGTCGTACGTTGAAACTAAAATACAACTTTCTAAGTTCAAAAACACTCTCTAAGTCTATACATGCACGCAGTGATGGAATTAGATTTATGGGTTTTTAGTTCTGTTCGGATATTTTTGAGTTCCGATTATTTGTTTTGAAAGTTTTCAATTAGATTCAAATTTTTGGAAAATATATAAAAAAAAGACTTGATTTCAGTTAATCTTTTATGTGTTTTAGTACATTTTAATGCATTATTTGAAAGTATTGATTTTTAATAAATTTTGGTTTTCACGGTTTATATAGTTGCATAAAAATTTGGGTTCATTCGGTTAATTGGTTCAAGAATAAAGAATTCATCTGCTATTCGTGTTGTTATAAAATTCGGTTTTATTTTGAGTAATGAATTTTGATCCGGTTCTTTTTTTCCGCCGCTAGGTGGAATTGGTGGAAGGTTCGTCGTATTTGGGACAGCCATTGCCGTTCTCGTTGACGACATTGATATGGATAGAGGTGTTAGTGGTCGGATACATAGAGTTCCAGCGTAACTCTGAGCTGGATCCGGAGAAACGGATTTACCCGGGTGGGTATTTTGACCCGTTGGGACTCGGGTCTGACCCAGAGAAGTTGGAGACCTTGAAGCTGGCAGAGATAAAACACTCTCGTCTCGCTATGGTTGCATTTCTCATCTTTGCTCTTCAGGCGGCTATTACCGGCAAAGGCCCCATTAGCTTCCTCGCCACCTTTAACAATTAAAAATTTATAACAATGCATGTGTTATGGTAAAGAAAATAAGGTTGGGATGTACTCAACCGTGTTATAATCTGAACGAGTTTGTTTATTGTTTTAGTGTTGTGGGATATTAATGATCATATCAATCGTTTTAAACTCGCTATGGTAACTGCTGATCTTGTAAATGTGAAAGGTACAACTGTGTCTTTTACATTGTGAAAACGAGAAACTTAATCTACAAACTCACTATTTAACAATGCTCATGGAATGGAACAGTGCATCGATCTGATGCATAGATCCCATAATCTTATTATATATCATAGGATATATTATTTATTAACATAAATTATATAAGCAAAATCTAAAAAAGCCACACGTCGCATATGCATCGTATTGATTGAACACATATGAGACCAATAGTATAATAACTTGGGAGTTTACCTTGTTGGGCTATGGAGGTAGCTAGCGGCTTAAATGGAATTGGCATCTAACATTCATTATTTATATTCTAAATATATATATATACCGTGTATATTATTCAACAATTTTTATAAAGATTATCATAAAGAAATTCGATTTACTTGACCATCCAAATAATGGGTTGTATTTAATTAAAAGAAAAATCAACTTTTGTCGTCGTATTCTTATGAAGATAAGACACTGAGGCAAACAAAAAGAGAATAAGATATGATATTCTTCTTGATTAACTATTAAATAACATAAGGTATACTATTGTGACTATTGTCAGATTGAAACTGCTGTCGGTTTGCATGGTACTTAGAGCACTCTTATCCTATATATCCATAAAAGTATCTTTAAAATTAATTATAATTAAAATTAATAAAAAATTACAGATAATGTGTCTTTATTTGTTAAGAGAGTGTCTATAGATAGACATTATAGACACAGGTTCTTAGTTTTAAATTAACTTTTAATTATATTTTACTTTTATTTTCATTTAAAGACACCCACAAATATGTGCAATGTGGGTGGTCTTAAAACTAATATCTTAAGAATAAAGTTTCAGTAGTAATCCATAAATCATAATACATGTACATAATATGATTTTGTTACTTTTACAACACTTTTATACTTGTTACTTGTAATAAGGAACATAAAATAAAAGGGTATAAATTGTAAATAATAGGGGTGTAAGACAGCAATAAAATACTAGTATATGAATATGTCTAAATGCAATTGGCGAAGAATACACGTTGTTCCACTTTTCTTGGCTGAAATAAGAAAAATTAAAAGTGAATAATTGAGATGAGACGTTATACCTTCCACATCCACATTTATTTCTAACAAACACCAAATTCTACCCATTTTATAAGTTCTGATTCATCTATATACAATAGAGACTCAATTGTTCTCTAACTGTTCTTTTTTTGTTTTTTGGTTTTTCTCGTTAAGATCGAAAACTCTGTTCTGCAGATTCTGGGTTCTTGATTGGATTTCAAAATGGGGAGGCTGTTTGTAGTGAATCTAGAAGGGAAGATCTATAGCTGCAAACACTGTAAGACCCATCTTGCTTCATGTGAAGACATCATCTCCAAGGTTTTGTCTCTTTCATCTCGATTTGACCCAGGCCTTTTGATCTTTCTGGAGTTTTACTTTTATGGATTTTGTGATTTATCTTTTTTGTTTTTTTATTCGTTCTGCACGCTCTTCAAATTTGTGATGATTGTCTAGAAGAGATTTCCTGGATGTGGATGTGGTTGTGTGTTGATAAGGTTCAGTTATGAGGAAGTCTTAAATTCTTCTCTAATCTTGTTCTTTGGTTGTGTCTGCTCTTCTGCTGGGAATGGGATCATGCTATGTAATCACTTTGTATTACTACATTGTTCAAGTTATGGTTCAATACTTATATCTGCCCACTTGTCAATAAGTAGATGATGATTTCATTGGTTGTTTAATTCAGATCATAGCTAGTTTTGAACATTGAGCTTCCCTTTAGCTTATCTAAGAGAAACAATCATATTAATTCTCTTTGTGGTCTAAAATGGTTTGCCTTTATGCTGCTTGAGCATGAGAAAGAGTTGAAGCTACTAAGCTTGAACTAAGTCTGTGTGTTAATGTTACCCTGTTCAGTCTTTTCACTGCAAGCATGGGAAAGCTTATCTCTTTAATAAGGTGTAAGTGTTTCATTCTTCTTAGGCACCTCATTATTACGATGATCCCATACTTATTTAATCATTCTGGCTTTTCTGACGATGATTGATCTTGTTTAGTGCCAATGTTTCAATGGGAGAGACTGAAGAAAGAATGATGATGACTGGAAAACATACTGTGGCTGACATTTTCTGTGTCTCATGCGGGTCAATCGTTGGCTGGAAATACGTAAGCTAGACATAAAATGTTGTTCGGCTCTGTGAATGGTTATAGCCTAAGTTGTTTATTCTGTTTTATCAGGAGACTGCTCATGAGAAGAACCAGAAGTACAAAGAAGGAAAATCAGTTCTTGAAAGGTTATATTTCCAACATTCCAACAATTCAAGTTCAAGAACATTGGGTTTGATTTTGAAAATGTTGTAACAGATTTAAGATCTCGGGTCCTGATGGGAGCAACTACTGGGTGAGTAGCCATGGAAGGCACATAGGAGGAAGTGATGCAGATGATTCTTGAATCTTCTATCTCTCTTATCTGCTTTGACATTTTCTGTAAATGTAAATTCTTCAACCGTAGATTCCAATTTGTTGTTAAGAAGACTAACAACAAAATCCCTTTCTTCTCCTGGCTTACTATTATTATATCAGTAAATAAAGTCTGATTCTGGTGTAATAGTTATCTTTGGAATCCATCGAACCGTATCTATGTTTCACATTACAAACTTACAATTACAAATCTTGAACCATCCTTTAGCTTCAGTCTTTGTGTTTTTTTACTAATCAAAGAAAAAGGAGCTAAGGAGCTTTGGATGGTAAGATTCTCATCATCTTGGAAATTAGTAGACACACACTATTCAATACGTGTTAACAGAAGATAACAACAAAAAACGACTACATGGTTTGATTGAGTCCATCTACTGACAAACTAATTAGGGGAGAAAAGTCTGAGCATCAATGAGACAAGACTTTGCCTTTTCAGTTTTTTTTTTGTTGCTCTCGCTTTTATTAGTCAACGCAGAGACTTGAAAGTCAATAGTCAACATTTTTCTCTCCCTGGACCAATTGATGTTTTATTTGGAATTGCAGCAAACTTTGGGTCGAATGGGGCCCATATTGGAGGGTCTCTAATCTTGCATGTTTCAGATTGTCTACCTGGAAAGCTAATGGGCCGTATAGATGTTCAAATTGGAGGCCTACGAAAGGTGGTTTTTAAGTAAATGTGGTTTTGGTCAACGAAACCTTTAACCCATGGTGGCTTAGTCATCAGAGTGCTTACTGACCAAACCCACAAAAGTCAATTGATAAGTCTCGGTGATGGTAGGCTTGTTTCTTCATTTCCTGCTAACTACTCCACTTTATTCTAAGTTTAGTTAGCTAGGATAACACCTTGGGATCAGACAAAGAATATACAAACCAAATGGAGTTGGACAAATTGACCATTTGCTCTCCTTAAATCCATCCTCATGCTTATTTCATTTCTGAAAGAAAAGTAACATATTTAGATATGGAGAGCTTCTTCATCTTCCGTAGCTTCTTGTTGTTCATTTTCTTCTTCAACGGAGCATACGCAGCCTCAAGCAAGTTATGGAGCATAAGAGAGATGGCGGATATGGCTGGCTACGGGGAACACAAACTCTCGTCTGTAGTTATTACCGGTTCTCTTCTCTGTAACACCGCTGTTTCAGGTATTGTCTCCTAAGTGGTCTATCTTATGCCTTTTGTTTACATCATCTGACTTCTTTACCTGATCTCGTAGGTGCCACAGTTGCCATAAAGTGTCACACTGGATTTAAAAAGAGTACAAAATGGATAAAAGCTGTTACTGATGAGTTTGGAGAATTTGTCATCCATCTTCCTTCTCATCTTCACGCAATTCCGCACCTGGAAAAGTCATGTTTCATCAAACCAATACATGTGCCTAAGCACTATCACAGGTGCTATCACAGTTTTGTTAAATCCAATATACACAAAGGCATCAAACTTGTTTCGTCCAGAAATGGCTTCCGTGTCTACACCTCAGGGACGATCAGGTTACATGGACACAGTTCAAGAACATCCCAAATCCGTAAAGCCGATATGTAAACACAACACTTAGGAAAAAAACAAAAAAAGTTTCATCTTATGTGATTTTTATATGGTCCTCGCTTGTTCAGTTGGCGCTTTAGTCACAGAACCGAGTTGAGTCTCTTTACTTTGTTTATCGTTTTCACAGAGTGTAATTTGCATATGACATACTTTTGGTACCATGGTGTGTGACCAAATGAAATGTTTTGCAGCAGTGAAAAAACCTAAAAATACCAAAAAAAAAAAAAACTATATTTGGCGAGATAGCACCTGCATTGTCATTGACTCTTTAGTCTATACAAGATTGAGCTCCTACATCTACATGCATTGCATATTGTGAAAAAAAAACATAGTGAAATAAGATTAAAATATTCTAAACAAGGCCAATCGACCATAGTTTTGAATGAAACTTACAAAAACAAAAAGTTTTATAAGCCAGATCCAAGGTCGACGTGTTATAGACGAAGTATACATGATTTGATTTATTGAGGAATCTGTAATACTTAATTATATTGAAGAAAGAAGGGATTCTCCAAATATGAACTAGATACATGTAACAAAACTTATTAGATATTTAACATAATGTAAATGTTTAATTTCGACCAGAATAGCGTAGGAAAAAACAAGAAAGAAACTTTACTAAATAAAAGAACCAAAACTAAAATTAAGAGTTTCTCTTATTAGTAATTTCAACGTTTTTTTTTTAATATTTCCCCCAAAAATGAAGAAGGATATTACGTAATATAAAAAAAAAATTGATTTTAGGTAGGAATAATTGAAAAAAAAAGAGTGATAAAAAAACAAAGACAAACGATCCCGCTTCAAAAACTCCTCTTTTATAGGAAACTCTCATTCTCTTCAATCTTCAATCTTCAATCTTCCAACCCCCAAATCTCTGTTCTTCGATTTCCACGAAAACCAATACTAATTTCTGGATTCGAAGAAAAATCTAAATAAATGGGGAAGGAGAAGAAATCATCATCGGAGTCAAAAGATAGCGGTAGTTACAATTACAAAATGTTCAAATGCTTTAACCGTAAATTCAAAATCAATGAAGTCACACCCACCGACGACGTCCGTGAAGTTTTCTGTCAATTCTCCGGAGGAGGAAGCGCCGACGGAGATTTAAGTGACGACGATGGATCAACCGGTATTATCGGCGCAGAGCAGCTCTGTTGTTTCCTCGACGACCACCAAGGTGATTCAGGAATCACCCTCGCTGAAGCTCAACGGTTAATCGATGAGGTCATACGACGGAGACATCACGTCACGCGTTTCGCCCGCCACGGACTTAATCTCGACGATTTCTTCAATTTCCTTTTTTACGATGATCTCAATCCTCCAATTACTCCTCACGTAATCATTTCAGAAAAATTCAAATCTTTTATTTCTATAGAACAAAAAAAATCAAAGCTTTAAATGTGAAATATGTTCTTGTGTTGTGAAACAGGTGCATCAAGATATGACAGCTCCATTGTCACATTACTTTATATACACAGGACACAATTCATATCTTACAGGAAATCAACTAAGTAGCGATTGTAGCGAAGTCCCTGTGATAAAAGCCTTGCAACGAGGTGTTCGTGTTATCGAGCTTGATCTTTGGCCTAACTCTACTGGAACAGACATCAATGTTCTTCATGGAAGGTTCACTTTTTTTATCTTCTTCTTCTTTCTCTTTTAAGTATTTTCAGATATCCTTTTTATCAACGAAGGTTTTTCATGTTTTCAGAACGCTTACAACGCCTGTACCGCTGATTAAGTGTTTGAAATCGATAAGAGATTACGCGTTTTCTAGTTCGCCTTATCCTGTTATTATTACTTTAGAGGATCATCTTACAGCTCATCTTCAAGCTAAAGTTGCTGAGGTAAAGCATTAAATTATTTATCTTGTGAATAAATCAGTTTGATTTTGAGGTTGTATGAATGTTTTTACCGGTTGTTTCTTTAGATGGCTACACAAATATTTGGACACATGTTATATTACCCTGAATCAGATAGCTTAGTAGAGTTCCCTTCTCCTGCTTCATTGCTTCATCGGATTATGATCTCAACTAAACCTCCTAAAGAGTATCTTGAATCGAGGAACCCGATTGTTAAACACAAGGATAGCAATGTATCTCCATCATCCGAGGACGAACAAACACCTGGAACAGAGGAGAGTATTAAGACACTAGAAAGTATGTTGTTTGATGATCAAGAATGTGAAAGCAAGGTAAATAAAACAAAAAAAAAACAAAACTTAGAAGAAAGGTTATACACTGTTTGTTCTTATATTTATAATTTAGTTTTTGAGTTTTGAATCAGAGTGATAGTGATCAAGAGGAAGAAGATGTCAGTGAAGATCTAAAACCGGCATATAAACGTTTGATTACGATTCATGCCGGGAAACCAAAGGGAGCAGTGAAAGAAGAAATGAAAGTTGTGGTTGATAAAGTGAGACGTTTGAGTTTAAGTGAGCAGGAACTTGACAGGACTTGTTCATCTAATAGCCAGGATGTCGTAAGGTAAAGATACTAATATATATATATATACCATCTTAAAATTCCTTTATATACATAGTCTCGGGTTGCAACTTTATTATCTCTTTATGATTTATTAGGTTTACACAGCGGAATTTGCTTCGGATATACCCAAAAGGGACAAGATTTAACTCTTCAAACTACAAACCGCTTATCGGTTGGACTCATGGAGCGCAAATGATTGCATTCAACATGCAGGTAACAAACTAAGCTTTATAAGATGTATGGATACCTTGACTCTTATAAGTTACCTTTTGTTATGGATAATGTCTTTTATATAGAAAAAACTTGATAGATCTCTGCATAACAAATCCAACATTGGTGACTATATATAGGGGTATGGGAAATCTCTGTGGTTGATGCATGGCATGTTTAGAGCTAATGGAGGTTGCGGATATGTCAAGAAACCAAATTTCTTGATGAAGAAAGGGTTTCATGACGAAGTCTTTGACCCTAAAAAGAAAGTTCCTGTGAAAGAAACGTTAAAGGCAAGCTAACAACAACCTCCAAGTACTTATAGTATGTTTTAACATTTCGAATGTCATAAGCCTTATATTTTTTCGCGTTTCTTTTTGAACAGGTGAAAGTGTATATGGGAGATGGATGGCGTATGGACTTCAGTCACACTCATTTTGACGCATATTCTCCTCCTGATTTCTACACTAAGGTAATATCATTTTCATAAATTGGACTTTTTCTGTAACATTCTTGAAATTCCTCAAAACCCTTATTAGATGGCGGATTTGTGACCTTTGTAGATGTATATAGTGGGTGTACCAGCGGATAATGCAGCAAAGAAGACAAAAATAATCGAAGACAATTGGTATCCAATTTGGGATGAGGAATTCAGTTTCCCATTAACAGTTCCAGAGCTTGCATTGCTTAGGATTGAAGTAAGAGAGTATGATATGTCTGAGAAGGATGATTTTGGAGGACAAACATGTTTGCCTGTTGCAGAATTAAGACCAGGGATTCGATCCGTACCTTTGTACGATAAGAAGGGTGAGAAAATGAAATCTGTGCGGCTTCTTATGCGTTTCATCTTTGAATGATTTGGTTTTCTAGAAATGAGTGCGTTTGAGAAAGAATTTGCACCATTTTAAAAAGCTTTTGAGATATTGTATAATGTAGCTTTAAAGATCTATTTGATCTTTGCTCTGATATCTCCAAAAGGTTATATTGAAGAAAATGTAATTATAGAGTGTATATTTTTTCAATGTGTAAAATCTGATGTAAGATGATCAATGCTTGCAATTTGCAGAGCTGTTCTATATTGAATTGAGAGAATTTGGAAAATAACGTAAAATGGAATTCAAATTTGAAAACTACCCCTTATTGAATTTTTTGTTTTCAAAACTACATTTTGTGGACGAAAAAAAACTACATTTTTGTAATAATGATTTATAATCACTTGAACAATTGAATTTTAATTTTAAATTTATGAGTACTCCATCACATCATGATCAGTATATAAAACAATCTTATTTCTTTTCTACGTGGATGTTTAAGTTACTTTTTGTTAGTATCAGCTTGCGTGCCCTCAGTTAAATAATCTGGACGAAGAAACCAAAAGAAGCCTCCTGTGTTTTAAAATCTTTAATTATTTACCTTAGCGGCTAGAGTTTATTGCACAAACATATTTGAATATTTCTAAACACAATAATTGTTGAAGAAAATAATAAAGAGAACTTCCATTTACATATATAACTCTTCATTCTAAGACCATCGCAAAACAATCCGTGAATCTTAAACACAATATTTTGCTTGTTGGATATTAGCTAAAGAGCATTAACCAAAAATATGCAACTCTCAATTTAGTTAAGGATATAATGTAAGTACTAAGTAGGGTATTTTAGAAAAAAATCATAATTGAGAGATACAGAATTTTATAAACAGGGATGAGAATATCTTGAAGAAAAAAAATGATCCAGAGTCATACAAGTTTAACACCAAAGGAAGAAGCAATTATACATGATCCTACCTGCGTCCATATTAGTACAATTAAACTAATAGAAAAGGAAATTAATAGAAAACAGTCATTGTTAAATTGTTAAACCTAAATACAAAAGGAAATTTATTTTCTTTTTATTTTTTATTATTATTTGGCAGCAGATATACATATATATATATATATTTATTTATTTATTTTTTGTCGACGGCAGCGGAAATCTATTTATTTTCCTAATACATTCATATAAATAGACAAAGAAAGAAAAACAAAACCCTAGAAACATTGCCTCTTACACAAGAAAATAGAAACGTGGGGAGAGATCGAGAAAGCTTGAGAGATCATGGCCACATCAACGGAGGAGATAACACCAGACGTCGTGTTAGCTGCATACACAATAATGGATATGGCCAACAATCAATCTAAAAAACAGTCACCGAAAAGAGACTATATAGGAGATGAGGTTGCATCGACTCCATTATTACAAGTTAGTCAAACTCATCAGTCTATGAAGAGGAAAAGGGAAAAGAAAAAACAAGATTCGACTATAAAGAGGAAAAGGGTTTATAAAAAACAAGATGAGACCAGTAAAAGCGAGAAGGAAGACGATTCGGAAGAAACCCTAAGGTGCATGCTTGATTATCAGGACAAGACCCCAAACTATCCTCCAGAAAAGATATTTATCCACGATCCTGATGCGGTGGGATATTGCAGCAAACCGATATGGAAACAGTTGACAGGCAGTGACGTGAAAAAAGATCAGTGCAGGCTTATGTTAGGGAGGGAGCAGGTGACGAAGATGATGCTTGATGTTTTGAAGGCAACACTGGAACTTGGGACTGAAGGGATTAAGGTTTCGGTGTATGGACCCGACGGAGAGATTCATGATCTGATGTTCAAGAAGTGGAAGCTCAACTCAGTTTTGGCGAGTCCGGCATGGAAGAAATTTGTGAAGACATATAATCTCAATAAGTATTGTGATTTTCTCACAATCTGGATGTTTATACATAAAAGGACTCATCAGATTTGCTTCGCTATTGATTCCACTAACTATCCTGTACATAAAAAGTTGAGTAATAGGATCAAGACTGCAGCCTTCAAGAATCCAAATTAGGGTTTGTGTGAGCGTGTGCTCTGAGGGGGTTTCTTACGAATTTTTTTTTTTGGTTTTGGTTTTGATTATTAAAGTGGGGGTTATTAAAAGTGAGTTTTCAGGTTCTATTACATGAAATTGATTCGCTCCTTTGTCTCTGCATCAAGACCTGATCGAGGTTTGGTATGTTCATAACTTCTAATGAGGCGTTTCAGTTCGTGGTTTGTGACTATGCTGCTTTCGGAAATTTTGTGGGATTTGGTCTGTGTCTCACTTCAACTTGGCGGAATATAAGTCTAGGTTCAACTTAATTGAGAAGTACTCCGGATTCGCAATATGGAAGTTTCGTTAATAGGTGGGCGCTTGTTGTCCTTTATGGCTAGGATTGTTCACTTTGGTGTGGGAGCAAGTTTGACAAGTTCCCTTTCTTTCAAGTGTTTCTAAATTTTTAACCTTTGTTTAGGCGTTTCTTGTTAATTAAAGATTTTGCTTTCGCTGATTAATTTCTCTACTTTAATTATCAATTTTCATCTTACCAAATTTTGATGATATGAATCAGTTTTTACTCTAAAAGTTTTGTACATACAAATAAAAATGTGAAATCATGAAAACTTACATATATATGATATCAGGGTTCCTTGTTGGTCCAAAACTTTTGTTTGTTGAGTTTTCTTTCACGTTAACTGCAGAGACAGTGTTTTTCTTTCTTTCTAAGATTAACATCAGAAACAGTTGATGAGTGATTTTGTTATATAGTCTAATTTTATGATCTTGAAAACAACTAAAAAAAATCTTTGGAATGCTAAATTACCTTGATTCGCTTCCTGTTTCTCTCTGCCTCCATGTCGTTCTGTCCACATTCTTCACCATGTTCATTGTTCAGTCTCATTTCAATGGCTAACATCATTAACCATGGTGTGATCATCTAGATTGTTGATCTTAGTTGAGGTATATTTGTATATAACATACATATATAGCTCATCGTAGTTCACTTTCAGCTAGAGGATCATGGTCACGGAATTCCAATATAAACATGTGTTTATACATTAGAGGTATCACAAAGATGACATCTCGACGGTTAATTAGCAGAATGAAAGTGGTTGCATCTGCCACTTAAGCAATAAAATACTTGGATTCTTATGGATTCGGCTTCAAGCGCGAGGCAAGCTCTAAAGAACTGTAGAGAGAGAGAGAGAGTTGTTAAACAGAGGGTTCTCCAGAGAGCTTCCAATGGTAGGGTGAGTGTAATATGAAACACTTCTTCACCCAACAAGGTAATGACCGTGAAAAAATAATTGTTGAACCAAGTTGAAACAGTTAATGAACTCGACACTTGGGACAAAAAGAGAACAAGAGGAATCCTTTTGGTGAAAATATTGTTGGCTTCCATGGAGAGAGGACTCCCGTTGTTATGCCAGTTAGCTCTGTTATCTATCTTTGTTTCGGGTAGAAAAATCTCTGAAATGTTACTTGAGATACCAAGAAAGTTCTTCAACAATGCTTAAGTTTTGTGACAAGAGTCTCCAGATTTGTGCCTGTTGCCATGCTTAAGTTTGTCCGTTTATAGAGATTCCGAATGGAGGAAGGAAGTTCCACCAAACTTAGAGCAATAACTTGGATCCATTTTGCACGATTTGGAACCAAAGTGATGGTTCGCATTTGGTCGTCATAGAATCGACAATATAATTGTAGGTCCTAACTTAAGTTTAAGTTTTGGATCTAGAACAAGAGGTACCTGAAACATGTATCAAAATTATTATTTATTGCACAACACAAGCTTTTTATTTACAATGTAAAAATCAATGTACACAGTTCTATACATATATAATCTTACAATTACCACATTACAGCGACCAAAAACAAAAAAGTATCACAAACGAAATCCCGAGAAGGGGAAAAAAACATAGAATCAGACAACACAAGAAGAAGCCAAAAGACAAAACGCAGAATCAGTTGTAAGAAGAAGGAGAAGAAGAAGAGAGCCAAGGGTGGTTAAAAGCCTCAAGAGCTGTTGGACGTCTCAAAGGATTGATCTCAAGTAGATTCCTCACAAAATCTAAGAACAATGCATCACTAACATGTAACTGATCTTCCAAGCAAGATTCTTCTGTAACTATGTATTCAACCTCATTGCTCTCCTATCACATGAAAACATCAACAATGCATCAGATTCAAGAAATAAGTCTCAAGTCTTTTTGGTTCAGTCTAGAGAAATTACCTCGTTTAAGTGGTAGAGATCAAACTCTTTGGTGAAGTATTTTTGTGTTTCTTGACCTTTCTCTAGCATCTCCATTTCTATAGGACCTAAAACCGCAACAATCCGAGCCAATATCATCGCTACTGCCTCGTTTGGAAACAGAACCTGATGTACACATACACATATTCATTTAACGATTTGTGTTAACAGTTTCTTTTTTTGTCTGGAATAAAACATATAGATAAGCTGTTAATGGAAACCAGAAAGTACCTCACCCGAGCAGAGCTCTGCTAAAATACATCCAAGAGACCACAAATCAATCTTTTCATCATATGGAAGCCCAAGAATCACTTCAGGAGCTCTATATGAACGCGATTGTACATATAAACACAAGTTGTCAGAGCGGAAACAACTACTTCCAAGATCGATGATTTTTATCGCACATTTTTTGTAACTCTTTATGAGTATATTCTCAGGTTTGAGATCACAATGTATGATTCCTAATCCGTGAAGGAACACAAGTGCATTCAAACACTGACGTGTTATAACCTACGGAAACGAAAACATTAACAAAGACATGAAAAAACCGGTTTTGAGCATTTTGTTCTGGTCAAGGAAACAACTAACCTGAAGTCTGCTTAAGTTAAAGTATGGTTCTCCTCCTGATTCTTGATTGAATTTCTGGAATTCATACAAGTTTGCTCGAAGAAGTTCACAGACAATAAACAGATGTTCCTGTTACATATCCTCAAGAATTAGAACTCCACTGAGGGAAACCGAAACTTTCTCTGTCATTCCAAAATTTTACCTGGTGGTAGAAGTAATCATAGAGGCGCAAGATGTGATGCTCGTCAGCAGGATCATTCTTATTGACATGTTTCAAGAGCTTGATCTCATCTAAACTCTGGTCGAAGAAATCTTTATCGTTCTTGATAATCTTGAGGCAAACATCGACCCCGTTGTGTAGATCTTGTGCCTGAACCACCTTACTAAATGCAGCAGAACCAATATATTCTGTAATATAGTATCTTCCTCCAATCACCGTGTTTAGCACGATTGGTAGATCCTTGTTCACTTCGAATCCCGTCCTGTAACGATTATAAATTCATCTTTCTTTCTACTTGTAACCATCTATATGTAAAGACCACCTGATGCAAATGATTCATACCTATTTTTCCAGTGAATGATTCTAAGATCAAATACTTCATATTCATCTTCAAAATCATGAACAACATCAACCTCTTCATCTGTTACATTCACCTGATCATCATCACCTGTCTTCAAATCCTCATTATCTTTTATATCGTCTTCAAAGCTAAACTCATCAAGCTCAGTTTTATCATTCAAACCAATGTAATCTTTTGACTCATCCTCTTCATCCACATGTTTAAAAAGAAAGGGCTTGTTATCTAAGTAATCAAGACTTGCTTCGGTTCGAGACCCTTCAGATGATGACTTATCATAGACACCAATCACATTCTCGAACTCATTGTCTGTGATGAACTTATCTTCTGCAGTTGCAGGACAAATGAAGAAATCAGATTCTCTAAATGCAGGAGACATGAACTCATCTTCGTCTTCGTTCTCATTATGCAAGTAAAACTCGCTCCACTCAGGATATGTCCGAGCTGTCCCAAATTGAGACTGTTCATCAGATGATGAACCATCTCCATAAGGATTCACAAACCCTGCATTTATGCAGAAATCTTTTCAACAGCTCAATTCTAAGCTTCGGTTTTGTGGTAAATCAAATCAAGAACAAGAATATATCGAATCAAGATTTCTATATTTAGCAAATTCAATCTATCTTTCTTACCGGAAGAAGAACAGAATCCAGAAGTGGAAGAGTCCAAGCTAACAAACTCGTCGTTGGAAGAAGACTTCGAACCATTACCACCGGAATCATCACCGGCGGAGTTAGAAGGATGAGTACACGGCGTGATTTTGATCGGCGGCGGGATCGGGAATACAAACTTCTCGAAATCGAAAGAAGAGAGTTGGTTTTTCTCGTTGATATCGTCTCTCAGAGCAGATTCCGCCTCCGTCAAACCGTTTCTCCGGAGAAACGCAAGCACATATTCCACATCAACCGCCATGGACCAACCACCGTCACGAGAGTTTCAGAGCAACGAGACAGAGAGAGAGAGAGAGAGGGAGAGCAAGTTGTAAACTTGGAATCAGTCACGTGATTAAGAATCGAGTAAAACTAAAACCCATTGTTGATATTTGATAATGATAACTTCTTTTAAGTCTCGCATGGTCTAATGATTAATCATAAATCTCTGATCTTCTTCTTCTTCTTCATCTGATACCTCTACTATCTGTTGGCTCTGTAGGACCAAAGCTAACAATAACGGACATGGTGCGATGTCTTGTCTTACCGGTTTTTTTTTTTTTGGAGGAAAATTTCTCAAAGGTTTCTTCAGCGTACGGGATTGGTAGGTTTCAACGTTTGGGCGGATTTTAATCTTACTGACACATTACCAATAGTTTATTGACACGTGTAAATGATATCACTGTTGTTGGCATTTTTGACTTTATTTTATAATGTTGAACCGACAGAGTTTTACTTTTTTTTTTTTTGTCATGTATTGGGACAAATCGAATTTAAAAGTGTAGTAAATTAATGAAAAAGAAAGAATCTTTCAGATTATCGTTACTATACTTAAAATCTCTTAATTTTCCACTGCAGTATTATTTAATTCTGTAAGAAAGCGAATCTATCAATGAAAGCGAATCTATCAATCAGATACCCTTCCCTAATCTCAATCTCTGTAAGACTGACTTTTCAACATTATAAGAAGTTGGAGTTAATTTTAGTTTTGACAAGTGTTGTCTGATCCATATAAGTAGCTGAGGCACGAGTCACACGTCAAATCAATTTCACACGGATGAATATTCTTAAAAATGTATCGTGAATTTGGGAGATGGAAATATTAACTTGTAGACACACAAAAAAAAAAAGATAAATCCTTCCATTTACATTTCCAACAATTCAACAGGAGGAGATGTGTTATTTTCCCTCATTTGCTTTTACCTCTGCCTTTTTCTATTAAAGTACTTACCCCTTTCCCTTTTAAGCCTTATTACTACAGAAATTGACCGTTATAGTTGCAGACGAATTCAAGTAAAGCAGAACAAAGACAAAAGAAAAAAAAAGGTTGACAGCTTAAAGGCAAACTGAAGATCCGTGGAACGATATAATAATGTTTTATAACGTGGTTTGTGGACAATTATTTATTTTTGTCAAGATGGAATCATATAATGGAATTAGGAAACTTGAGCAGGTACAATTTGATGCGGTCTGAAACTATAATAGGCAGACAAGTTTACCAAGTTTTAATTCTTATGTTTCTATAATTATTTTACAAGAACCCACACCGGACCGAGTAGTCACAATCTTTATGGATTGCTTTAGGTCGAAGATAGTTCACACATGTCAATGAAAAACATAAACATGAAGATACCATGAAGCCTAGAGTTACAATTGTTTTCTTTTATTTAGAACTGGCTCAAAGAATACAAATTATGTTCAGAAGACTTAATTAAAACACTAGTATAGAGCCATAAGATATTTAGATATATTGATAATAATGAAAAGAAAGCCTTACCCAAGGATTTGGTACGACGTCCATCTGGTGGGTGACTAATCATGGTTTTACCAGTAGCTCTACAGTAAACCATCATAATTATTATTTAAATGTATTTGCTATAATTGACCTGAACCCCACCGACTACCATTATTTGGTTTTCTCAGCAAAGCCTATAGTGTGACCCATATCAGCTTTTGCTATTTGGAAATTAATTTATTCATCATATACATTCCCTATAGTAGTCCGGTAATGAGAATTTCTAACGATGTCACACTTACAACTTCAATACAGAAATCGACATTTGATCAAACTGTACAAGGATATCGATCAACTAATTTTCTTTAGACACATTTCACGTTATTTGAATCGTCGGGGACATATGAAATTTTCAATGTAATTTTTTTTCTTTGCTGAAATTTGTTTTGCATATTGATTTAAATGTTATTCTTTTCTAAAACTTTTGATATGGTTTTTATCCCCAAAAAAATAAAAATAAAAACGTTTGCTTTGGTGACTAAACTACTAGTGGGCTTATATTTCTCTTGTCCGAGTTATTAAGTTACAAGATTTGTAGATTCCAAGGACAAGTAAAATAAAGTTTTTAAGCATGGATAAATAAGAGTTTTACACAAGCACAGAAGTCTTATTAGTGGGTTACAAAGCCCATACAAGGTGACAAGCTTCTACTAGTCATAACCAAGAATGGTACTAAGAGGAAACAGAGCTGTGAGAGACTGGAATTAACATGGTTTGAACCAGTCATTTGGGTGAGAAGGGGCAGCTTCCGAAGACAGTAGTTCTGGTAAAATGGCAAATGGCTCAGTGAAAAGGATGAAAGACTTGGGGGAGAATGATGATGGGTCAAAGAGAGTGGATGTGATACTATTTTGAGGACGGCTGAAATGGGTGAAGTAGTGATATGTATGATCATCGGAGTAGGAAAATCCTCAGATTTACTTTCATGTAAATTCCACAGTAATCACCACTAAACTACAAGTTAATATACATATGTAGGTCAGACCAAGATGGAATGTCTGAGAAAAGAAAAAACCACTAAATACAATAATTTTCCCCAATTTTTGGCTTAATGTTTTTTTATTTTGTCATTAGAACTTCATAACAGTACAAATATTCAAGTGAAGTAGTCTTTATCAAGTCACCTCGGGACTCCCACTCATGAAACAAACTATTTTACGTGTCATGGAGAAAATAAACCCATCCACGATATGATATGTTATTTTGGTCAAAGGTTTTGGTTTTCTAAAAGTGAAATAAAAGATCTTCCGACCTCCCCTCGAAACTGATCCTAGTTAGCTCTGATTTTAAAAATCATCGCTGTTAATTTTTGTTTTGTTTACGGAAGGCGTCACTCTTTTCATGGTTGATCAATACAAGCAAGTTGACAAGAAAAAGAAAAGAGTTTTATGATGATTCCATGTGACAGTATGTATAGACCTCCAATATGCGGTAGTGAAATGATATTTTGTAGCCATTTGCGTCACTTTTGTAATAACATATGTCACCGTAGTCAATATAAAAGGTAAAAAGTAACGTACTTTAATTTACTATACCTATGGTGTAGGTTGGTGAAAGTTAATTTCAGTGCACATCATTCTTTTTAATGAATTTCTACGCAAAAGTTTCATTTTATTTCAGATTTTCTTCTTCTTTTAACTCCACGATATTAGTGTCATTCCGCTATAATCAGTCAACATGACATGTCTTAAGATATATGGTATGATGAAACTGAAGTGTACAGTTAAATGCTAATATTTATGCCAAATTATTAAACAGATGTTGAGTGCTGCACATGGTTCCATTGAGCACAGATGTTACATATCTTAGGGTCACAGTTCACCATATATGAAAAGGCAAAAAGGAAAAGGAGAGAGAACATAAGTGTACCAGAAATGGGAAAAGTAAAGATGCTAAGTGGAGCTCGTGATTTGTTCTTTAGGGCTCGTGATTATAGGGTCCCCGTGATTGTGTATTAACAGTCTTGATTCTGCTCGTAGTGGGTTTGGCCTTTGTTATTGGTGTCTTGTCTCCGTCTCTCTCTTATCAAATGAAACCAATAGAACAAAATGCAATTACCTCCTCTACCACCCAATTGAGTACTAGACCGCTCTTATTTTAATTATTCCAGCTTTTAGATGTTTTGAAGATTGCTTCTATGGTTTTTCAAAAGAATTTGTTATATATAATTAATATGTTTTCAGTATGGTATAGTTTTTTTGTAAAAAAATATGGTATAGGTTGGTATGCAAAATTAATAAGATATAAACCAGATGACTGATGATATACAATTTTGCATGCCTCTGCTAGTTTTCTTTTAATAAAACATTTGTAGTATTTATTTAAAATAAAAAAGAAAAAAATGTTCTTATGATAACTAAAGTTTATTCAACTCTATTAATATTTTGTTTGTTTTCCACCTAGCTACTATTCCCTTTTTTACCATTCATTTCGGTATCTGAGTAATCATCCCTTTTTTATCATTCTATATTAGAATGCTACTACACATTTTCCTAACCTATGAAAGGGAGAATAACCTTTTGTTAGGTGTTTTGCTTCAACTTTTATTTGTTTATGATAACAACATCGTCTAGCCGCCAAAGGAAAACAAACATCTTATACTTGTAATAGTTATTGTGCAGAAAAACTTTGCATCAAAATATTGAAAAACAAAAGAAAAGGGAAGTCCCATCGTTATATTTTAGACAAGGAACAAACATATATTGCCCCTTGATACTTGATTCATAATTTCCAAATCTTTTTTTTTGGTGATTAGTTTTGTGAACATGACACGAAAGACCCACAAAAATTCTAATAGATTATTTACATTATCTAATTTCAATAAATACAACTTACACATATAATGGCAACTTCATCATTTCTATAATCTAATATTATATCACATTCCCCCACCCTCCTCAATGGATTAACCGACCCTTCAAATCTCAAATTTTCAAAATGCCGTTCTTTCTTCTCTCTATCTTTTTCATTTCATTTTTTATCTATTTATTTTGTCTTTTTATAGGTGTACGTTGCAATTATTTTGTCGTTGGACTGCAATAGTATTCTTGGTTCTCAACTGAAGATATGATTATCAACCAAATTTAAGATGAATTACTAACAATACCATTCGCATGGTGGCCTTGACTCATCTGGAATTCCAAGAAGATCACTACAATTTGGGCAAGGACTCAAACTCATTATGATACTTTTAGCATGTGAACTTTTGTTGTTGTTAATACACATGTATTATACGAATTTGTATTATACATCTGTTCATACTCTTTATTTATTTTATATTTTTTCCTCGGCACTTTCATATAGATCAAATTTTCTCCATTCATCCTTTGTTATTCGGTTAGCTATGCTAGCCTTTAATTGTCGGTTCAACAGTGATCTCAACGAGATACGTTCGGACCTGAACATCTGGACTTTAAATCAGATTCAACGACATAAGTTGACTAATAGTCAACACTAACTCAGAATAATCCCATTAACAAAAATGAGCGATTCACATTTCCCTTCCCTCGACCTGGCTCTCTTCAACTTGTTTCGACCTGCTTCTATATTCTGAATGTTTCAACCAATTTCACTTTAACCCTTATCGTTCTAAATGATCTTTCTCTTTGACTTCAAGTTTCAGTATTCGTGTGACTTATGCTCCGCTTGATTAGCGTAGCTGCCTTAGCTTGCCCCAACTAGACTGATTGGCTGGGTTCGCTTTACCTCGCTCGGCTTAGTTGGAGGAATAGAGAAAGAGAAGCATGACAATAATGAGCGTGAACTAGTATGGTCCACATGCACTACATACCAAATAGATATAATCGCGGTCCTATATAATCGGTTTAACGTAGTTCCACTTAGAAATTTTTTAAAAAAAAATCTGCAGAAACGGAAAATATTATTATTTTAATGTTGTTACTTTTTGTTATAATTAATTTATAAGTCAAACTGATTTAGAGAACAAAGATTGTTGCGCTGAGTCACAAGGCAAAAATTGGAATGATAATCATATCTCAGATTCGTGTGTTAAGAAATATAAAAGCACGTTGGAATACCATTTCAATAAAAGATTGGGGACTTTTTCAAAAATATTTATCATTACTTGATAAATATTAAAAAATTATAATTTTAAAAAAAACGATAAATATTATAAATTTTAACCTATAAGTATTATATCAAAACTGTACTCTTTTTACTTTGTGCTGAAAAGGTTTAATTTCATTAAGTTAAATTAATTCGTTTAAATAATACAGGTGTCGCTGCAAAGTAAAATATTTGGATCACGCTTATGCTTTTAAGGTAGTAAAAATTATATATTTTGCGATCTATCAATTTTGTTGGACAAGAATCTATAATCGTTTCGGATTAATGCTTATACGAATGATTATATTTTCTTATCACCGTCTAAACTTAATTTAAATCATTTTCATATATATATAATACAAAACTACCCACCCCCACACCAAAAAGAAAAAAATATATTGAATGATAGGTATTGATGACGGTCTTAATACGAAATAAAAGTATATGACCAAAAGGAAGAATAATGCTAGTCTCCGGTAAGAGATTTTGAGTTGCATTACTTTATAAATGTGAATTATGTGGATGACATGACTTTTCACATAACACAAAAGGTACCAAAAAGAAGAAAAAATATTCCAATCAGTGAGAGATCTTCAAAGGAAAGATGCTCATTTGCGCAAATATTTGTTGGAAAAAAGTAAAAGTTTTATAATATTCTATAAATTACTGTTCTTGATGTTCCCTTACGAAATATCAGTGTTCGGTACAAAATGTATGGCTTATATATCTTATAAAAGATAAATAGTTGTCGAAATTTCATTGGGCTACAATGGCTTAAGCTAGTGGGAAATTGACACCTAGCCGATTCACATCCATGTGGGTTCGCAGAGGCCACGCTTTTTTTTTCAAGTTAAGATTTTATTGAATCAGAACTTGTTAACAATTAAAAAAAAAAAAAACAGAGAAGCCCATTGATATAAAGAGACTACAACCTGAAATAGACAAGAAAGCCTTAGCCACACTTAGAATAATTTAAATCGTTATAAGTGCTCCCTTGTTATAAAGTATAAAGTTTTGTTATACATGAGCGATTATATTATTGCGAAACTCTTGAAAAGATGGGTTCAGGTAGTGAAAAATTGTTTCTAACTACACAACAATACATGCTGAGCTATTTAGTCCGAGGTTTGGTCCATTTACTTAGTTTACTCAAAGGTGTGCTTCAAAAATTTAATACTTTCATATCTTTTAACAAAATAATAATAATAATAGTTAATGCCTTTTAGAAACTTTTTGCAGCATATTTTTTTCCAGAAACATGCTCACGCAGAGATTATGGTAATATAAGTGATAGCAACAACAAAAATATCATATGGAGAATGAAGATGATGCATATGGATTTTCAAATATTTTATAATCTCCAAAATATTGTGGAGAATGGAAAAGGAGAAACATATATCGTAGATATGAAAAAGAAAAGAAAGGGATAGAGAAAGTGATGAAAGGTTAAGTATGTGGTGAAAAATAGGGTTCCTTCTTCTCATTTGTCTCTTTCAAACTTTACGATGCAAAGCGACCTTTCTTTTCTTTCTCTTGTTGTTATCGTTCGTGTCACTTTCTTTTTATTAATTTCATAAAGTTGAATGATCGTACCCATTGTTTTTATTTTGCTCCAACATGGCCGACACTGATCTTTCTATATCTTCCGGTAATAAATGTTATTGGATTCCTTTTCCAGAGTAAATCATTTGTATATATATATATATATATATGTTTTTCGTTAGCATTATTCAATAATAAAATGACCTCACAAAAGATATACTCGAGCTAGACGTTTCAACTAATTTAGTAATGAACTCAGATTTATACTAAATCGTGACAAAAACTGTCCAAGATATGTCAATAGAACATTATTACATAGTAATTTCTTGGGTTATACGGTTAGAAACACTTTATTTAATGTCCTGAGAACTGGCTAGGTTAAAGTGCGTGGACTACGTTGATAGAATAGTGTATTGGATTTGGCAATAAAATTCTTGTCAAATCTTTGGAAAATCAACCATCATAATTCGACTGAAGTAATATGATTTGAAAAGGATACTAGTCATTGAATTTGAAACAAATATCAAACACTTAATCACTCAAAGGAGAGTTATATCGTTGTTACAATGGCCCTATAGTCCAAGAAGTTGAATATGTTGAATTCATATTGCTACCAATTTTCAAAAATAGTCACATCGTAATTGTATCAAAAGAGATATTTCTCTTAATAGTATTTTGGAGATATTTAATACGTGGTTAAAATTCTGTACACGAATAAATAAGAAAAAGGAAAATGATATTGGAAAATAATTTGACTTGGACACGGCAAGTTCAGAATGATCTAAAGACAAGCAACAAGAATCTGTTTCTGTTCGATTCCAAACTCTCACTTTCCCTGCCCCCTCGTGTCTGGGTCCCACCTTTCGACTTCCCCACATGGGTCCCACCTTTGTGTCCACTCAACTAACAACAGTGTATCCTCTCTGCTTCGATAAATAAATTTACTTCCCGTTACATTTTCTTATTACAACAACCCGAATAAATCCCTTTAAAATAGTAAAATAATTTACCTGAGACTCAATTTCTTTAAGGTTTTCTCATTTAATTATTTCTTTTTTTTTAGAATTTTGATTTTCGTGTATTTATTTATGGTCGCTGGCGATGCCAACGGCGGTGAATGTAGCGAAGCAATGCTTAACGGCGGAAGCAGCCAACGCGTTAGAAGAAGCGGTAAACGTGGCACGTCGACGAGGACACTCACAAACGACGTCGCTTCACGCCATCTCAGCTTTACTCTCTCTTCCAACTTCCGTCTTACGCGACGCTTGTGCTCGTGTTCGAAACGCTGCTTACTCTCCTCGTCTCCAATTCAAAGCTCTAGATCTTTGCCTCAGCGTTTCTTTAGACCGGACCCAATCGGGTCAAAAACCCGGATCTGATGATCCACCTGTCTCAAACTCTCTCATGGCCGCAATCAAACGAGCTCAAGCTCACCAACGTCGTCTCCCGGAAAATTTTAGGATCTATCAAGAGATGTCACAGAATCAGAATCAGAATCAGAATTCGAATTCACTCTCTTGCGTGAAAGTGGAGCTTCGTCAGTTGATTCTTTCTATCCTGGATGATCCGGTTGTGAGTCGGGTTTTTGGTGAAGCGGGTTTTCGGAGCTCCGAATTAAAGCTTTCGATTATCCGACCTATTCCTCACCTTCTCCGATATTCATCACAACAGCCTCTGTTTCTCTGTAACGTAACCGGTAATCCCGAACCGAGTTCGGTTCGATGGGGTTTCAGTGTACCAAACCGGAATCTCGTTGGCGATTCGGATCATCATCAGAGGATAAGCGCGGTTTTCATGAGGGAGAAAAATAGAAATCCTCTGCTTGTAGGTGTATCGGCTTACGGTGCACTAACCGGTTTTTTAAATTCGCTGGAAAAAAACCGAACCGACGGGATTCTCCACGGTTTAACCACCGTTAACATCGCCTCAGAAATCTCCGATCAAACCACCGTCAAATTCGATAAAACTTACACCGACATGAGATTTCACGATCTAGGGAAGCTAGCGGAGCAAAGTTCAGGACCTGGATTAGTCTTGAATTACGGAGATCTGAAGGTTTTCACAGAGTGCGATGGAAACGAACCGGCGGTTAATCACATCGTGAGTCAAGTTTCGGAGCTGTTGCGGAGGCACAGGAGGAGAGTGTGGTTGATCGGAGCAACGGTGAGCAATGAGGTTTATGAGAAGATGGTAATGAAGTTTCCAAATGTGGAGAAAGATTGGGATTTACAGCTACTCACCATCGCTACTCTGAGGCCTTATTTGCCTCACCACAAATCCAGGTTATCATTACTCAATACTCATCTCTCTCGTCACCTTCAGATTGTTAAAATAAACTTAAGTATATGAATATATATAAGTGATCGGAAAATTGAAGTTTTAGATTCAATAGTTATTAATAAAGGTTCACCTTTTATGAAATACAGTTTCTCAAATGAGAAATTTTAGATACCCATTTCAAAGGATTTCTAAAATTTGTCAGATTTTCATTGGTTTATGTAATAAAATTAAATTGCAAAAATTTCAAAAAAATATTGAGAACTCCATTTCAGTTTCTAACTGATGGAGTTGCTCTAAGTGAATAGAATCCTAACTGTTTGTCTGCCCCTATTGTAAACCCTAACCGCTGAATGTTTAACCATTTATAGCAAGTATTGTTTTCTACTAATTACTTAAACAACATTTAATAACATTCATAAACATGTAACCAGTCTGACGACAAAAAAAAACATGTAACCAGTTTAATCTGGTATTGGACCTAGTAATAGCTTCTTGTTGACATTTTCTACTAATTTTATTTACTTTGTATAATAACAATGAGATTTTGTGGTTTGACTATCTATAAAGAAAAATAATTTTAAGATTTCTTGATTTTTCTTGTTTCGGATAAACAATCTAATTGTTTCAAACTTAGTGTAAAAACTATGTTTTATCTATATGTATTCGTTTCTGTCTATATAATTTACATAATATTTGTTAAGAAAAACAAAATAAAAATATCTTATTCGAGAAAATAGAAATATCATATTTACTTGGATTTTTTTTTTCTTTTGCGTTTTAACGTTCTCTCAGCTTTTGATCTGTACCATTTTCTTACATGATATTGTTATTGAATACAGTTTAATGGGATCATTTGTTCCATTTGGTGGATTTTTCTCAACTCCTGCTGACCTGAAACTACCATTCTCTGGTTTCAACAAGGAAATCACAGGACTGGTTTCTTCAATATCCGATCAGACCCAATCTACCTTGCCACCTTGGCTACAGATGACCACAAGAATCGATTTAAACCAAAAATTTGATGCCAAGGTCGGTATACTATTTCATTTCCTTTTTTGTATTATTCTTTCATACTGGCGAAGGTAAGTTTCTTGGATTACAAGTTTTCACGGTGTTATGTTAATGTCAACGTGTATTTACATCCCCTCAGTGCAGACCAAAGACGGGTTGGAATCAGTTTGTGGAAATAAGTCCACGAGTAGTGCTTCTGCATCGACTGGTTCAGCTAAATCGGTAACGACTGACCTAAATCTGAGGACATGTTCTGTCACCACAGGATCTAGTCTCAAAAAGCATTTGGATAACAAAGATTCTGCTCAGCAAAAATCTGTCCCCTCCTCTTTCTTGGTTCATCCGAGGGACCTCAACGCAGAGAGCTTCAAGATTATTTACAGAAGATTAACCGAAATAGTTTCAGGACAAGATGAGGCTGCTGGAATTATAAGTTGCGCATTATCACAACCGCCTAAGAATAGCACTCGAAGAGATGTTTGGCTTAATTTGGTTGGGCCTGATACCGTAGGCAAGAGGAAAATGTCCCTTGTGCTTGCTGAAATTGTGTATCAAAGTGAACACAGATTTATGGCCGTTGATCTTGGTGCCGCGGAGCATGGAATGAGCGGTTGTGATGATCCGAGGAGATTGAGAGGAAAGACGATGGTGGATCATATCTTTGAGGTGTTGTGTAGGAATCCTTTCTGTGTGGTTTTTCTCGAGAACATTGGAAAAGGGGACGAGAAGCTGCAGATGAGCTTGGCAAAGGCTATTGAAACCGGGAAGTTTATGGATTCTCACGGAAGAGAAGTTGGTATTGGAAACACCATGTTTGTTATGACGTCAACTTCACCAGAAGATTCTGGAACAACCACCACTTATTCTGAAGAGAAACTACTGAGAGCCAAAGGCAGGCAAGTTGAAATATGGATTGAAACTGTATCCAGGTTACCAAATGTTAGATTGCTTTCAGGCCCGAGCTTGGTGAATAAGAGGAAGTTAACGGGTTTAGGAAACATTCAGGAGAAGAAAGAGGCTGTGGAGATCGGAAAACGGTTGAACAGAACAACTAATGGAGTTCTTGATCTGAACCTTCCGGCTCAAGAAACCGAAACCGAGGAAACAAATCAATGCGAAAAGAACACAACCGTTTGGTTAACGAACTTGAAGAATCACGACCGTCTCATTGAAGTTCCTTTCAAGCCTTTCGAATTTGAAGTACTAGCTGAACGAATCAAAAATAGCATAAAAGATTTGTTCGACAAGTGCGTGAGACCTGATTGCTTGCTAGAGATAGACCCAAAGATCATAGAACGACTATTAGCGGCTGTTTATTTCGCAGACAGTAGAAAAGATACCTTCAAAGAGTTGATGGAGAAAGTAATGGCCCGAGTGTTCTTGAAAGTCAAAGAAAGGTATGATGAAATCACTACAATTTGTGCAGTAAAACTGGTTGGTCGAGATCTTGACACTTTTCGTGAGGATCAAATGGACATGTTCCTTGTAAAATCTCAGTAGGTTAAAAGAGAGTTTTATTTGGAAAGTGTATCATATAAGGTAGAGTTAGTAACAGGTATTATTGTTCTTTTGTGTTGCAATACTATTATAATGTGTGATGATATTTCATGTAGTTGTGAGTTGGTCGTTCTCCTTGTTTATATGTGTATAAATTTCTGTAAATTATACAAGTTATTTCCTTATATTTTGTCAATCATAGCTTCTTTTTTAAAACCTCACTGGTTTCCCACATAGTCTTATATATTATTACATGTATATTATTTGGACAAAAGTGATTCAATTTGTTAAAAATTAAATAAAAGCACAGGATCAAAGGTATCAGATTCAGATGTTTTTACTAATGATCAGATATTGGTAGAACAAAAAAAATTAGGACATTACGAATTAGTTTTATGAACTTTAGAAGCTATTAAGAAATTAGTCGCTTTTACTTTCAAAATTTCAGAATTGTTGCATCTTGTATATCGAATGTTGGATGTGACTAAGGAATAAGGATGTTAAGTCATACATAAAAGATAATTTTTAATTGGAATTAAATAATCTAATATAATACCAGAGTTAGTTTACACTATGACCAATTCGATTTGTAATTAGCCCAATCCCAAAATTTGGTATGTCGATCCATACCCAAACATACCAAAATCAATGGTTAGAAGTAATATCATCTCGAAATGGCCTATTATGGTATCATATTATATGTTGATATGGATCTTGTATACCTCTCTTATTAACACAAGTCCTCGTTGGATTAGGTATCAAACACTTTACTTCCGAAAATCATAAAGGATTGTGGAATAATCTTTTTTCATTTTACTAGTTCTAATTCCGAAGGCTTTTGATCCGGGCTTATAGCCCACATTATTACTTATAGCCCACTATTATCCCACTTAAAGAAATGGATTAAATCCTTCTTATAAATGGACGAAATAAACTGATTCTTTCCTTTTTTGTCTTCGGCAAGTACGAAGATTTTTACATTTCATGAACATCACTGAATTTTGATATTTCTTTATTTGGTCAGGAGCAGTCTTCCGAGTTCCAATAGTAATGTCAAAAGAAAATTGTTGAACATCACTGGTGGCTCGGTCCACTATCTGATATAATTTGCTGACGAGTTTTGGGAATTATTTTGAAGGCAAAAAACAATAACGTTATAATAATACGTTGACCACATAAATAAAGAACCAAATTTGACCTGAGAAGCGTAGCTAGCTTAGTCTTTATTTCCGAATTTCTCTTCAAATCTTATCAGCATGACAGCACTTATAAGACCAAACTTGCACAAAAACATGATGATACCTCTTCCTGGAGAAAAAAATGATGCACATAAGTTCGAGATAAATAGAAGCTATCAAATAGGTTAGAATTCAATTCACAGCTAATCGATAATATGCTTTATTACTGATAATGATTGTAAATTTCCAACGTATGTTAATGTAATTATGGTTATGATGGGTGCTTTTACTTATTAGTTTGAACATAAATTTTAATTTTTAAGAAAAAGACTGTATAAATATTGACAATTGCATTTTCTTATATTTAATTATAACTGATAACCTCTGAGAACTAACTGTTATTTTCATAGTCACGGGAACATTGTTTATTTATTCCGCAAATTAAGTAGACAGCGTTCTATTGGGTTTGTTGTCGTAGTGGAATAGTATATAACTTAGACTGCAAAATAGATAGACCGATCGTACTCGGGCAAATTCGTCAAAACAGAGAATATAATCATAGAAAAGTAAAGAACAACGAGGAGTAAGTCAAATGATCAAATCGAACAGACTAATCCATTATGGTTTGTGTGACTGAAATTAAATTAATTAAAACAAGAACTGAAGGATAAAAGATTAATGACAATTAATTATTTGTAAAAAAAGATTTTGTTTAATAGCCAATAACCATTTATTTGAAAGATAAACCCAAATTGGTACATATTTGGATCGGCTATTAAAACATTGTTTAATAGCAAACAATTAAGGAAATGGAAAAAGTTGAAGCGGGCGGCCAAATGAAGACATACATTCTCTCTCTGTCGCCCACCCAAACAAACATCATAGAGAGAGGAGAAGGCGTGCTTAAATTTCTCTCTTGCTTTCTACCTCCACTCGCTTCTCCTTGCGCGTGTTCTTAACTCTCTACCCTACAAGACCAAAGTTTGATCGCTGGTCAGGTAACATATAAATGAATTGCAGCCATTAAGACAAGCTTATCTATAAGAGCCACTTGAGATAAACCTTGATCTCTATTTATTGTTTGTTTAATATCATTTCATTCTGCTAATGAAAGCGCGTGTTACAGTCACTTGCGTGTAGAATAGAAGGGTTACCTGCTAAGTCGGTTGATTTGATCGAGTGGTGGGTCCTTTACACATACCCCAACTCCATTTACCATTATCAAGTATCAACCACATATGATTTGCTCTCTTTTTGTTTTATCCTAATTTAATATACAAAATTACGAATAGTTTGAAAAATACAAAAAATTTCTTCATATCTCAGAGCATATATTTGCCCATACATTTTCTGGGACACAAATACGCATACCCATGCATTTATATGAAAGCATCATGCAGATGAAAAAAATAAATATAAAACAACAGTATATCTCATCAGATATTTAAATTCAGTCTTTTGAAATTTGAACCATATTGTCCAGATATTATGTATTTATAAGACTCTTTCTTTTCTTAGTCATGTAAAACACATGCAGATAATTTGATAACACATACAAATAGGGAGTAAAATCAATGAATAGTTACAACAATAATTGAAAATTGGGTTATTTTCTACTGTGGCTTTGAACTCAAAAGGATCTCTCCTGTATTGAATTTACCGGATGTGTAAGTTAGTTTCCCTTTGATATTATTCTTCTTTGTTTAAATTAAACCAAAGTTTTTTTATATTCGTTAAATAATCAAAACATATTGATTAGGAATTAAGTACGTTATATACAAAATCAACAATGGTTTCGGTTGTATAAACCAAATGGATAGCCTTGTATGTATCTTGAAACTTTTAACCAAACACAAGCTATAATCTAGAAACAATAAATTCTAAATTTTCTTATCAGTAATAGAATGGGCATGGTTTATTTCCCCTTCAAAGAAATAGCTTTTAAAAGACATTTTGAAAAATCAATGACATAGGAGAAAATTATAAAAGACCAAAAAAAAATAGTTAAAATTGAGTATAAGAGTCAGCAAAACAGCGACGTCGTTACCTTTTAAAAGTGTCCCAGTTTTGACTTTTGACCTAAACCATGTCTGAATGAGAGGAATATAAAAAAAAACAAATGGAATTTTAATTTAAAAAAAAGAAGGTAAATAAATAAAAAAGAGAGAAGACCGAGAATGAAAGGTAAACGAAAGAAAGAGCACAGCTTCCTCTCTCCTTCTTCGCAACCAAGTTCCTTTTAAAAGCAGCCTTTCATTTCTCATTTGATCCTTCTTCACAAACCCCAACCACTTGTTTACTTCTTCTCATTATCCCAAAGTTTCAATCTTTTCTTCTCTAAACCTCAAAGTTATCTTCTTTCTAGGTATGTTTTCTATTATTTTCTCTGTTTTTCCTATTTCTAGAAAGATTGTTTCATCTTTAAGGATTTTGGGTTTCGTTACTCTTAACTCTTAAGGCTTAAATCTTCAATCTTTATGGTTTTAATGGCTTTATTTTGACCTTTTAATTCCTTCAATTAAATAGAAACGGTCGTTTGCTTTGAATCAGTTGTAACTTTTCTTAAGTTGAGGCATAATTTCAGCTAGAAAAGAATCTTAGAAATGAAATAAAAAAATTGAAAATTGGAATCAAACTCAACTCTTGTTTCGTTCTCCTTCTTACATTATTTCACTTATGAATACACAGGAAGAGATGTGTGGCACAAAGAGCAACCTTTGCTCTTCTAAAACCTTATCAGAAGTCGAATTCATGAAGCAGAGATCAGAAGAAGGTGCCTCCACTTGTCTGCTCGAACTCGCTGCCTGCGACGATCTTTCATCGTTCATGAGAGAGATCGAAGAGAAACCTATTCAAATCGATGAGCCAGGGTTTTGGTATTGCAGACGGGTCGGATCAAAGAAGATGGGTTTTGAAGAAAGAACTCCACTTATGATTGCTGCTATGTATGGAAGCATCCAAGTGTTAAATTACATAATTGCCACTGGCAAATCCGATGTCAACAGAGTTTGTAGTGACGAGAAAGTCACTGCCCTTCACTGTGCAGTTTCTGGCTGTTCTGTCTTTATCGTTGAGATTATCAAGATCTTGCTTGATGCCTCTGCTTCACCTACTTGTGTGGACGCTAATGGGAATAAACCGTTTGATCTGTTGGTTAAAGCTTCCCGGTTTGTTCCTAACCAGAGTAGAAAGGCGGTTGAGGTTCTGTTTACCGGTAATCATGGTTCGGTTAGTTTGTTGGAAGAAGAGGATGAAGTGAAGAGTAGTATTGTGACTAGGTATCCAGCTGATGTATCACTTCCTGATATTAACGAAGGTGTGTATGGAACAGATGAGTTTAGGATGTTTAGCTTTAAGATTAAGCCATGTTCTAGGGCTTATTCGCATGATTGGACTGAGTGTCCTTTTGTTCATCCTGGTGAGAATGCTAGGAGGAGAGATCCGAGGAAGTATCCTTACACTTGTGTCCCTTGTCCTGAGTTTCGTAAAGGGTCTTGTCCTAAAGGAGATTCTTGCGAGTATGCTCATGGTGTTTTCGAGTCTTGGCTTCATCCGGCGCAGTATAGGACTCGGCTTTGTAAAGATGAGACAGGTTGTGCAAGGAGAGTGTGCTTCTTTGCTCATAGAAGGGATGAGCTAAGGCCGGTTAATGCTTCCACTGGCTCTGCAATGGCTTCACCGAGGTCGTCTAATCAGTCTCCTGAGATGTCTGTTATGCCTCCTTTGACATTGGTATCTTCGCCAATGAACTCTCCTATGGTTAATAATGGCGTTCCTTTGTCTCCAAGAAATGGTGGGTTATGGCAGAACAGAGTTAATAGTCTTACACCGCCACCTTTGCAGCTTAATGGTAGCAGATTGAAGTCGACTTTGAGTGCTAGAGATATGGATATAGAGATGGAACTTAGGCTTCGCGGTTTGGATAACCGCAGACTTGGTGATCTTAAGCCATCCAACCTTGAAGAGACTTTTGGATCTTATGATTCCTCTTCTGTGATGCAACTTCAATCTCCAAGTAGGCATTCTCAGATGAACCACTATCCGTCTTCTCCAGTGAGGCAGCAGTCACCACACGGATTCGAATCTTCAGCAGCCATGGCAGCTGCTGTTATGAATGCAAGGACCTCAGCGTTTGCGAGACGCAGCTTGAGTTTCAAACCAGCTCCTGTAACTTCTTCAAATGTCTCGGATTGGGGATCACCGAGTGGGAAGCTTGAGTGGGGAATGCAAAGAGAAGAGCTGAACAAGCTGAGGAGAAGTGCCTCCTTCGGCATTCACGGGAACAACAATGTGTCACGTCCTGTGAGAGACTATAGTGATGAGCCTGATGTGTCATGGGTGAACTCACTGGTGAAAGAGAGTGCACCAGAGAGAACCTTCGGGTTGAATGAGAGGGTCGGGAGCACGGTGAATGGTGCCGCAGTTAGGGACAAGTTTAAGTTGCCGTCATGGGCAGAGCAAATGTACATAGACCATGAGCAGCAGATTGTGGCATAAGTAAGAAGCAGCAAGAAAGATGGGATTTTATTGCTTTTCTTCTGGGCCTCAATACACAGAATCTAACAAATCTTGCAATAATTCTTTGATTTGTGTTTGACCCATAGTTTGGTACAGTACTAGTATATGTGTTATTGTCATTCTCTTGTTTTTTTTTCTTCTTATTGTCATTCTCTTGTCATTTGTGACACTATGTAATGATTAAAAGAAAATAATTGATGCACGGGTTCAAATGTCCGTTGGAGGTTATTAATTGCTTTTGTAATTGTTCTGATATCTTAATGATCTTACTGGTAATATTTTTAAATTTGAGTTGAATGGAAATTTCTTAGTGTTTTAGACAATTTGGGCCTACAAGAGATTTGGGAGCTTTTAGTTTGTTTGTTTTCCTCACAGCAGCATCGTTTTAGTAAAGTTAAGAAGAGCATGTTATATGTGGTCTATTTTTTTTTATTACAGTAAAAATCCATACCATGTGACAATGTCGCATAAATCTTTCAGTTTTGGTATTAACGATGCGTATTAATGCAAATCACCTATTATCGCGGTTGCCAGAATATAAACTACGCATGAATTTGAGATTCAAATTGATAGCACCATTTTTATTTTAAATATTTTAGTTACATCATAAACTTTTGAGAAATTAGACGTGTTTGACAGCACTAGTCTAACTGATATTCAAAAGAGATATACTTAATTAATTATAGGTACTATCTCGTTCTAACTATTTAAGCTTTCAATATTCTATTTAGAACTAGGAAATAATTTTTCTAAAATTGATGAGGGAAAAGTCATTCAAATTTACAATCTATACATCAATTCTTTAGGTGGGGACTGAGACAAGTTTCACTTATCAATTTTAAACCAAACTATTTAAATTTTTTCTTTTCCAAATTCCATAGTTAGTAAAATATATGATTGTGAAGACAGTTTACATTTAAAATTCTAAAGGGGAAAAGGAGAATACCACGAGAAATTATGTCCACCAAGAAGCTTAAATAAGACCAAAATCATCCAATCCACCAAGACCATACCAACGTCTATTCCGCATTATTGTTAATCTTTAATAATCCTTATCTTCTTTTCTCCTATTTGGCTATTTGTTTAGCTCTCTTCTCCATCGATTTCTCTTCTCTCTCTCTCCGAGCCATATACCGACACTTGCATCACTGTTGACTAAGCCGTCTTCTTTCTTCTTATTTTTCTGATCATGCAAACCTCAAGAATAAGAGTTCCAGTTTTTGAAACTATAGCGATCATGAAGCAAAGAAAGAAGAGTAATATCTCAATCTTCGTAATCGTCTTATCCCTTTTCCTCTTCGGGATCTTCATGTACAATGACAACGTCAAATCTATTGCTGACTTCTCTTTCTCAACCTACACAAAACCGATCAAGAACGCTGACCCAGATCAAGATTCCTTCAATAAAGATGAGTTGCCGCCGGAAGAGTGCGATCTTTTCACCGGAGAATGGGTTTTTGACAACAAGACGCATCCATTGTACAAAGAGGAAGAGTGTGAGTTCTTGACGGAGCAAGTGACTTGCCTAAGAAACGGAAGGAAAGACTCTATGTTTCAGAATTGGAGATGGCAACCCAAAGACTGTTCTTTGCCAAGGTAATGCAAATTGTTTCGGCATGATTTGTTTTTTTTTGGTTTTGATCAGGTTCGGTTTTGATAAATGTAATCTCTGGTTATGATTTGTTTTTTTTTTTGGAAGATTTAAAGCGAAAATGTTGCTAGAGAAGCTGAGGAACAAGAGACTGATGTTTGTCGGTGACTCTCTAAACCGAAATCAATGGGAATCAATGGTTTGTTTGGTTCAATCGGTAGTTCCTCCCGGTAGAAAAAGCTTAAACCGGACCGGTTCTCTCACCGTTTTTCAAATCCAGGTAATGTGAAACAGTTAAGAGACACTGACACAATCACTAATGACATGAAAAAATATTTACTTCTTTTTTTAATATTCTTGATATATAAAAGGACTATAACGCGACGGTGGAGTTCTATTGGGCCCCATTTTTGGTGGAATCAAATTCAGACAATCCAAAAATTCACAGTATAGTTGATCGTATAATAATGCCAGAGTCCATAGAGAAGCATGGAGTCAACTGGAAAGGCGTTGACTTTCTTGTCTTCAATAGCTATATCTGGTGGATGAACACCCTGGCCATCAAAGTCCTGTAAGTAGTAGTATACTTAATACACACACACATGTGCATGTAATTCTGAAGGGATGAGGATTGAAAGGTTTTGGTGATGAAAACAGACGTGGATCGTTCGATGAAGGAGACACAGGGTATGATGAGATCCAACGGCCAATAGTTTACGAGAGGATGATGAGGACATTTGGAGATTGGGTAGACCACAACATTGATCCTTTAAGTACAACCGTTTTCTTCATGAGCATGTCTCCTCTTCACATCAAGTAATTAGTTTCACCTCTTCATTTATTTAAGTTAAGCTCTTTAAGTATATATTTACATTTAATCATTGTGTCTTTTTTGTATTTTGTATTTTCAGGAGTTTGGATTGGGAGAATTCTGAAGGTATACAGTGTGCTTTAGAAACAACACCAATCTTAAACATGTCGATGGCGTTCACCGTAGGGACGGACTACAGGCTGTTTTCGGTGGTGGAAAACGTCACGCAGTCTCTCAAAGTACCTATTCGTTTCCTCAACATCACTAGATTGTCTGAATATCGTAAAGATGCACATACTTCGGTTTACACAATCAGGCAAGGTCATTTGCTGACAAAGCAGGAACAAAACGATCCAGCCACTTATGCTGACTGTATCCACTGGTGCTTACCTGGCCTTCCCGATACTTGGAATGAGTTTCTCTATACGCTTCTCATGAACCAAAGATAGAATTTTTTTGGATTCTCTCTTCATCCTTTTTTGTTTTGTTTAAATTCTTGTGATGTATATAGAATGAGCTTTGAGATTGAAGCAAAGAATGGCATATAATGTTATAGGGAAACACAATATGTTATTATATTATAATTACAATAAATGACATGATTAGTAGGTGTGTATTATCAGCTCCATGATTGTAAAATATGTTGGACTAGTTGAAGTTACATAACTTTTTGATAGACTAACTGCGACCCAACATTCATAATTGTCAAACCATTTTCTCATATGTCCAAAAAGACGAATATAGCGAGATGAAACAAAATGATAGCAGAGGAAGGAATGCTGCTAGAGAAACTCAGGGGAAAGAAATTAATGTTCATAGGCGAATTAAACCAATGGCAATCCATGGTTTTTATGATCCAATCCGTGATTTCCCCAAGCAAAAAGACCTTAAAACACACAGCATAAATTTCAAGCTTCAATTTAGAGGGTATTAAGGCCAAAAAGTAATAATAATTCAAGAAGCACAAGAGCTCCAAATTTTAGCTTCTCTACTATTTTAAATGTGTAGGAGTATAATACAACCATAGCATTTTACTGGGCACCTTTCTTAATGCTGATCCTCCAGATAAGAGAGATGGGAAGACAGATCCAATAATCATACCTCTCAATCAATCTCAAAACAGGGTGAGAACTGGAAAGACGCAAGACTGCCTCATTTTCAACACATACAGATGGTGGGTGGACCAGACATTCCAAGATTAAAGTTCTGCAAGTTATAAACAATCTCTCTACAAAGTTCCAAACTTTCAATTTTGCCAATCCTATTGATAAATTCTCTACATTGATGCTTGAAGAAGAAAACATGGATCTTTCAGAGAAGAAGGCTCAAAAGACTATGATGAAATCGGAATCTTATATAGTATACGAACAAGTGTTAAAGACATGGAGAATCTGACTAGAACAAAACATTGACTCAAATCGAACATCAATCTTCTTCAGCAGCATGTCAGACACCAAGTCATGTCAGGTCCAGAAAGATCAAAATATCCCTAAAAATAAAAATAAAAACTTTGCAGAGAGTAATCGTTTTCAATTGCTAGTGAAGGAGGAAGCAAGTGGGAAAAAAGAAACAAAACCAATACTAGACATTTCATAACCGATTTTTAAATTGAAAAAACGCGGATTATCTGAGAGATGAGAAAGAGAAACTAGTGCTGAACCGGTCGATTGTTACCAAATCCACCAATTTCGGCGTGTAATCGGTTGGACCCATTTAACACGAATTACGAAAACCGCTATGTATAATATCATTAATTCGTTCAATTTAGTTCAAAATTTTAGCTTACTACTACTGCATACTACTACTACTACTGGGATATTCGCAAAGGTTTTACTGCATACCCTCTTCTATAGTTCTAATCTTTTAGAGATCCAGTTGAATAAGATTTACTTAGAATTTCAAATCTTCACCACCTTAAATCCAGAATCTTTCAACTTACTAGTAAAGACAACTAGAAGGCATGGGTACAGGACAACAAAGAAAACACTTTACGTAGACGGAAACATACACATGTACATGGCCATCATCATTTTTAGTAAACTAAACAACTTATGACAGGAGACTAAGCACACGACATATAACTACATGGAAAGATTTAAACCCTGATTAATGTTACATCCATTTATAGCTATAGTATTAGGTCTTGGTCCTGGATTTTGGTTCGTTTATCTCGACTCCTTCATCCTCAGCGTATTCCCCACCAGGCTTGTCTCCGGTGCTAAGACCGCCTTTGCGTCCCATCTCCTGATATCCTTCAGTGCCTAGCTGCTCCTTCCGAGTTTGCCCTCCTCGACTTCTCCCTTCATATATTAATATTCCACAACAATTAGTCTATATATTTAACTTGAAACATAAGCAACGGTGAGATAAAAAAGAAGAAGAAGAGAGAGATACCTTCAGCAAGATGCTGTTGAGCTTCGAAGCTTTTGCCTCCAGTTCCACCTGGCACGACAGTCTCTCCCTTCTTCGCCCTCTCGTCCAACTGTTTCTTCTCTTGTTGAGAGGCCATAGCTCCTTACTTACAACACAAGTTTATCGAAACACTAGACAGATAAAAAAAACCAACTCCTACAACTTGATGATGACGATAGGAGACTTGAGGAGCTCGCTCTATATATAGGGTTGCGATTTGTTACGGATGTCGTTTTGCTTGTGTTGCACGTGGAAGTTCGACGTGGTGAATCAGGGACAACCGGTACGTCATACGTGTGCTCTTCTTCGCTGGTGACGTGCCACGTGTCTGAATTTGTTACCTGACGTTTACTATGAACTTGGACATGCCGTGCTTCTTTGCCGCGTGTCCTTTAGCTATACCCTCGGGCTCAAAACTTTTCTGTTTCATTGTATATCCTTCCAATCTTTTGACTATATGACATGGGAACAAATGTTACATCCGATGAAGAATGAGTAGGTGAAGAAGAATACTATCATCTTGACGTCACGCATATTGTTGTTTAATAAAATAAACTTTTACGTATACATGTACTGACATACATGTTATAATTGAATCTAAAATTAGGGGTCCAAGCGTATTGTTTTCCTTCGGCTGTGGTTATGGCCTGGTCCAATTTTTACCAGCACACTGGTTTTGTACTGGCATTCTCTGTTGCTTGTATGTGTCTGCATTATTTGCGATATACATTACCAACGTCATTCTTTGTCTGACATGTGGCAATATTTGGTTCGTTTTATGAATGTGAATATATTTGGTTTAAAATAATTATCTACGTCAGTGTTTTTAAACAGCTATCTGTGTCAGTATCACGTCAATTTTGTAGCTAGAAGTAGTGGTTTATGTTTTAATATGTTTTTATCTGTATTGTAAACTAAAAATTACTCAACTAATGATGAAACCATTAGCAAAAAGAAAGAGAAAATTTCTAATGATTAATTGGCTTGCCAAGTCAAACAAGGATGACAAGAGACTGAACCTTAGGAGAGGAGTTGTTTCTGTTCCTATGACGATTTGGGTCAACTTTTCACCAAACAAAATCACATACACATTACTAATACGTACACACTGGCGTATGCTATGGTGCCTTAACTCAAGATATCGTTCCAGTTTCCCTAAATGAATACAAATATATAGGAGATTAGGAGTAATACATTTTGCCAGGTCTCAAAAAACTATTTGAAACTTTCCTACTACGTTAGAACTTAGAAAACGTTTCGGGTTGATTAAAAGCTGAATGAAAATGAATGTAACGAAGCTATTTTTGTTACAGATGTATTAACTATTAAGCCAAATTTATTTATTTATTTATTTCAGCTTCAGTAAAAATAATATAATTTATACCAATACCCAAACTCATGTAATAGCTTTTTGTAAAAAGACATATGTTTTATTCCATCTTCTTCGAGTCTATTGATCACTCACATCCCATCAAAAGTTTTGGAATCATTAATTTACTTAGTCATACCATCATTTAATTATATTCCGTAGACTAACATTGACCAGATTTTAAGAAATTTGATGGTTTCTACTTCTAAATTAATTAGTAATAACTAATGAATGGAAAACTCTATCGCTATCCTCGGAAAATTTAAATGACTAATTCTCTAAATGTTGGCAGTTATCCTTATTTTCAACAATTCTTACTATTTCACAAGTTTATATATTTTAATCATCTATTATTATAGTTTATAAGTTAATTTTATAATGCAATTTTTCTAGCGTGTAAACTAATTTTTTTTTGTTTTGTTAAAACGTGTAAACTAAATTTTATGATAAATAGTTTATATAAAAATCTATATATAAGTTACGTTATGGCTGTAGTCCATGTTCTTCATAACGAATTTTCAGAATCAAACATGAGGTTTGAAAGATATGTTCATCAAAATAAATCGTCTGAATTAATGTATGTTTTTAAATTGCCTTTCTTTAACAAACGCGCGGATCCATTCAAAGGAAATAAATGATCCGACGCTTGAGAATAAAACCCAAAAATGCCTCAGAATATTTAGTAGACCACTAAGGCAATAAACATTAAACACAGTAATTAATTTTAAATGAAGACCACAACATTGTTGTATTCAATGGACGGCATATATATAGAGTTCATCATTCAAAGGTTAAAAGATTTCACGTGATCACCGAGTCCAACTAGATTTTCTCGTTATGGCAATTTAATAAAAGCCAAAGAAAACAAAAACTTGATAGAGATTGGTAATTTGGGCAGAGAAGTGAATTTGACTAAAATGACGAGAGGAGAGAGACTTGGTCACGAAGTTGTTAATTAGCGTGGAATGAGAGAGAAATAATTTTCGTTGACCATTGACCAAACCTGAGTCATATATAAAAAATCCAACCGCCCACTATTCCTCTATTCACAAGGTCCTCGCTTTATCAAAACGTAAACAACAAGAAATTATACAAAAATCAAAACTTTAACTTAAAAACAATTTAGTTTTTCTTATATGAAGCTCTCAAAGTTTCCGATCAACCAAACTAATCGAGAGAAGAATCTCACCGGCGATTGCACGATGAAGAGAATAGTAATCATGTCCCCGGAATCTCCGGTTTTCTTCCAATCTCCGCTTGTTTTCTCTCCGACGTCTTCGGTCAAAACTCCGCCATCGTCTTCCCCTCGTTCAACACCACCGAAGCTGACTGTGGTAGCGTGTCCTCCAAGGAAGCCAAAGGAGACGAGTCCGGATTCTGAAACGGTGTTAAAAAGGAAACGCCCGCCTATGCTTGACCTAACGACGACTCCGACGGTTGTATCGTGGTGTAGTACGACGAGAGAGACGCCGGAGAAAGTGGAGGAAGTTGTTGAAGCAGAAGAAGATCATGGATACTACTCTGTCTATTGCAAAAGAGGAAGACGCGGACCAATGGAAGATCGCTATTCCGCGGCGGTTGATCGCAACGACGGAGCTCATGATAAAAATGCGTTCTTCGGGGTGTTCGACGGTCACGGCGGTTCCAAGGCTGCGGAATTCGCTGCGATGAATCTCCGGAATAATATTGAGGCTGCGATGGGAGCGTCGAGATCAGGAGAAGAAGGTTACTCAATGGAGAGAGCGATAAGAGACGGTTACATCAAAACGGATGAAGATTTCTTGAAGGAAGGTTATAAAGGCGGCGCGTGTTGTGTAACCGCTCTGATATCGAAAGGCGAGCTTGTGGTCTCGAATGCCGGAGATTGCCGGGCTGTTTTAAGTCGCGGTGGAACCGCGGAAGCTCTCACTTCCGACCATAATCCTTCTCAAGCAAATGAGCTTAAAAGGATTGAAGCATTGGTGAGTTTTTATCCTTCTGCATTGGCTTTTGAGTTGTAACAATTTGTGGAATCGCATTCAAAGTATATATTGCTTTCATTAAGTTCATGGAATTGCGTAATGTATGAAAGAAAAACGTGGCTCTACTAAAAATACGGAGAATCATTCTACCGTTTCGCCTTCAAATGATGTTTAGAATTAGTGCGGTTTAGTTTATTTTGAGTTTAATTGGGTCTGGTTTACTTACTTTTTTCTGTGTGTATAGGGTGGTTATGTTGACTGCTGCAACGGCGTTTGGAGAATTCAAGGGACATTAGCCGTCTCACGCGGAATTGGAGACCGGTATCTCAAAGAGTGGGTAATAGCCGAACCGGAAACAAGAACATTACAGATTAGACCGGAGTTTGAGTTCTTGATCTTAGCATCTGACGGTCTTTGGGACAAGGTAAAGTTTAACAAGAAACGCATGTTTCGAAAATTGATTCTCTCTTTTTTTTTGTCTATGGATTGAATGTTGACCGATTTTTTTTTTGGGACGTTATAGGTAACGAACCAAGAGGCTGTCGATGTGGTTCGACCACACTGCGTAGGCGTGGAGAATCCAAAGACATTTTCTGCTTGCAAGAAACTAGCCGAGCTATCGTCTAAGAAAGGGTCTTTGGATGATATAAGTATAATCATCATTCAGCTACAACATTTTCTTCCATGATTCATTAACTTATAGTTTTTAGCTAAACTTAAATAATTTCAAGGTCTTCACCAGTCATTGATAGGTTTGTTCGATAGTTTACATGTAAATAAAGGTTTCTAACATAATTTAATTTATTATTATTATTATTAGTGTTCTTGGGTGTATCAAGCTCCAAATATTTCTGGCTAACCATTTTGACATTTTTGAGACAATTGTTAATATCTCCGTTCGATGTGTGCTATTGAGTACTTAAGTGACATAAATGAAAAATTCAAATGAATAATATACTTATTACATGATATTTTCACAAATGAGGAGATCAAATAAAGTTGCGGTTGCCTTTTGTTTGATTGATATTCAAACAACATTCTAACAGCAATATGGTACCATTTATCTAATTATAATAGCAATCTAATAGTGGTTTTTTAAATGTCGTATTTACATCATATCTGCAACCGAATCGTAACTTATACCCGCTGAAATTTCCGATAAATTTGTATTAATAGTCTATAAAAAATGGCGTTCTATGAAAACGAACTCCAGTTATAGTGTTGAAATTAAACATTAAACAATTAACCAACTATTAGAACAAGAGGATCCAAGCACATTCTCTATGTATTTATTCTAGTCATGTAATAATTATTTTTATTTTTCAATTAATTAGTCTATTCATTTTGACAGTTTTTATTTTTCATCATTTTTGTGTTTGTCGCTTAATTCAAAAAGTCGATTGCATTTGAAAGATTCAAATGGAACGGACAGAGGTAGGTAAGAAGACACACACATAAAATATCTTATACTGTACTTAGTAATTTTGGAGACGAGACATAATGGTTACGTTGTATGAAGGCTTTTAAAACCCATTAACATTTTGGGCCGAACAAGAAATTATTAAATGAGTAGTAGGACTCACGTTTTTTTTCACTTTCAATGAAAACCCTAAGAAAACTGCACCCATATTATTACTGGCACAAACTGTCAATTTGACATTATCCATTTACTCGCGTTTTTTTCAGTTTGACATTTTGTCGCCAATTAAAATAATGTATGGTTGGGGAAGATTGAGTTACAAATTATACTTGGCATCATCAATTTTGGGAGTTATCACAAAAAGTTGAACTAATCAAAGATATTATATGGGGCACAATGACAATTCAATCATAATATCGGGTGCTTTCTGTAATATTTGGAATTACAATTAAAAATGAACATCTAAAGTTTCGCGGAACTCTAATTTTGATCGGCGATCTGCTTCCATGGCGATCTGCTTCATTCTCTATGCTCTTCTCACATTCCTCTTCGCCGTATCTCTGAGTTTATCTCTTTCCGTCATCAATGCCAGAAAGAACAGAAAACGAGCTGTGGGATTCTTCCATCCGTATACCAACGACGGTGGCGGCGGCGAGAGAGTTCTCTGGTGCGCAGTTAAAACTATACAAGAGGAGACTCCCGATCTTGAATGTCTCATCTTCACCGGAGATCATGAATCCTCTTCTGACAGCTTAGCTCGCCGCGCCGTTGATCGATTCGGTGTCCAACTTCAGTTTCCTCCTAAGGTCTGATTACTCTCCTCTCTCTCTCTCACGACCTTATTTAAACAGTTCAATTCAATTTGATTTGGTTCTAATAACATATAGGTTTATCCATCTCTGTAGAATTGAGGGCAAGTTTCAATTTTGCATTTTGGTTTAATTTTTATTCAATTTGGTTTTGTTCTTAATGTTGTTTCTGCTCAGGTGATTCATCTAAACAGAAGGAAATGGATTGAAGAGAGCACTTATCCTCATTTCACAATGATAGGTCAGAGTCTTGGTTCGGTTTATCTAGCTTGGGAAGCTTTACGCAAATTCACTCCTTTGTATTTCCTCGACACTAGTGGATATGCTTTCACTTATCCTCTTGCTCGGATCTTTGGTTGCAAAGTTGTTTGCTATACTCATTATCCAACCATCAGTTTGGATATGATTTCTCGTGTTCGTCAAAGGAACTCTATGTATAACAACGATGCTTCAATTGCTAAGAGGTTTGGTGTTTTCAAACCTTCAAAAAGTTTATTCTTTCTTCGTTTAGTGAAAGTTTTGTTGGCTAATGATATTTTTTCTTTTTTTGGTAGCAATTGGTTATCTTCTTGCAAATTAGTCTATTACAGAGTTTTCAGCTGGATGTATGGGATGGTTGGCTCTTGTACTCATCTAGCTATGGTCAACTCTTCGTGGACAAAGTCCCATATCGAAGTTCTTTGGAGAATTCCAGAACGGATTACACGGGTCTACCCGCCCTGTGATACTTCAGGACTTCAGGTGCTTGAATCTTAGTTTTTTTTGTCTCTCGTCTGGTTACATCTCGGCTTTTATTTAACATGTTGAGCTGAATGCAGGCCTTTCCTCTTGAAAGATCATCAAATCCTCCAAAAATCATATCCGTTGCTCAATTTCGTCCTGAGAAGGTGAGGAGAAATCCAGTGTTTGACTTTTTAGAATAAGATACTAGAGTTGTCCAGCTTACTCAATTACAGTCTTGTACCAGGCTCATATGCTTCAGCTTGAGGCCTTTTCTCTAGCCTTAGAGAAGTTAGATGCACACGTCCCTCGACCTAAGCTTCAATTTGTGGGAAGTTGTAGAAACAGTTCAGATGAAGAACGGCTGCAGGAATTAAAAGACAGAGCAGTTGAATTAAAAGTGGATGGAGACGTGGAATTCTATAAAAACGCCATGTACAGGTGTTTGCTCAAAGCTCTTTACTGCATTCTCTACCCAAACTTGTAAATACTCAGAGCTTCTTTCAGTGATTCTTAGTTGTTGCCTTTGGGTTGCAGGGAACTAGTGGAACTGCTAGGAAATGCAGTTGCAGGAATGCATGGGATGATAGATGAACACTTTGGGATTAGCGTAGTTGAATACATGTCTGCTGGTGCTATCCCCATAGGTCAGACTTAAGGCTTGTATTTGTGTCTTTATCTTAAAATTTTCAGTCACTCTTGCGATTTATCTAATGGATCCTCTGTTTTTACTTGTGGTGCAGCTCACAACTCAGCTGGACCCAAAATGGACATTGTGTTGGAAGAAGATGGACAAAGAACCGGGTTTCTTGCTGAGACTGTGGAGGAATACGCTGAAGCGATCCTTGAGATAGTGAAGATGAATGAAAAAGAGAGACTTAAGATGGCTGGAGCTGCTAGAAAACGAGCGGCAAGGTTCTCTGAACAACGGTTTTGTGAGGACTTTAAAACTGCAATTCGACCAATTTTCACTGGTGCTCACAAATGACCCTCAAAATCTGCTCATTGCATTAGCTGTTAAACGCACAAGAGGAGCTAGGTTATATCGTTATAATTTTGGTCAAAAAAGAAGAGAAAAGCAGTATTTTTTTTTTTTTGAGTAGAAGACAGTATTAAGAAACGACTAACGTGTTCTGTTCGTGATTATAGCTGAAATATAAAAACATAATATTTATTAACTAATGTAAAATTATGCAATATTTGTTTTTTTACATTTTGAAAACTGTGAATTTTAGTATATTTGTCCTTTGACGAGCTATCTGGTTCCGTTTCGAGCAATGTAACAGAGGAGGAAGACGCAGCTGCAGTGTGATTTTTAAACACAAGAAACAGTCGACGATGGCCACAATGGCTGTGTGTCTTAACTCCGGCGCCGTCTTTGATTCGCTGGCCAGTCTCTTCTTCTTCCTCTTACTTAGTAATATTATCTCCATTAATCTTCGTCTGCTGAGTTTCACTTTCGCCAATTAATCTTACGGATCACATGTTTTTTCATTGGTCTCTAAGGTTTTGACAAAGGAACTTTCGCCAATTAATCCTATCTCTTGTTGTTGAGTAATCTTGAGATTTTCAAAATCAATGCTTCTGCTTTTCTTTGATGAACAACGCTTTATGGCTCTATGTCTCAGTTATCTATAAACAGCTCTACTTGTCATTGGTTTTTCCTTTGCTTTCATAAGCACTGTTATGTTTGCTACTACTTACTTTGTCTGGAAACTTGGTGCTATTCACTTCAATGAATTATCAGAATTGAATCTTTACGTGGTTCGGCTTAACCTGTTCTTTTTTTACTATGCCGTTGACACAAGATTAACCGCGACTTCATCTGTATACTGTTAGGATCCCACATCGGATAACTAAAGTGACCAACACTAATATATAACGGATATGAGCCAATTTACTAATTGTCAATTGGTTTTGAGTTGGAAGCCCATAAAACTTTACATATAACAAACGTACAATACAAAATTCAGGACCGCCGATGCCGTGTGGCCCACCACAAGAGCTCTACTTATGTTAAATCTCAACTTGTAATTGTAAATTTGTAATAGTTTGTTACTCATTTATCATGTGGGGAATATGTAACAGAGATACGTGATGGACACTAAGATTCTGAAGCAGATAAGATCAATGCACTAAAAGATCATTTAAAGAGGGAAGTGAACAGATGAAAAATGTCAACAAAAGTGGGCTTATAGAAAGCCACAACATTCTATGATTTTTCTTTGATTAGCCATCTGTATTTTATCCTATCCGTCGAATGAAAAAAATAATATGATAGTTGGAAATTAAATGAAAATTATTTGGTGTTCTTAGTACTTTCAAAATGCTTGTTGTTAATTATCTATTTTCTTTCTTTTTAATGTTCTCAAATGATTGTTTTTGGTCACGCCGGTGAATGGTAGTGGTCCTTGGGACATATAAAAGCTTTGCTCATATAGTTTTTTGCTATATTCCATTTAGCAATTATCTCTTTTTGCTTTTGGTCAATAATAATCCTGTGGCCAAGTGCCAACTATTGTTCATCATGTGCTTAAAGATATGTGAGTATATATCTTTTATTTTGCTTATATTAGGTGCAAGTTTTTTACAGGTTTGGCTGATACATGGTTATATGGCAAAAAAGATACATGGTTAAATTGTTCACCAATCTAGAATGTTAAAAGTACGAAATAAACAGTGACTGCACTGACAGATTGAACATAAAATTTTCGAAGGACTGGTTCTTTTCTAACTATTTTAGAAAATGAAAATCCTTTTTTACTAACTAGATAAATGAAAAGAGTTAATCCCCAAAATTGCCTTTAAATTATCCAAAATAAGAGAAAGGAAAGGCAGTCTTCATTGTCGGTAGTCAAGAGTCGTTATTTTTATAAAAGATGGGAAATACATTACGACGAAAACAAAAAGGGAAACTAACAAAGCACTCAATTGCTTGATATGATTACCAATTTACCATTCACCAAGATGGCAAATGATCATATGATAGATATAGACTATACTCTTAGCTGAAAAGATGCTAATTATGCAAACATTTTGTTTTAATTAATGAAGTCCATGAATTGATCACTTAGGATTCTATCCGTACCTCTGAAATTACAATAGTGTTAGATGTTTGATCGATAAGACGATACATAACACTTTTGAGATTAAAAACAATATTAGTTGGTCCGGTCCAGAGTCTCTCGACTTCTTTCTTTATTTATTTTTTTCTGCCGGCTCTCTCGTTTTTTTTAAAATTGTTTTGTAAACAAAATATAATGGTCCGCTAGAATTTAATCCCAATTCAGAGTTTATATACTTTTTTATCCAACTTTAAATTCACAAAGTTCCAAGATGATCAGTTTGATTGAAAAAAAAAACAATATTACCCATATAAACAGGAGTGTCAGTGGGTGGTAAGAACTAGAGTGTCAATGGCTTGATAAACTCGAATCTGACTGCAATCTTAAGAATTCTTTTAGTCCAATGTGTGGTATGAAAGTATTAATTTGAAGTGATACTTTTGGCCCTACATATCTTGATTTACTCAAATTTATAGATCTATAAAACAAAAACTTGGAAAAAACAATAATAGTTTGAGTGGCATTGCCTGTGCAACCACATATATTGATTATTGAATAAAGACTTCTCTTCCGCATGTGAGTATATGTGACAAGAAGCGCCACCAAATCTAAGTTAAAGCTTGTTTTTTTGTTCTGTCGATACGCATGACAGTCTTTTTCAAATTACATTATAAATCCTTCTATTTATTGTTTAAAAGGCTTAATTCCTATTTTTCTTATCAAACAATGTAATCATTTTATTTTCCTGTAGAATATGCATCGACACAGAGAAAATTTACAGCATCAATTGATATAAATTTGACAGCTAATATAATTATACTTAAACCTTTTTCTTATATCACTTTACTTATTATGTTCAACATTGGATTTTGTCGAGAAGATACCTTGAATAAAAGGACATGGAAAATAATATCCACCAAAAGTAATAAGACTGAATTGATTAACATCATCAAAAATCTGTCTTCTATATGACCAAATATCTTTGGTTTGGGTCTTATGTCCCTCTCCGACCTTCAGCCGTTCCTCTCCTCATGTTCCCGTCACCATTATAAAAGTAAAAGCCATTAATGTCCCATGCTACTAACACTACATAGCCAAATCTCAGTAACTATTTCATTTAGCTATAGACTAACAAACACAATAAAATCTGTCTACTAATTTTGATATTGACTATACAAGATAAATAACATTTATTACGATATTTCGAGTAGGCAAGAGACAGTAAAAGTGTATATCGCGAAGGAATGCAACGAGAACGCGGAGAAAAATGTCGCTGAGTAGGCTAATCACATCACCTGTTACTATAAAAAAAACTGTGTTCAGAAAGTATAATCATAAAGAGAAAAATATGTAAAAAGACTTTTTTAAAAGAAGAAGAAAAAGTGCAGAAAATGATTAGAATATGAGAGATGTGAGTGAGGCCACCGATCCGGTGAAAACTTTTTTTTCAAATAGGAAAACTAAAGATAAAAGCATTTCTCTCCAATGATTACTATTGACGATAACCGTTGTCCATATCAAACGTTTATACTATTTCGTATATTCGATTTTAATTATTTGTCCACTTTATAACCAGTTGGTCTTTTTCCATATGATTAAAGTGGGTCGAAATACATATATTTGATTTGAACGACTCAACTTTCAAACTACAAATCCCTATCTCATATTAGACCTCGAAAACAACATGTGTACTTAGCCAAAAAAAAACGACTTATATGTACTTCTTCGATATGTAAACAAAGTTCTTACATTATTCGACCTGCTCTATTTCATCCCATACTATATTATATAATATATATACTATAAAATCATCGCATACTGTATTGCACTAGTAAACTTTTTTTGACACGATTTAATCAACACGTATACAATTTGGATCTTCAAATAAGTATTTGACACACGCGAAACTGATATTTATCACTTACGAAAAAATATTATTATTTAGTTACGGTCTTGCTACCGTTTATGTTTTGCAGATTGACCCGTATAGTCAGTCATCTGACCCTTAATTAAGTTTTGAGCGAAATTTCAACGTAAATTTTTGCGGCTCTGCACGTTTATGCGATTTATTGTAAAGAAAAAAAAACAGAGAATTTACAATTTGTAAATTTAAAAAAAAAAAAGTCGTAAGGAGTATCACACCAATCAACATCAACCTTAATTTCTCCTTCATTATTTAGATCAACACCCAAACTTCGAGCTCTCTCTATCCCACTCACTGAAACCTCTTTCAACTCTCAGTTTCAGAATCCGGAAAAATAGGAGCTTTTATTATTACTTCATAAAAATATATATAAAAAGAAAAAAACAATTTTTTATTTGTTTCTAGGACTAGGACTATGGATAATTCTTACGAGTCAGCCAAGGGGTCTGATTTAGCAACTCCATATATGGTCTCATGGTCATTACAATCCGACTCCTCCGATTTTGATTGGAACCGCTTTAATCTCGGCTTGTCGCCTTCATCCTCTGGAAATTTTCCAGCTGATGATTGTGTCGGTGGGATTGAAAAAGCTGAGTCTCTTTCCAGAAGTCACCGTCTAGCGGAGAAGAGACGCCGTGACCGGATTAATTCTCACCTCTCCGCTCTCCGGAAACTTGTCCCCAGTTCCGACAAGGTATGACTCTGATTCATTAGATATTGTTTTCCTACGTTTTGTTTGATTAGAATTAAAATGTTTTCGGTTTATTCATAAATTTTTATTCGAGTAAACCGGTTTTATTCTGATCGGCTCCGGTACAATGTAGACGAAGGCCTCATACACCAAAAAAAAATTGTATTGTGGAAGTTGCAAGTTGACAAAAGAAGTGAGATTTTTGCACCAAAAAAAAAAAAAACGTACAAAAAGTGAGATCGAAATGTTCGGTTTTAATCGATAATTGTCAATTTGGGTCAATCCCAAAATCCTTCATTTCTCTGCAAAACAAAACTTCGGAACAAATAAAATTCAAAGTAAGAATGAAATAGTTAAGTTAAGTTAATGAATTTCAATTTGACTGAACCGGTTTTGACCTGACTCTACAGTTAGATAAAGCTGCACTCTTGGCGACAGTGATAGAACAAGTGAAGGAACTCAAACAAAAAGCAACAGAATCTCCGATCTTCCAACAACTTCCAACAGAATCAGATGAAGTAACTGTGCTGCCCGAAACCATCTCTAGTGACTTTGAATCAAAAGCAATTACCATTTTCAAAGCTTCGTTTTGCTGCGAAGATCAACCCGAAGCAATCACAGAGATCATCAGAGTTCTCACAAAGCTTCAACTCGAAACAATCCAAACTGAGATTATATCTGTTGGGGGACGAATGAGAATCAATTTCATCCTAAAAGACTGCAACTGTAATAAGACATCGGCAAAAGCTCTCAAGCAATCAATGTGCGCTGCATTAAACCGAATCACATCATCTTCATCATCTACTTCTTCGGTTTGTAGGATCAGAAGCAAAAGACAGAGATGGTTCCTCTCTTCTCACTACTCACAATAATAAATTTTCACAACATACATATAAACATAGTAGAGAACAACTCCATTGTTATTAAAGGTTTTGTCAGCATTTTGGTTCATAAAGCTAAGCCTGTTATTAGATTTGTATATTGCAAGATTTGTCTATCCTAAATTCTGAAATATTCCATAAGAACTAAGCCAAATGGCGAGATTGATCAAATCTTAAAGCACTGCGAAGATTAGTATTGGCAAGATAATAACAATAATTGGTAAAAGCCTGATTAGATAAATTAAGCTTAAACATTAATTGAACATCCATACAATCCAACATAAACGAAGCTAAGAAAACTTAGAACTGAAATGAGATCAGACAAAGTACTTAGGATTTAAGCGAAAAAGCAAAACAGGGAAGCAGATGAAAAGCGAAAGCCTTGAAGATGAGTCTACTTAGATCGCTGTCTCATCTTTCGTCTCTTCCTCTTCAACCTCCTCATACGCTTCTTCTTCCACTGAAAAACGAAGATTATACAGAAATTAGCCGCAATAATAAGAGAAGTAAGTATGTAACGGATTTATACACAAATGTATTGATGAAGATTCGAAAGATGAATACCTTAGCTCTCATGGCGGAGAAGCTGTTTTCTCAAAACCTTAAACGGTGATTTTACGGCGACGGCAACGAGAGAAGAAAGGAAAGGAACGTAACCGTCTATATATACCTGAAAACCCTAGAGAAGAGGTATATGTGGGCCTATTTACTAAGCCCATATACTAATGTGGGCCTTGACGCTTATATATCCTCGGCTGTAATGATATTTCAAGTTATAAATTGTTTTTTTTTTTTTTTTTGTAACGAATTAAATGGTTATAAATTTGGCCAGTCAAATTCACCCGTCGAATGTTTACTTTGGTTTTGAAAACGTTTGCATTTAATAAAATCAAATTAATCATTATGAGTAGGATGGCAAAGAAAAGTAATTCACAATAAATTTCGTTAGGAGGTAATTAAGTCTACGATGCTGAATTTTTGACCATGGTATCGTGAACGGTAGATAAATTTGTTGACAAATCATTCTCCACCAAATATCTCTAAGCATAAATATATCCGACGAGTGATACTTTATTAAATTTTACTTATCATCTTTTCATGCATTATTTTGCGTTCAATGTTTTCCTTAACTAACCATTGGTAGTCGGACAAAAATAATAACCATGAATTTTGTTGAATGTAAATTATCAAACGAATGTGTACTTAGAAATTTGTATGAAACGAAAAACACTTATGAAAAAGCAATAGACAGAGGGCAGTTAAAAGAAAAGCTAGGATAAAATCAAAGTCCTAACACTTTGAACTTTGAGGAATGGCCAATTGATGATACATAGTGTTCGTTCAAATTGTTGGAATCAAATTGTCAGCGATGAATTGTAATCGCCAGTATGAAGTGTTAATGTGAGAAACATCTTCTTTGATTAACTCGTACTATCAATTAAATCAAACAAACTTTGTAAAAAATGTCTATAATATTCTCAACGACGGACCAATATATTCCAGTGATGAACGCTTCTTGAAAACGTATGTTCTCATGGTTTCTACTTTGATTCGTGTATAATTCAAACTTGTATAAATACTCTCAGAGATAGAAAGATAAATAACCTCCGAAACTCAAATAACCAAATTGAAATTGTCATATCCTACAAGGCACTCCGCGAAACAAGTGTTGAACCAATAAAATTCTCAGACAACTTTCCACCATCTCATCCTCTTCCACATATATACTTTATTGGAACCGTAAACTCCTTTACGAATTCCCTGACAATAAAGATCTTCAAAAAATAATAAAATACGCTCTTGTTTATCTCTATAGGTAAAAAAATCCTCCAGAATTTTGCATGCAAAGTTCCAATATCCTCGATTCTTCTAAAAAAGAATTTCCAATGCTCTGGACCAACTTAAGGGATGTTCATCGTATATAATATGATCTTCCAAAAAAGCAATCAGAATTCCCCCAAGACAGGATCAATAAAATCCCAAATATTCCCCCAATGACTATATTCGTCTTCTCCGCCAAAAGGCCAAACCGCTGAAGATCCATCACCAACCATATAACCCGGATCCAGACCCATAGAACCAACCGGATCAACCATTAGCGTTGGATAAGTCGCCGAAGATATTGGGAGATTCGAACCCACCGAGCCAGCTAAAGAGTCCAAGTCTTCCCTCGAGTTATAATTATTATTGCACCAACTTCCTCCTTGTTCTTTATCAAAAAAACTTCCTCCTTGTTGCCCTAACGCCACATCGTGAAGAAATGACGAGGAATTGTTTACGGGAACATCTGTAAGCTCGATGTCACCGATCTTGTTATTATTGTTATTAGTAGTAGCTTGAAGATTCTGATAATGTGGTTGGTGACGGAATTGTCCCGCTTGCATCATCTGAGCTTCTTGTTGTTGTTGTTGGTTAGTAAAAACAGCATAACTAGGACATAACATAGAGGACCCACCACCGAGGAATATGTTGTTATTGAAAGGGAGGCCGTATGGACCAAAGGCGGCTCCTCCTCCAGCGGTTGTGGGACGAGGAAGGAGAGGTCTTAGGGTTTGAGTGGAAGAAGAGGAAGAGGAAGGAGAAGATGAAGCGGCGGAGACGGAGGAGGAAGAGGAAGATGAAGAGATGGAGGAAGGAGAGGAAGGGGTTAAGTTGAGCTGAGCACGTGACCCGTAGAGATAAACAGCGGCACGGTCGTATGCACGTGCGGCATCTTCGGCGGTGGCAAAAGTACCAAGCCACTTGCGAGTGCGCTTACGTGGCTCTCGGATCTCGGCGACCCATTTGCCCCAGCTTCTTTGTCGGACGCCACGGTAACGAAACTTGGAGTTTTCAGGACCACCTTTGCCTTTGCGTTTTCGTTGAGCGGTGGAGGTTGAGTCGGTGGAATCAGATTGAGGATTGTGGGTTAGGGTTTGGTTAATATCGTCCGGATGGTGTTGTTGTTGAGAAGCTAAAGGATCCATAGATGAAGAAGACGTTGAGAGAGAGGAAGAGAGATTAAAGAATTTGGAAAAATTGGAGAGGACGAATCAAGAAGAAAGGGATACTGAAGGGCGTTTGAATGTGACGGTTGTGAATGGTGGATTAGGGCGGTGCTTCTTTTTTTATACTATACTTACACTCTCTTCACTCTTCTTTCTCTTTTTCTTTTTTTTTACTAGTCCAATTATTTTCTATCAAAGATATTTTTGATTGGTTTTTTGTATTAATGATAGGTTCGGTTGTTTTGGGAATGAAATGAAAAGACTGAAAACTTTATGTTGAACTTCGTTTTTTAATTATGACAAGAAACCATTAAAATTTATCAAAAGAAGAGAAATTAAAAGAGAGAAAATGGGAATATTGCATGGGAAAGATGAGGTGGCGATGAAGGAAGCAAAGACAGCAAAAGAACCAAAACTTTTTCTTGTGGTTTGGATCTCAGCCCAATTGCCTTGGAACTCTCACCTTTTTATGTCTGAGCAGAACTCAACTAGTTGCACCATACATTTATCCACTTTATTATATATCAGTACATCTCCTCATTCACGTGAAATTTTGTATAGTAACGAGTCGAACAAATCATTTTTCTGATATAGGTTTTAACAAATTATAACATCAAATAGTAATTGGTGAACTATTTTTTATTAGAACAAATTCGAGATTCGCAGGTTAAACTGATGGCCATAACAGAGGGCGAAGAATTTCATATCTTTTGCTACTCCTGTTCGAACGGAAACTAAGATGATCTACAATAGAATATTGTCTCTGTCTCGTGCGCTATAAAGTGTTCATATAAAGAAGACAAATGCAATCAAACCTGAATCCATAACATTAAAATTAATAATATTTTATTAATTTATTGAACTATTATTTTACAGAAATAAAAATTACAATAAAGTATTAACTTGGGATCAAAATTATTAATTTATAATTCTGATTTCTGATAGAGGTTTCACTTTGCTTGGTCTCAGGAGAGGAACATTTTCAAACAAGACGATAAGATGTTCACATACCCACAAGGCCACAAAACCGTGGGCTGGACTTTAATCAACAGCTAAGATTATGTGTGCGTCAATATATTTTATATATGAGCACGTGGTTGGATAAGGACCTTCAATTTTTTCATTTCTTTTATCAGAATATCTCCAAAGGAAAATTTATAGTTATACTTTTTCATGTAACTTAGAATTATATACGATTTAATACGACATAATCCATGTATATCTCTATCGGTGATAAATAAAATCATGGAAGCTCTATCATTTGACAAATTCATTAACCAAATTACCAAAAATCATTCATTTATGCGCATTAGTCGTAGGTGCAGTCTGACAAAACCCCAATATCCTTTTTGTGAATCAGTTTCCAACTTTCCATGATTGCATCTCATTCTCGTTTTTTATAAGAAGTTATCAGCCTTAGTTTACGAATGAGGATATTGTTCTAATGTCCACTCTTGTACATGTGTAGCAACTAGGAAATAATTATAGACGTGGGGGTTAAATCCTTTACCGGTACAGATATCATCAAAATCTTTGTTAACAAGATTCCGAGTATATTTTAGCTTCTTACTAACAGTGAAGTCATATGTTCTGGGCTGGTGCCCGAAGAAAAACACTAGTAAGGTCGAAACATGTAATATTGTGACAGACATTGAGAACCTTCACACCGCATCGATCATTCATCAAGCCTCTCTAGTATAGGATCATGGTGAATTGATGTACTCATTGGGCCTTTTCAAATCACTTTATTGTTATTCAGATTTTCTTGATAGTTTTTAGATTCATCTTTGTTTTCTTAGTTGGGCCGAACATACGATAGATATGGATGGATCTTATACCCACCCCTCGGCAGAAAAATTATAGACATGCATATTTCTGAGTCTCAACTTGGGAAACGGTAGTCTCTAGCTACGTTTTTATATACTTTTCACATTCGTAATAATATATCAATTGATATGTTAACAAACCTAAACGAAGTCTATTTGAGGAGAAGAGCTGCAACGTGTATTCACATTGGACGAGTAAGGCCTTTATTGCTTAGTTTGTTTGATATTGTGAATGAGTCAAAACTTCGTAGTTTGTGTGAGTAACTCCGTAGGGAAACATAAAGCTTTCGGAAATTTTTATCTTCCCCCTATTTATACCAACATTGCATGAATATTGACACTCCCAATCAAGAGAACTAAACTATTAGGATATTAAAAGGAGTCTATATTGTGGTCTTACCTATTCCAATGAATACTTCTGATCTGTTAGCGTTTGGCTCATTGATATTACCTTGAATATTGTCTATTACGTAAAACACTCCAACTAGTTTTTTTTTTGGGACCATATCAAAAATCTTACAACACTTCTCTATTCGATTACTATTTTTCGCCAGCATATTTGCGCAATTCGGATTTTTGTTCCTTTTAGATATATTTACAAGTTGTAACATATACAAAACAGGGTGTAAACATTAAGAATATATGCACTTTGATTACATCATTATCATTTAATAAGAGGGGCTATTTTGTATGATGGAGCATAATATACATATAACTCATATCTATACGTTGGATACTAGGTCCATGCTGGGTATAAAAAAAACTTTGTAATAAACAAGTCAATTATTAAGAATTTAAGATATTCATAAGTTATACAAAGTTCATTCCCTTTAGTCGAGCTGACCTTTTTAGGGCCAAGTCTATAATTGAGATACGCTCCAACCATATAAATGAGCCGATTCATGTATCATATGTTAACGTATTTATTTAAGAATTTAAGATATTCATAAGTTATACAATGTTCATTCCCTTTAGTCTAGCTGACCTTTTTAGGGCCAAGTCTATAACTGATATAGGCTCCAACCATATAAATGAGCCGATTCATGTCTCACATGTTAACGTATTTATCGTTGACAAAAGAAAAATGGATAACGTTTAATTTATTCAATTTCTTTACCAATGATAAACGTAGTTATCATCAAATATCTGATCAGATTATCTTAGTCAATGTCAATATTCCCTTTTCTGGTAAAAGTGTCCATAAGGATTAGTTATTAAATGTATATGATTAGCGTCGAACCATATACAACCTGCGACATGTCAGTCTGACTAGCGGAGCCTCTAATTAAGTAATTAAAATACGTCTCCTTAACCGCAATTAAACATTTCTAACTAATTACAACTCAGTCAAACCATTTTCAATCTTTAATGGGGCGGTTCCAATGGTGATTCTTATGCTACCTAGTTACAATTTAATATTTTGAGAATCTTGAGTAATTGGAAATTGTCTAAAGTAAACAGACTCGTATAAAGTTTCTTCTTAAACAAACAAACTAGGATATGTTAATATTTCAGGAAGGTGTTCATTTTGTGGAAAATATCTGAGCAAATATTATGATGTGTATCGAATATGGTTAGTTTAATGAAATATATGTACTTAAATAAAGTAACACTTTTGCTTAACTATACGATTATTCTTTGACAAGACTAATTTTCAAAACTATCAATACGTTGATAGATAATAGATACTCAAATCAATGACTAGTTAGAAACAATCAATCCTTTCTTTTGGCATATCACAATACGTTGATAAATAATAGATACTCAAATCAATTACAGCGTACACAAATTCAGTAATACACATGAATAAAATTTTAAATTCAGTGAACAATGGTTTTTAACATAATTATGGCCAATCATGGTCATGTTGTTTACCGACATATACTATTGCATCAATCGCGCTACTTGGGACCAACGCAGCAGCAAGACCCTATCATGGACCGCAAAAGGAACCTTTTTACTTTTTTGATTACAAAATTAATTGGTACGGGATGCAACAATTTTAAAATGCATGCGAAATCATTTTAAATAAAAATAAAAATAAAAATAAATGACATTATGGGCTTTTTTACTAAGCCCACAATTGTTATGTTGAGTATAGTTTATTTATTTTTAAGTGTCTGCCCTTCGGTTTATTGCTGGTAAAGTACTAATCATGTTAAATACATTGCGGTTAAGCACTTTCTTATCCAGCGTCTTGGCACAGTTTAAGCATCGTTTAACCGGCCCTCTAGATCAAAGTTTAGAACTACAAAATACTTTAAAATTAGCAAATAAACAATATATAATAGTGATTTCGTTTGCTACTAAGATCCTGATTTCAATATGAAATCGATAAATTGATAGTGGATAGCCAATAGGTGTGCAATGAGACGAAGAATAAAATAAGTTAAACTTATAGTAGTGATTTATGTTAGAGGATTAAACAAATTGGAAGGCGAAAGTAGGAAGTAAACAATAAGAAAAACAAAAAGTATTTGTAAATTAAATAAACTAAACCTGAGAATTATACAAGTCAACGGAGGGAGAATTCAGAATTTTATTTTATAAAAGTAAAAAAAATTAGAATGTATAATCCTTCTCTAATTAAGCGTGAGGACTCATCACAAGATTCTCATAGGTGTCAACGGCATTTGACGGAACGGCGACCATTACTTTAACAGCGTCACTTCGTTCAGGAACAGGAAGCAATAAACAGTAACGGTCGCAACAAACAGATCCCACGTGAACCGGTTTACCCAAACCGAAATCAAGCCGTTCTAAACCGAGTCGTGACCACTGCGACAATATCAACACTCCAACAGAGTCAGGACTCGCTTTCGTCTTGCTCACAGCTTCTACCACCGATCTAACGTAATCGTCGCCGACTCGCTCCTTCGCTTGTTTCACGAGCATCGTCGCGTGGCTTAATCCTTTCTCCGTTAAGTCTTTCACGGTGGTTTGCGCGCAACCAACGACGAATGCGTTTCCGTAGAATCCACTTGGTAGACTCGGTTTGACTCGGTCTCGAATGTTAATGCTGAATAGAAGCTTGAGGATCTGGTTTGATGGCAAGTTCAGTGATCTCGCCCAGCTCCGCCATACATGTGCAGAGAGAACCTCGAACGATGTGTGTTTCGGATCGGACTCACCGAGTCGACTCGCAAGTTTCTTGAGCTCGGTAAGTTTCTGCTTCTCGAAGATAACCGAGGTTGGAACGAGCCGCTCGGCGTCGAATCGGTTAATGAATCCACATAGATCGGGAACTCGGTTGAACTCAGGGTGGCTCAACGAGTCACGAATCGGTGACGGGTTAAGCAATTGACGATCCCAAAGGTGTTTCCTCCTAAACTCCGTCAGACGCATAGAGTCTCTTGATAACTCGGCGAAGAAGGTGAGAAACTCGGCGCTGCCAATCCCATCGGAGACACAGTGGTTAACGCCAACGGCTAAAGCGGCACCACCATCACGTAACCAAGTGAGCTGAACAACGAGAGGTGGAGCCCCAGCAAGAACATCAATGACTTGGAGGGAGAGAAGCTTTCTCCAGCTAGTCACGTGCCGAGGGGGTTTATCAAAGTCAAGGCACGTGAGGATGTCAGAGTCTGCTTCAAGGAACAGAGCACCTTGGCCACGACAATTAACCTCGAGACCTCCGCCGCAACCACCGTCGGGTCTCTCACGGACGCGGCCGGAGAAGGGGAAGAAAGGAACAAGAGCACGAGAGAGGGCAGATTTGAGGCGACCCGAGAGAGAATAATCCGGGTCGGAAACGGGTGGGTAAACGAGAAGGTATTCGATGGTGAATCGGAGGAAAAGCTGAGAATCTAAGGCCGAGAGAGACAGTACAGAAGAAGGTGTTTGGTCGGAAGGAGTAATAACTGTGACTTCTTTTACATGAACCAAGGATCCCATTTTTTCCTATGATGCTCTGTTTTTCTTCTTCTTTTTTCCTCAAGAAATTAACAAGGTGGGTCTCTGCTATGTCTCTGTATATATATAAACTATAATACATATATATATAATATGTATATAATTGTTCTAAATAGTAATTTCACAATATCTAAGATTATATTCAAATATATTTTAAAAATAGGTTGGATGAGCATGATATGGATCACTTGGACATAAAAAAACGATCCGAGAAAGTTTGCAGTTTTAGGATCAGCTGTTATCATTTCGGATATAGTCTACTAGTAAAAAAACATCAAAATATTTTACTAAATTTGCAGTTTAGCTCAATTTTACAGATTGATCTGTTACAGTTTAAATATATATGCTTTGTAGGCTATATATATATATATATATGTGTGTTTGTATAGTCACGTAAAGGTATAGAGATTGAGATACAAGGAGGGTAATATAGTAGTTTGCCTTTTTGACATGATGTGTCTTGTGTTATATCGTGCAGATGTACTCTTCAGTGTAGTGTGTACGTGTTACATTAATCTCACTTGTGTCGAAATTGGATGCTATATTGATCCGTTGTCCGAAAGTTTTACAAGTTCTTGGAATGAAGACTTTAATTTTTTAACATAGCGTTTATTGCCCCTCCATAAGTATACTTTGATCAGATGATCATATGAACGCGTATAAATTCAAAATGATCATCTACAAACTTATCCGTAGAATAAGAAATTCAAACAAAAAAACCTTAAAGATCAAAAGAAATTTAAAAAGTATAAATGTTTCAAAATTTAAACTATATAACGTCAGTTGAGCAATTTACCCGATTTTCTAATTATTAGTAGCAAGATAGTTTATTTTGCAATTGTTTTATTCTTAAAAGTCTTCGAATCGATCTGTTACAATGTGAAATGAAAGATTAAAATTTATTGGCATTTAAAGTAGGAAAACATATATTCGTATTTATATGAACAATATGTGCAAGTAACTCATCAACTTAATGATGTTCAGATACGTATAAGAAATTTCCCATTACCACATACGATATATAACTAACATAAAACTATTAGTATATAATTATATATAGCAGTAGGAGAAGGACTCAATATAACAAATCAAAAGTCTAGAGTTGCGGGGGTTTTGAAATTACACCTTTCTTGTTTAGAATTATTTGGATGTATATAAAGGGCAATAATAATGAGAATAAAATGGTTATGGTGACGGTTTCCAATATGATGTGCCTTGTTGTTTGGGCGTTGGCGCATGTGTCTAAAACAGTGAAAGATTTGGTGCCAAGATTCTCATGGAATAACTTTATTGAACAAAGACAAAAATATACTCATGGAATATTAATATGAGATATATACCCTTCCATAATTATGCAAAATTTATCTAGTGAGAAATATCAGAATTTTATTTCCTTACTGCCCTAATTATAGTCATCTTATCATATCGTTATCATAACTACTAACATGTGTTATATGATAAAAATTCATAAAAGTTTGGAATCTCTACGCACTTTTAGGACTGATGTAAAACAGGAAATAAAAAACAGTTATATAACTAAATTTTGCAATCCACAAATATTGTCAAATATTCAATAAATCTACTAGATTCAATAATAGTTAGTTTCAAGTGTTGTTTGCAATATTGATTTTAAAATTGGATTACTTTCTCACATAGCTACTAGCCTACTACTATGGAAGACTAAACTAAAGGCAAAAAAAAAACTAAACTACCATGTGCCCCTTTTCGACCGTAGCCATGTAGCATACTGGCATGGGTTATTTACCGAAAATTCACCAAAGAATTTAATTTTGGGGAAATCAGAAAATATTTTTTTATCAGACTGTTTTGGTGTATATATATATCTATATATATATATATATTTGAAAATATCACCATTTCCAGAAATATCCATACTAATAGATCAAACCCAGTTTTCAAAAAAAATAAAAAAATTAGATGAACATGTGGATATGTAAATATGGAGAGGATTTAAATAACAATGTTTTGATATATTTAGTTTTAGGTATAATTTTACAGATTTAAAAGTTGTTATATAATTACTGATTTAAAAGTTGTTATATAAAGTTTAGAATGAAACTTGTAACTATTAGAATTACCCTTCCCCTTTAATCTTCAAATGGTAACAACTAACAACCATTTTAATCCATATAAATAAACCACTTGTGCATTTATAATTGATATCATATTTATAGGTAATTCAAAAGCAATGCCACTTTTTTCTTTTGATTTTACTGTGTAGTGGTCTAGTCAATTCTAGCATGGACCCATAAATATTTAACGTGGTCACTCGTATAGTCTATACGATCTACTTTTCTTTGAAGTCATATTTTTTTCTTCGGGATGATATAATTATAAAGCTTCTTTTTCAATGATGATAGAACAGTGTACTTCGGCCCTACAGATACTACCTCTTCTTACTAATAATCCAAAATGTGATGAGAATAGTCGAGAGATTTAAGGATCGATCAAATCCTAATACGATGGAATTTCTAATGCAATAGAAGATGAACTGAAAGCAGATATCAAGTGGTGATGCATACATCATACGCATAATAGTCTCTCAATATTATGCGCAATGATGTCCTTATTAACTCTTATCACTAAAAGAAATATGTTGGTGGTATATAGAAGATGGTGTGGCTCAATGGTGAATTCGAATGATAGATAATTGTATAGATAACAAGTCTGACCATCTATAACAATTGTATAAATAACGAGTCTCTTTTATTAATTGTAAACGTTTCAGTCGCAAAATATTAGGCTATCTACAATAAAAATAAATAAATTAGGTTTCAGTTTAAAATATATTTTGGTTACAGCGGAAAAAAAGATGGTGGAATACATTTCACTCTCCCATTACAAACAAAATTAAAGAAGATGATTCGGTAATCCAAATAGAAGAGTTTTAGTTTTTTTTTTATTCTGTTTATGAAAAGAAATAAGGAAGATTTGGGAAGATTTTGTGCCAAGAAAAAAAAGGTGAGAAGATTGCTTTATGGGGAACAAACTAAAAGGGTGACTTGATATGGTATGCACATGTTACGGTAGTCATTTCTTCTTTTTCCCCCATTTTACACTCAAGGAATCTAAAGTAAGTCATCTACGAACTTTGGTCGTATATATTATAGAGAGTAGATGCATGCTGAAAAGTGAGAGGTACTTTTAGGCCTTGTGTTCATGTCGGTAACGCCGACGACATGTCAATTAACAAGGAGAAACGCGACACTTAACGATGAAATTGAAAGAGAAATAAAGGTAAAAGTCATGTTATGACGCTGACGCCGTTCCTTATTTGAGACCTCTTAGTTCTTTTAACTAGTCGTCGCTTATTCCCAAAGACCACCATACTTAATCTCACTATTTTTAAGCTTATCAAAGAATAGCATAATTTTAGACTCGTACCATACAACATTCTCCCTTGTTCAGGCTAATTAACTAATCTTTTCAGTGTTCAATACATTTTATATGATATTGACTCTTAAAATATTATCGCACCATAACTATGGATTTGCGACCACAAGAACTGATCATTAACGAAACTAACGCATACAATTTTTAAATGTTACCAGAGATGTGATATATATACATATCTAGCCAAAAGAACTCGATTTCTTAAAGTTCACATAGGCAAATTGCACATGAACAACGAATTCATGAAAGGAGTAGACGATTTACAGTGCGCTAGGTATATAAATTTCAAATAGATGGAGGTATTAGGGTGGAGAATAGAACTAAGTATTCGTATTACATCTTTTACAGCTACCAAGTTTATACAAAAGGAACCACATAAAAAATAAGTTATATATCAGAGAGAATATCGGTTGGTCACTCCGATGTACCGAAGAAAATACAAAAGCCTTTTTTTGAACTTACTTGATAAAAGATCCAATTAATATGACGAAAATCATATGTAAATAAAGACAAACCACTTGTCATTAAGTTATTCTTTTTTCATTTTCAATTGATCAGTACGTTATTTTCGTTATTCGTAACGCATATTTTCTATTTCCTTTATGAAAATAAAAAAAAATACATTGGGTGTACCCAAAGAAACACCAGATGCACATATTATCCGTCCAGCAAGAATTTCGTAGGCCAGCTCTTGAGCACCCAGTAGCCACCATCCCTTCTCATATAAACAGGGGTGTACTGCTTCCGACATTTACTTTCACAACTTGTTAATATATATATATATATACACGAAGACATGATTCTTTCTTGTTAATTTATAAACATTGTTTGTGGTGTTAAACTGTTAATCATATATAAAAATACAATAAACTTCAACAAATTATAATATTTTAGTTTTCTGGAAACAAAACAAAAAATGAATGTTTGTTTTACAGCTTTGTAAGCCCCCAACATCATAGTATAAAGACTATGTTTTGTATAGCCAATGCTCATCTAATCGTCATGACTAGTTTTGTATTTTCTTTGGTTATGAAACCAACGAATCAAAAATCAAATTAACTAACTTCAATTTTCTTTAAACTGAGTTCAACTTCTACACTTGTTTTAAGAAGATTTCATAGACGTTAGTACGTTACGTGGAATGGACACAGATAACCTTTATCAGAAATTTGGTTGAAACAAGCAATCTTAAGAAACATTTTTGCTGTGAAAATTACTTTATCGATAAAGCCGAAAATAATGTTGGACGAACATGATTTATTGTCAACATGAAAATAACAACACCGTGAGTCTGTGACCTTTGCTATATATCATATGTGAGACCAAACTGAGGCTCCTCTTTGAAAATGACACGAAATGATGATATATATATACACAAATCCTCGCATATGCATCCACATACATGCATTTATATATATACAAATCGATATATATTTTTATATATTTGCGTTGAGATACAAACAAGGAAGAGAGGAAGATTCGAGTGTTAAAATGTAAAAGCCGGTCACCGGCCTCTTAATGAGTTCGCGATCATAATTAATGCAAGGAGCGGTTGTAAAGTTGAATCTATAAAAGAGAGATTTTGTCTCTTATGTTTGCCAAAACTTTTATTTGGTCAAAGATTGGTCGGCAGAGACATTTTCACTGGCATGGAGACAAACTTATAATTCGTAAACCTATCGTTACAGTATTTCCTTTCTAGCATTTATCAACTATATATATATATATATAGATATATAGATATCTATATGTCAGGTCTATAATATGGATTTGTAATTTTCTGCGGAAGAATATAATTAAACTTGAATACAAACAAGATGTGAACGACTATTATTTACTCTTTGGTAATAGCTAGCAAACCAAGTGAATTTGCAATCTAGTGTAAAAATCAAGTAGCAAAGACTGTTGAAAATAATTTTCAAAACTATTTGAAAATGAAAAACATCAGACGTCGACTAGTCTGTGTTAAGATATATGTAATATATTTTACAGTAAAAAGGTATATTTTAGTATCATATCATGTGAGAGATCAAACCAAATATTAGTTATTTTGTGATGATCTACATGATCAGTTGACAAATATTTCGAACTTTCTAAAATAACAAAGTGGTATATATGGTAGAATCCATGGACCAATAGCGGACCATGAACAAAAGCAGTTGGAGCCTTAGAAAACATTTTTTGTATTTGGTTAAACATAAAGTAATCGAGAGTTTGTTCCGGATATTGCAAGTGATCAATTCAAACATATAATATCTAATCTAAATTGCTATTAGGTAAGCTTAGATTGGAATATATATGAATTCCATCTTTATCTCCAATTTTAATGTTTTTTTCTTGATGTGATAAGCATTGTTTTCTTCTTTTTATCACAACCCCTCTTTTCCGTTATCTCCTTTCTCGACTTCTTTAATTATCTTTTCAACCATACCAAAAAGGATTCCTCGCAAACTATTGAATCCTAGTCCTTTCGCAGGAAAAGAAGAAGAGATATTCTCTAAAGTGAATCTTATTCCCAAAATCATATCTTTGTTTTTGTTATTTTGTGTGTTAGTGTCAATCAAGTTTGCATATTACAGTCTTCACTCTTCAGTATCATAAATCTAAAGTAAATAATATTCGGGTGATATTACTATATAAATTTCATGTAACTATTAACAAAGATAAAATATGATCATTTTATCATAGTCATAGACCGAAAAATAGGAAGCAAGAAACAGTTTCATCATCGTTAGTTACCTAATTTTCTCTAATACATTACAAAAGAAAAATAGTGTCGATTTAGGTATATCACTTAAAACATTATTTGCTCCAATCACAGTCTCACACATCAGTTGGTAACGTAAAAACCTAAGTATTTTTAAAAAGCTCTTTGACATTCGTTGATCATATTCATTAGAAAAAACAAGTATTGACATGTACGTAACACTTTGGGTCAGAGTTTTACTAATGGGCCACCATTATCAGAATAAAAGCCCATTATATTATAGGCCCATATTCTGAATAAGCTTCTTGGTTTAAACTTTAAAGTTTAAACCCTAACGATAACGACTGCGGAAATGAATCTGTGGAACGAGCTCCAAATGTTACTTCTCCGGAAACAATCAGTAAACTCTGTAGAAGCCCAAAATCCAGATTGACACTGACGATATAGAAATGTAAAACGATGTTAAAGAAATCACGAAATACACATGGAGGCGAGATTTGATCTCTTTCCTTAACTCTTTATATTCGCTCCGTAGTGAGACGGGACTGTACGAATATAGAGTCCCAGGATACAACCATGAAAGACGATTCACTCTTCACTCGTGAATGCCCTATCGAACTATAGATTCTACGAAACACTCTCTGAACACTTACGGAGGAGGATTTGCTGGTTTGTTTGCGTGAAAAAATGAAAAGGAAACTCTCTTTTTTCTTCCCATGAGAGGAGAGACGCGACCATTTAAAGAGGAGAACGAGAGACTCACCTCCCCGTACCAGCCGCTGCACGTGGGGAGAGATCTCGGCGGAAATCAAGGGATTTCAGTTTCAAACTTATTCCGCAAGACTCTCTCTTAAAACGTCGAGCTTGCTTGGTTCCAAAAAGATATATTCTTATTGGGCCGGAGGCCCTCTACCAAGTCCAAGTCCAAGTCCAAGTCCAAGTTCCGTGCCGAGCCGGCCGGACGGCGGCGGCGGCGCGCGCGTGTAGAGTCTTTTCTTCTCTCCAAGCCTTTTAACCTTATACATATGTGTGACTATATTTATACTAGTCTTCTTTTTCCCATCCATCCAATGTGAGACTTTTTGTATGTACAATTGACTTTTTGTGACTTCACTAAATTGTAGCCCATGTCACATTTTATTCATACTTATAATTGCCCAATGGCTTTTGATCCAACAAACTCCACAATAGTCCTTCAAATCCTCACCGAGCGATCATTCTCCACAGTCAATATCCCTCCAGGTCGTCGGAATACCACCGAATTCGACAAACTTATCTACAAAGCTGGCAGCTTCGGCGACTTCGAGACCGTACGCCGTCTTCTAGACAGCCGCGTATCGCACGGCTGTTTTCAATACGAGCGATACTTTCAAATTCCTCACTAATACTGCCTCGTACTCCTCCGCTTTAGAAGATCTCCGTCGCGTTTTACCTCAGATCGATGGCGGTTTCACGCGGAAAAACGCTTACGACATTCTCATCGCTCGTCTCTGCAAGCTCGGCCGCGTAGACGACACTCTAATCTTGATCGGAGACATGAGTAACGGGAGATTCAGCTTGACGGCGTCGACGTTCCACCCGATCTTATGCGCGCTCACTAGGAAGAACAAAATCGAAGAGGCTTGGCGTGTAGTTGAATCGATGAGATCCAGTTCGATTCCGGTGGATGTGACGTCGTACAATTACTTGCTAACTTCGCATTGCTACGACGGCGACGTGGAAGAGGCGAGCGAAGTGATGCGCAAAATAGAGGAAGAAGGGATCTCAGCAGACTCGCGTAGCTACGACACGCTAGTGCTGGGCGCGTGTAGGGCGGGGAAAGTGGAAGGGCGTGAATGTGCTGTACTCGACGCATGCGCACGTTATAGCGGGGATTGTTGAGGAAGGCTATTATGCGCTTGGTTTAGAGTTTGTGATAGCGTACGCCGGGAGAGACGTGAGGTTAGATGCTGAGAGTTTTGGGAGTTTGGCTTGTAAGCTTATAAAGAGGAAGATGTTTGAAGAAGCTATGATTGTTTTGAATGAAATGGTTATGAGAGGATTGAGAATGAGAGATGAATTGAGAGATTTCTATGAGAAATGAGGATGGTGATGATTATGGTGTTTTCAGATTTGAATGATTTCCAGTTGTGGCAAAGAGATCATGAGCAATGGGAGTGTCTATAAATAGATCAATAGAGAGATTAAGATATTGGATCATTAAGCTCTTTGTTTGATAGGATTATATCATGGAAATAAGAAGATGTGAATTAAAATCCTCTCTGCATTTGCTCTGTTTTGTCGCGTTGGTGCCTTCTTTATCTAAGTTGTTGAATTGGACAGAAGGAATAAAGGACACTAGAGAAGAAATTATCTTCTAGGCTATTAATCAAATCAAATCAAAACCAAAAGAGACATACTTGAATTATAAGACTAACTGAATTAAAAAAAAAATTGAACCCGCGTTAAACATCTAAAGCCATCTTACTAATTTAATTCCTCTCCTGGAAACTAGCTTTGCATTCTTACCAGGTTGATTGTTTCTGAGATTTGAATGGATTCGATCTTATAATCATATAATGTGTCAAGTCATAAAAGATCGTTTTGATCAATGAAACAGAGAAGATGCTGAGAGCACACGTATCACATACCTCGCCATGTTATTCCCACTAATGTTGAAATTATGGAATTTTGGGGTTGACCAGCTTCTCCCGCCACCTTTACCTTTTTTACAAACTAATTGATAAAATTCTTGACTCGGTACCAAACGTGTTTGTACCGGTTCAGTTGGTCCTAAACCGTTTTGAGTTAGAAATTGACAGAGTCACATAACTAATGTATTTCTCGAACCGTAACACTCACTATATAAGAATGATTGTCGCAACAACAAATTCAAGAAACGTAACAAAATTTTCATCGAAACTCTTCTTCTTAATCATTTCTTCACAAAACTGTAGTAAAATAAATACTAGTTACATGTTTAATGCGCTCTTTAAAGGCTTCATCGTCAGCCACATGCCAGCTAGGGTCTTTTCTAGTACTATTATTTACAGACTAATCCCTATCTGATTTGCACCATTTATTATACAAACTTAAAGTGATGTACTTATAGAAAGTAAACGCATTCATTTTTTTTAATATATATGTCACCATCCATTTACTGCTTTCTGCACATGCATTTATGATATATGCGTAGCTTATGCGCTTCAGTAAATTATATACGACTGTATAACTTCAAATGCAACTAACATTGAGTTTCTTTAATTAGACATTCGATGCAAATAAAATTATTTGCTAGAATTTTCTATATTTTGAAGAAACATCTCAACATCAAGAAATATACAGATATATAGAGAAACCTTACACCGCGTGTTTCTTGATTCAGTGGAAATTGATACTCCATAATTTATATATTCTATAGTGAAAAAAAATTATTAAAAACAAACTTTGATTCGACAATAACCTTACTAAATTAGACTCAAAGGCGCACTTTATTATATTAAAAAAAAGTCGCACGTTAATACTCTTATTATACTAATCGAACTCTTAGAGATGAGTTGCACACCCTTGTACAAAACCGATCCAAATCAAACATGGAATTTGGTTAAGAAAATTCACTAGAGAAAGAAACTTATTAGGAAAAGGAGACCAAATCCTAAAAAGAAAAAGAAAGCAAAGATCAACCATCTCTCATTATACTAAAAAAGAAAACACACCCTTCACATAATTCATCCACACAATCGCACAAGACTTGAAAACTAAAAACCTTCTAATTCCCTTCATTCTATGTTTCTTTTTTTTTCTTTGATTATCCAAACCCTAAGAACAACACAAACCATGAAACCTAATCATCAGAAACCAATATTTCTTACATTCTTCGTCACTCTTCTTCTCCTCCAACTTCCAAACCCTATCAATGCATCAATATCCCAATCAGTAACAGCTCTCTACGCCTTCGGCGACTCCACGGTGGATTCCGGCAATAACAATTACATCTCCACTTTATTCCGGAGCAACCATCCTCCCTACGGAAAATCTTTCCCGGGCAAACTTCCCACTGGAAGATTCTCCGACGGAAAAATCGCCACCGACTTCTTAGCCTCTTCTCTAGGACTCAAACCTACTTTACCAGCTTACCTCAACCCTTCGGTCAAAACCCTTGACCTGTTTACCGGCGTCAGTTTTGCCTCGGCCGGAAGTGGTTTAGATGATCGGACGGCGATGTTGTCTTTGACTTTGACCATGGATAGGCAGTGGAGGTTCTTCGAAGAGGCTGTGCGTAAGATGAAGAGTGTAGTTGGAGATTTGGAGACTAATAGGGTGATTAAGAATGCAGTGTTCGTGATTAGTGCGGGCACTAATGATATGGTCTATAATGTTTACGATCATCTTCCTCGGAGTTTTATCTCGGTTTCGGATTATCAAGATTATCTACTCAGTAAAATCGAAGTTTTTGTTCAGGTTAGTATATTAAACGTTTTAACTTTTAATTTGAGAATTTTATTCAATTTATTAATATATAGAAATATAATACATCTTGTGGGAAAGGTATATATTTATAATAAAAATGAAAAAGTAATAATCAATTTCCTAAATACTTGGATCCCACTCACTAAATTAACTCCCTAGAGTAGGACCTATACACATATGCTCATCAAAATTAGACAACATGATTTTTATATATTTAAGTCATTATTCTTTTAGATACTGTTGTTTCCATATTAATTTGCATTGCTGTCCAGGTCAGTATATTCTTTTCGTCTTTTTCAAACTTTTAAGTTTATACTAGAAAAGACTTCTCTCCTTTTTTTATTCGAGAATCACGTTTTTTTTTGGGTTATTATAAATACTAAATAGGGATGCTGCAAATTTATAAACTGCGAAACTACATCCATTTTTTCTACAAAAAATGATATGGAGAGGGTTTATGAACTTTCTTTTCAGCCGTTAAAATGGGATTAGGCCTAGAGTTTATAGTTTTGTTATCTAGAGTCAACAGCTTGTATTCGAAGCTGTTGTTTCATAGGCCCAAATTTTGTTTATTGGGAACGCTCTCACAGGCCCATCTATAGTAGTTAGGGATGTAATGTATGTGGTTTATACTTATTATCATAGTTCCATTTGAGTCTCAAACAATAGTCAAGAGAGATCAAAATAATATCCAAGTTTTCTAACATGACAATTGCTAACAGAGACTATGCGACGCAGGAGCACGAAGGATTACAGTAGCTGGACTGCCACCAATTGGATGCCTTCCGGTGCAAGTAACACTTGGTAGCTTCACAACTCCTGGTAACTTCGGTCATCGGATCTGTGCGGAACATCAGAACACTGATTCTCAGATTTACAACCAAAAGCTACAGAAGCTAACCACTCGTCTCAGTCAGAAGCTACGAGGCTCAAAAGTTCTTTACCTCGACATCTACTCTCCGTTAATAGACATGATCAAACATCCTCTTAAATACGGTAACTAATGAAGTCAGTTTTATATGAATTAGGTTAGGACATATTGGGACATAATTGTGAATCTGAAGATTGAGTTTGTTAATGCAGGATTGGAAGAAACGTTGAGAGGATGTTGCGGGACGGGGTTGCTTGAGGCAGGACCTCTATGTGAGCCATTGTCTCGGACTTGTGACGATGTTTCCAAGTATTTGTTCTTTGATTCTGTGCATCCTTCGCAGAAGGCCTACTCTGTCATTGCTCGTTCCGCCTTACGAAATTTGTTTCCTTTCCTCTAACTTGTTTATTTGCAGTTTTTTATTGAACATGATCAAAACTAGTTACGGTTTTGGGTTTTGGTTCAATTTTGATTAGTTTATTATTAAACATGATTCATTAATATTTTTCGCCCAGAAGATTTGAGACTCAATTTCAAAAATTGGTGTGGTAATGTGGTTAGAAATACAAAGTTTTACTCTTTAGAAAAACTTTATATTGTTTGAGTTTCGATATCGAAACGGTAGAATTGTAGATATATCGTCTTTATATTAGTAAAAATTCTATGCATGTCAAAAATAAACATATTAAAAATTTGATCTCTCACGTTGCAATTATGTTTGACTTAACATTATATATGGAATATATACACTTGTTCAAATCATTAAGGATTGGAAAGAATGATACAACAAAGACACATGTAAGTAGACAAAACAACATAAACTTTTCATAGTTTTGATTCTCTGAAAATATGTATATATATTCTCAAATATACTATACGATATAGCCAAATCATATTCAAGGTCCGAGATGATAAGAAAACGATTATATACGAATAAAAAATTATTTGTTGTCGATCGAGGAGATCAAGACACATCTATATGTCAAGTACATCTGTCTTCTTGTCGTCCTCTCTAATTTTTCTCTTAATTTTTTTATTTCTAAACTAAAATAAATTTTAATTGGTTGTCAAACAAGAATGAAAAGTTTACAAAAAGAAAACATCAAAACATTATCAAACCAAATTCTAAATTTACAGGCCAAAATTCCATCTTAAAATTTAAAATCCACTAATTAAATAAAAATAATTAATAATATGATTGAAAAGAAAGTAAGAATAAAAAAACCCCGACCATCCAATAGAGAGTAGTCATATTTTGAACATCACTACTTGTTGACAGGAGATTTGATTAGGAAGAGTAATGTTTTTTCGTAGCTCAACAGAGTTTTAATTCAGAAAATAAAGGGAAAATTGTAATCCTATATTTACAATTATATAAAAATTTAAAATAACATATATAAAACCCGGAAGGCCGGAACACAAGTCAGAAATATTTCTTTAGATTATTTGACATATTTTGAATTTTTTCATAGAAAATTTTAAATATATATTCAAGGTGTGAAGAAAATCCCTTTGCTAGATATTCTAGAGCATGCGTTGCCGGAATATAAAACATGGGCATGTGCGAAATGTAGTAGAAACATGCTTACCAAATCATTCATCCCTTACAAATCCGAAACCATACCAAGAGAATACATGGCCAGAGTTATCAAATGTATGAATCTTGGAACATTGATAATATTTTGTAGGTTTGGGCTGATTGTGTTTCTCACCATGACCATGAGGAAACCCACTCTCAAGTGTCAAGACTACTCGCATTAGAATTACATCCACTGCACCCGGAATCCGAAGCTTTTATTTGAGCATTATTGTTGCATCTTTCGAAACAGATTGATTATATACCTTCTAAAAATGACCTCCTCTTCTGAGATTGGCCAGTATTATCCTTTTTAATATGATAAGTTTACCGTTTTGAAGTTCAAATTTTAAAAACTTTATTATTTTCGACATTTTACTGTCTTTCAATTGTAAGACTGATTTATTTAGCTCCGAAGGTTAGGAATCCAGAGTCTTTATCTTAATTTTTAAGTTTTATTTTTAAAGCTTTAGCTTAGGCTTCTAATATATGGAAGCCTATTTTGAGTAAATTAGCTTTGCTGATTGGTTAAATGTATAAATTTTCAGAAAATTAGCATAGGATACTTGTTGTGTGAGAGTGAGTGAAAACGGGAATTACACATATTTGCAACGTCTCACAACAAGACACAAGTTAGAAAACGTGCAATGTCTTGTAACTCTCAAATAGTCTCACTAATTTATATCTTGTTACTATTCAGAAGAAAACAAATATCTGCTCCCAAATTGATCACAAATCAATTATATTTCGATATGCATTTAACATCTCGACAAAATTACGTGAAAAGGACAAAAAAGGTTTAAAAATATATCTATTATCACTTAAATATGGGTCTTGTCACAAGTATTCAACGAATGATAAAAATTACGTACAGAACCGTCTTCCGTCAACAAGTACCTCAAGATCTCACTCAGAATATACGTCTATATATATATATATATATGTTGTTACGTTATATATATTCACAAAGTGAGATCAAGGGGACTTGCCAAGACCGATGTCTTGCTCTTATTATGATCTTTTTGATCTTCTTTATTAATTGTTCGACCGAGTTTTGATAAACTCGAAGAAGATAATGAAAGAGACAAACCCTTGCTATCTTGATGATCAGCATGATCTTCTTCTTCATCTTCTAACAAGCATTCTCCAAGATTGTCAAGTGTCCGTGGTACCTTAAGGGACAAGCTTAGATCCAAATCTTGGTCTGAATTATTGCAATCGTCAGACAATAATGATCTTTTCCTCTTCAAAACATTCTCTAATCCTTCTGCCACACGAGTATTCTCCCATTGGTAAGAATTTAGTGTTGTAGCAATACTATCTTGTGGTGTTTTTGCGGTCGAAGAGTTAGGATTGGAGGCGAAGCTCGGTTCCCATGATTTGTTAAACGTTTTCATACCTTCAAGAAAGCTTCTATGAATTCTTGGAACAGCTTCAGCTGCTCGGTTGTTCTCATGAGCGGTTTCATAAGAATTGATTCGGAACGAAATTATTTTGTTTTTATCATCAATAATACTATTGCTTATTCCGTGAAGTCTATCGCCAGGCTGTGAGCTAAACAATGTTTGTCTTGTTCTTGTATTGTCTCGTGCCACTAAGCCTCTCCAAGGGCTACGGTAGATCTGTCGTCTATGGTCAGTCCACAAACTGCCACCATATCTGCTGAATACATTCCAAGTTAAATACAATTAGTTTTACCTATAATTTAAAGTTAATAAGCTGAAGATTTTTTTGTAAATACCCTAAACTAGAGGAAGGCCTTTGATCAAAACTTTGTAGCATTGGAAGTTGGCGATGGTTGTAACTGTAACCAGCTCCGTGTTCAAACGAAAATCCTTGATCTCCTGAAGTTATAAGAAAAAATCAATATATCTTGGAATTCAATTATAAGAATTATGATCAAATTAAAACCAAGTAAAAAATATAAATAGGATCAATATTCATAGAAACCCTAACTTAAATCAAAAAGAAGTAAAATGACCTTGATTCGGGTAATCTGTCTTCTTGCTCCTGAACATCTAAGGAAACAAAAATGAAGGTGGAAAATATGAGTCAGATGAAGAGCTCAATGATGCATATAGACACACTATGTCTATATGTATATGTGTATGTTTGCGAAACCTGAAGGTGGCTCTTGACATGGGCAATACTTAGCCCCTTGACGTTCATCAACTGAAGGACAAGCTTCGGTGTTGCTCCTGTTCCGAAAAAAATCATTCACCAAAAACCCCAAATAAATATCAACAAGAAAACCCTAGAAACTCTAGATCTTCGTACAAACAATGATCTTGAATATTGATCCATATTTATAATTGAAACTCAACTATCTGGGCCACCCAATCTCTCCACTGCTTGAAGAAAGCAAATATGGAGCTCAGGTGTCCATCGCAGCCTTGGAGTCTTTGAGCGGTTGTACGGCCTCACAGATCCACCATTCTTATTGATCTGATCCTTATGATGATCATGATGACTACCACTCTCTTCGGCATAGCTATTACTAGATGGACTCTGATCTCCTGATCTCTCTTCTTCATCCTCTTCTCCTTCGTCATCATCTTCTTCATTCTTGTCTTCTTCTTTCTTGGTGGTTGCTTTAAAATTGTTAGATAGACAAGTCTTGGAGTTTTCAGAACTTTTGCTGCTTGATCTCATCTTGGTATCTGGCTATTTGGCTTTTTTGTGTTAATCGTTTTGGGGGTTGAACATTTTTGGTCTATCTTGGAGTTTTTGGACAAGTTCAATCAAAGATCACATACTACATATGTGTTAGGAATTTAAGGTGAAGACTTTTGAAGGTCTATGTGTATGACTTTTTGGATGCTTGTATCCATCATTCCTCTTTCTCCCTCTCTCTCCAACTCTAAATATATGTTGAAATATATGTATATGATGGCAACGGATATTCCAAATTCTATTTAATATACAGCTTTTCTTTTTACACCAATGTTTTTTCTTTAGTTTTATTCATCTTAGGGAAAGAGATAGATCTAGATTTACACTTCATGACAAAAATTGTACTTTTACTTTCAATAAACATTAGTAACTTCAGTCATATATAAGATATATTTTAAAATTAAACTTTAGAGATAATAATAATAATGAACCCAATTCTTTCAACTTTGAATTTTGTTCAATAGGGAGGGTGAAAAGAATCTCATAGGAGACAATTAACCCAATCTCGTTTGTTATAATTTGGCTAAATAATGTTTTTATTTCCGTGGTAAACAATAACATTTTAATACCGATTTTAGTGACTCAAATCTAGGTTAGAGATGACGTGTATATTTTGTAAGAGTTCACAAATATTTATTTCAAAACCAATTGAGAATGAATTAAATGATCTATGATTTCATTGGATTTAATAGGTGTTCTTTTCTTTTTGGTCACGAATTTATACGTGTTCTTGTTCCATTCGAACTAGCTTTTGAAATATAGGAAGAAGGCAACATTAATGAGGCATACACATTAGTTAGATAAATGAAACTTCTTCCATGGTTACAAGTTACAACTCATAAATTAAATTGACTAAAAGCAAATAATAAATAAATAAAAAGGGGATAGTTAGGGGGATGGGCTCGTGACCTCAAAACCAAAAGCTGTGAACAAGAAAAAGGAAGAAACAAAAGCATTACTTCTTCTTTGTTAGAAAGAAAGCATAGAGAGAGGAATCAGACAAGTTAAAAGGTGCTTGGCTGGGCTGTCTTCACTGAAAGACACGAGAAGAAAATATTGCTACTTGTTTCTGTCACCAACGACAATCACGGGTTTGTCTCCATCTCCACTACTCTTACTATTTCATATTATTTATAATTATCTACACATGCGCCTCTGTCTATATACATGCGACGAGTATATATTTCTTTTCCATATATAACCCAAATAACTTTAAAAAAAAACTTTTATTTTTAAGTAGGATATAGAATATCACATTTTACGCGAATAGGTCACATGAATTCTCCAGCATCACAGAATTGATGAACTTTAGATTTAAACCAATTGATGATTTTGTTCGGAATTCAGGGGTGATAAGTTGATTCGTTCGTTTGTGATAGCGTTATATATGTCTAGCTAAGTATCCAAATCCAACCAAGTAGAGATTTCATATAAACGTTCCGGAAAACTGTTAATCATGTTTTAAAAAAATCGAAACTTCAATTAATTTAAAATTTTAGTTGATTTTACGACTATTTTGAACCACGTTTTCTTCACCATATTGGCCTCGTTTTGTTTTACCAAAAAAAGTTAACTAAAATTATCAATCTCATTTCATACTTTTAAAGTAAACAAATAGACGAGAAAATTAAAATTAACGATGCATATGTGCAATTAGGCCATCCAATCATTGTATAATATATTATGTATCTACTAAATCAACATTGATCTTTTCATACAAGCTGGAGATTTATTTCGTGTAAGCGACATGTAAGTACTGTGACAAATTTTGTGAATGGTGACCAGATATAATGTGGAAGTCATCGGTCAACTAACTTAGGTGTGTGAAATTTCTTTCTGTTTTTCAAAATTTATTTTTAGAAACCAAATGTCTAGCCGTAATCGTATCTTTCGTCGTCGTTATTAATTGTTAGGGAGAATTAAACTTGACTTATCTTTTTTTTTTTTAATATAGTTTGAGCAATAAGCATTTGCGTTAGAATGACGTTCTTCATATCTACCCTACAATCCTACTTCCATTTTCAGACAACCCATGACCAATTATACGACCCAACAAATTGCAAATGCTAAGAAATATCAGTTAGGATATAAATTTATTAAGTTCCGTTGAATATTGACCACTATACTAATTTATTCTCCATGACACACACACACATATATGAATCAATCAAATTCTTAGCGTCGACCAAAGTCTTCATCTTTCGTCTCTTGTAAACGTGTATGAAATATCTCAACTTTCACCTTCGGAATACGTATATATATTAAAATTAAAAGAAGTGTGAACGAAACATATTTAAACGGGAAAGAATAAGTTGGGTAAGACGAATACAATAATATAATAAGATTTGTACGTATTATGCATGGGTTTGCATGCATAGTCACTGCAGCTAAGCAATCAATTAGTATGGCCCAGTAGTTTAGGTGTTGAAACTACAATTGCATATAATCTAATTCGTAGTCATTATTATTTAGTTTTTTTTGTTCGGACGTTAATATAATACCTCATGAGTATAAAAAGTCGTTTTGAAAATATGTAGTTAGAGAAACGAATAAATTTTGGACCTCGTCTTGGGACAGGGCAATTTCGTGGAATATAGGTTGCTTGTTGAATTAAAAAAGGAATTTTAATTCATATGCGATGCGTGAAAATTAAATTCCTTTGATTAATGTTGTTAAATTCCAATTGACACATGGAGTGCATAAATTTACTATCCAAAGAAACTTTCATTGTGAGATTTTGAATTTACGTAAGTAGCATTGAAGCTTATTAATTAAAATTTTAAAGGTTACAAATTTAGTTACAAAGAAGATTTTAGCAAATTTGTCGGTAAAACCATTTGGGTTTGCCAACTCTTCTATCAGTTTTACAAAATTTTAAGTTATTTTTGTTTATGTTTCTTGTTTATTAGTTTATTGGTACACCTACAACATGCGTAGTTTTAGGTGTACATTTCTTTCTCTTCTTTTAAAAATCTTTTGGTTGACTTATGTATTGACATAATTTATATTGGTGTGCTTAGATATGTTTCATTCCGAAGGAGTTTTGGTTAAATGTGTTCATTATTATCGAATAAAGGGTGAATACAGCATAATAAAACACTTCTAATTCATAATCAGATAGTTTTCTTACATGTAGACGAGATTTTTGTTTTCCGGGCTTTATATATTTTGGAGTCTTTAGATATATAGTGATATACTAGTTTATTGGTTACTTTGTTTTATGTATATATTTCTTTTTTTTAGGTTTTGATTAGTGAGAATATTTGCGCAAGAAAATATAAAAGAGAAGATAGAGTTGGGGGTCGCAAAAGAATAGGGTTACACTTGTCGTGTCGGAATCTTCTTGGAAGTAGAAGACGATGACCGAAGTCGGGCGAAAGACGTACGATGTGATGTTGGATGAAGCGAGAATGTGGCTAGAAGAATACGAGGCTCCTCTCCATAACAGAAGCTTGAAGCTCCACCCCGTAGAAGACGACTAATATTATCTCTCCGATGAAGACTTAGTTGGATCCGGTGGAAAAGGAAACGTATCGCCTCCAAGTCGTCGAGTCTTGTGTACGTAATTAGATTTCGAGGTGGATTTTGATTTCCGACGTTACTAGATTTCGTGGGTGTTTTCCCTTTTTAAGGGTTTATATATATATGCTTTACAAGATTTTGTAGTTTCGTATCCTCCTGCATTGGAATTCATACAGTGATGATGAAATTTTAGTAGGGATTCGATGTTGATTTCTGTAAGCATACATTTAAGGGATAGTTCCAGTTGTATGACAAACTCTTCTCAAAGGCAGGAGTTCATTATTACAATCTTGAAAAGGTTATACTATATACTACTATCTCTCTCTTTGTAAAATTTTGATATATTCATGTGTGTGGAATCTAAATACTCTTAAGAGGGTTAATGCAGAAATAGCTTCAATTTACAAATTCTATTCAACATCTGAGGTCGTGGATCCTCTCAACAACTCACTTCACACTTTCCAAACTTTAGTTACGGATGCAGGCAATGAAATTCTTACTAGAATACTACAAAAGAAAGTTGCAAAAGGCACACATTTTCAAAATACTTACATTTTTGTTGCGAATGGCTCTCTCTCTCTCTCTTATACTGTGGACAAAACCTCCAATTCTGCCCACCAAAGAGGTGATAGTTTTGGCGTAGCATCGCTTGGCGATATTCCCGTGATCTCTCGTAACCATCCGGTGACTTCTCGCATTGTAGGCCTCTCTTTCGGATCTCTCCTGAGGCATGATTTGATCACTTCACCTATGTTCTCAATCTTCTCATCATAAGATTCTAGTGTTGAATCTACCATCTTGGCTAGAGCCTCTCCTCTTAAGAAACCAACTAACCCACTATCAACTGAGTCAGGGTTACTAACAGATTCCGGGAGTTTACCGGTTATCATTTCGAATAATAGTAAGCCGAAGCTGTATACATTGTCTTCCAGGTTTAAGACTGAAGCATGTGTGTCTATGATTGTGTTGTTGATTCTAGTTTCTGTCTCGGATGGACCGAAACTGAAATCAGCTACTTTGACAGCATAATCCTCTGTGAGCTGAAGAGATGATGAGACGAGACTGGTATGAGCTATAGGTGGATTGAGTTGGTGCATATGATCAAGGCAATATGCTAAACCCATTGCGATTCTTAACCGCATTCCCCAGTCCAAGTGTTCTGATTCTTTATCTGTAAACAATTAGCTTCCCTTTAGTATATATGATCACAAAGAGAAAGAGCCAACATAGGACATTGTGTAGCTTATGATTAGTACTCACCCTGTAAATGCTCAAAAAGTGATCCATTTGGAGCATATTCAAATATCAAGATCCTAGTGAAAGGTTCATTTTCTTCACAGGAACCAATAAGGTTTACGAAATTCTTGTGGTTTATCTTCGACAGCATTTCGATCTGCAATTGCGAAACAGAACGCTATAACTCTGACTATATATTGTTATAAAGAATCAGAAATGGGAAATACAAACACACCATACCTTGTTCCTGAAGTGAACTTCTGTTTTGTCCTTCCAGTCTTTAGCAGAAGTAGTAGCAATATAAGCAACAGCTATCTCCACTCCACTTGATAGTGTTCCTTTAAACAATTTCCCAGTGGGACATGATCCAATCACATTACTAAAATCTTCACATGCAGCTTCAATCTCAGATTTTTTTAGTACAGGGATGCCTGGACATCAAGAGTTCTAGTGATTAATACTTCAACTCCAAGTAAGTACACTTGTAAAACAAATAAGAAAGGAAATTACCAGTTACAAATGCTTTCTGAAGTTGTCCACTAAGACCTGTACGCCAAGGATTCACAGATTTCTCTGACTTACTTCTGAAAAAGTAGAAACCTGAAGCTACGAGGAGAATAAAAACAGCAGCGCTTACGCAACCAATCACTAGAGGAACAAGTACAGAACCATCAGAGCTACTTCTTGAAGTTGGAGAATTTGCAAGTGGCACAGATGGAGGAGGTGAAACGAAAACTTGTGTAGATGATCCATTTTGTTGCTCTGCAACTGCAACTGCAACTGCAACTGTTAAAGATATAGTCGGAGAAGGCGATGGTGCAGGAGATGTTGGTGGTGTGACAGTTGCAGGGCGTATTTTTCTTGAAGGCTTATTGTTACGAACAAGTAGTTTCCTGTGAAATCCAATAGCTTTCCTAATAAAAGCATATATTTTAAAGTAATTAAGCCATTGCAATAATATGCTCTAAATAAAGTCAAACTTTATATAGTCTAAGCATCAACGAGAAATATTCTTATGTGTCGGTTACAATTAACTACAGTTTATTTGAAGTTTTTAACAAAAAAAAACAAACAGTTTATTTGAAGTTACTTCAGTTATATAAATGATTATAGAAATTTTTACCATAATCTTTCATAAATTCCAGATAAATCACATATCGAATATGAAGAGTCGTTACATCTTAATATATAATAACTGCTAACCATTGAGAAATTAAATCAGCACAAGTAATTAAAAAGTTAGATTAAGCTAAATTCAAGTTAAACTAGTTCTGGAAAAAAACTAGTTGACAAACTACAAATCTCAGAAAAACCAAAGGTTCTGCTACTTACAAATTCGTGGAATCTACATCTGACCAAAGACCTTGGTCCTTGAGTGAAAAGCAAGAACCGAAGCTAAGAAGGATCACAAAAGTCATGAGAGAACGCATTCTGAGCATCGATCGAATGGATCGAAAAGACTAGAGGCGAGAAGACAACAATAGCTGCAAGAATAGAGCAGAAGTTGGAGATGAAATCGAGTTTGAATTCAGAATTGGAGATTTCAGATGAGAAACAGAGTCTTAGAAAAGCTGAAGACAAATGGAGGAGACTAGGGAGAGCAGACGAGTTTTGATTTAATGAAAGCGCGTGCGCCGTGTTTATGCCGCGACGAAACTAAACTAAGGAATCTTATTTTATTTTTGGTCAACAATAACTTTTATAAGGTTCGTTTTTTGTGAACCAATCAACATTTTTCCTTTTTGTATTTTCATGAAATTTTAACGTTTCCAGAAATTTGTTGATTTGTCACAAACCAATATACCATGTCCGAACTTCCTACCAAAAATAAATAAATATACCATGTCCGTCCAAACTATGTCTGACCTATTCCAAACGCCACTTCAGCATTTAATTGTTTGGTAATAATTGGGAGACGAATCCGCACCACACAAAAAAAAAAAAAAAAAAAACTAATTTAATAGTATGATTCAATTTTTTAAACTACCTAGTACAAGTTAGAAATAGAAAATAAATTTGTAAGTGTTTCAATTTCATAAATTTTTAAATCGGTGATAAAAATATGTATTAAAAGTCATATTTATGTACCAAAAAAAAAGTCTTGAATACTTTTTCACATGTTTACAAATATTGATCAATTCTTAATACTTTATTAATGTAGTATTTTATCACTGTTACTATTTTATGAATTTGATTGATACAAATAATTAATATGTGATTAACTTCTAACTTTATTGTTTTTAAAAACTTTTTAATTAGTGATATCATCTAAGATACTTGTAATTGTTGAACTCGAAGGTCAATTTGTTCCCACAATTTTTCCATTAGAAATTATATTATAGCATTAGTCAAAGGGGTAAGCATGTATAATATGTAAACGTTAATTTGGCCGCCTTGGATAATAGGGGGTTAATATTTACTAAATATTTTACTTACTATATGATCTAGTGGCAGAACTACGCTCAAATAAAAGACCCAATTAGCCAGCCATTGTCGAAAAAGATTTGTGGCGTAGGGAATGGTTCCTCCTTCCATGATTTTCTTGGTTTTTTCTTACAATTTTTGTTTTTGGTAATAAAATTCAACAAATAATGTATCGAAAACCTAAAAAAAAAAAAAAAAAAGCCACGTAGATTTGGTGTGATATCTTAATACTAAAAACCAGATTATACTTTAATAAGGTTCGGAGGTCTTGAATGTCTTTGAAAGATGACCACAAAAAATCATATTATATGAGAATGATACTTTAATAAGGTTCGGTTTAATGGGTATACTTTTGAATTTCATATGATCTGGTTGCGTAATTGATAGTGTACAAATGAAATTACAACTTACATTTGTTTATGCTTTTTTTTTGTTTTAACGTGTCTATCAAACCTCCGGTTTAGCGGGACGCCATAATCCCTTCCGACCAACTAAAAACCGGTCTTCGTATAATTTGGTTGACCAATGAAGTGAACCAAATATGGATTCGAGCTTCTTTATTGTTTCCATGGTGTCTTCTACCACAAGATATCCGCCAGGTCTCACTACCCGATCTATCTCAGCTACCACTTGTATAATCTCACACCTGAATTTGACGCAAAAATCACCAACAAAAGGTTAACCATACTAACCGAAATATCAAACCAAGTTTCTTGGGACAAACCGAACCAAAACTAAAGAATTTAAAGCTATAAAGAGAGTGACAAATTATGATCAGTTTCAGTTGTGTACCTTCGAGTGAGATCTCCCAGGAGAAAACTGGAATGTAGCAGATCGTATGTTCTAGGGTAAGTGTTGAGAGACTCACACCAATCATGATAAAGACCGATCAAGCCTCGATCATAAACGACAGAGAGAGTATCAGTTTTATCCACAGGAACAACATTCATCACCCAAAGAGGTTGATTTATGAGTGCAGCAGCAAAACTATCAGTAGCAGCAGAACATACAAAACAAGAAAAAAACTGTGTTAAGTTTCAGTTAGGGGTAAACTGGAGTCTGGTTAAAGTTTCAGAGAATGTTTACCCGCCAAAACCGGCATTCATGTCCATCACATTCCGCACATTCGACCAGTTTACAGCTAGACGTTCAAGATAAACATCAGATACGATTGCTGACCATTTCTCTGTATCTTTCTTCAGTGTTTCCGCTTCAACCGAAATGCTTTGAGGTTTAACACTCACAAGACGTTTCGGCCATAGTTCAGGCCAGCTTTGGACATTTCTGCTCGGTATTTTGGAAATGCATTTATCAAGAGGAACATACCTAAAATTATCCGACAAGGAAGTGTTACAAAAGAGTGGAGATATTATTTACTTTTGTGAATGTGAGGTATCATTTTGTATAAGTTTTTTTAATACCATGAAGCATTTACTTCCTTTTTATCGCATAGTGGTGGATCTTGTGTGCTGCGTTTATTATAACAGGATTCTGCAGTTGGCTTTTGATAGATCACAAGTCCGATTCCAGAGGAATCAACCGTCTTTGTCACCACCTTCCAGCAAATGGATTTAGTCAGAGAAACCATTGCTGCAAAATTGTAACAAGAAAAACCATATCAAGACCAATATTGAATAACCAAATCAAGAAACTGATTGTTGCGAACCATTCCAAATTCTGCTATCTCTGTCATTATCTCGATACACCGGTGTTGCAGACCAAATGAAAAAACCTCCTGGCCTGAGTACCCTATTAAGCTCCAACAACGGTTTCCCACCTAAACAAATTAAACGGAAAATATCAAGAAACCTCGAAAAGCATAAACTGCTAAGAGGGAAAAAAGGAACAAAAAAAAACCATCAGCATCCCAATGGACTCTGCACCGAGCACAATGAATAAGATCAAATGCATTGCTTGGGAATGCAAGTTGTTGCGTTCCAATAACAGAAAGTGTTGCAGGTACTCCTCGTTCTAACGCAAACTGAATCTGAGCTTCGTGTTCATCTTTAGGGGCAAATGACATTGTAATGACATCTTTGTCTAATAAAGACCCACCAAAGCTAGCTACGCCACAACCAACATCTAATACAACCCTTATGTTTTTCCCCCATTTGATACTCGGTAAAGCCTTTGAAAATGAAATGAATTTAGCACAAATATAGATGCTTTCGGTTCAAAATTAAAACAGGGGAAACAGCAAAAGAAAATGCTGACCTTTTCGATGAACTCAACATAATGAGTAACCCCGAATTTGAATTGAGTGCCTCCTCCAGGAAAGACAAGAAATTCACCAGTTTTTGTAACCCAGTTTTGTTCCTTCTTGTATTCAACAAGCTTAGGGTGTGGAACATTATCATACCATATCTGCACATGATAGAGTAAGCAATTAAAGAAAATGTTTCAATAGCAAAATTCAAGGAACTAAATCATCAATACTCTCAAAATGTTAACTTTGATGAACTTATCAGACTCTAAAAACGGATTTATTTCCTTTCCATTTTACAGAAACATCCACACACTCAAATAATTTTATATTAAACTAAGTCATATATCTACCGACCAATCTGATCAAAAGCTATAATTTTTAATATCTCACTAGTCAAAAACTCAACAATTCCAAATCTTACCAAACACAAAAACAGGATCGGTCTCTCACCATATCCCGGCTCTTGGGCCACGGAACCGGCGGCTTGTAATTATCCGGCAATGGTAAGAGACATTTAGGGGCTGGTTCGGGGCAGTGCCGTTCTCGATGTTCCATATGTCTCCTTGATTTGAGCTGCTTAATGGCCATGTAATTATCCAGACAAGGTATGTAATCAACAGATTCTTTGCCTTTACAGAGATCCCATTTCAGCTTCACCTCATGGGAAGCGTTTAGCTTCTTCTGTGGAGTTGGATCAGAAGAAACGTCGACGTTTTTGGATTTTGGTGTGTAATCAGTGGTGAGAGAAGGGAAAGGGAATCTGGCATTGTCGGAGGTGAAGAGGAAGACAGTGATTACGATGAGAAGAGAGGAGAGGAGTAAAACGATGACGTTTTGCACGGATATCATCGCCATTGAACAAGGATCATTAGAGATCAGTACGAGACGCGTTTCAGGGAAGAAGGTGAGCTCCAAAAGTCGCGACTTTCACATTTCATTTCCAAATGTTTGACCAAACACTGTTTGGGTCAAAAGTAATTTTATATGCGCCGACAGAGTAAAAAGATTTTTTAATTATTACAGAAAATGAATTTTCATTAACATTTAGAATTATATGTGCCAATTGCTGTGGGATTACAAAAAAAGTTCGTTTTCAATTATATCGGAGTTATTCAGATATTTGAGTAATAAAATTTACAATTTCTCATAATATATCTCAGACAGTAATATTTGATAACTCTGTGTCTTTAGAGGCACTTGCCATATCCACTCAATCTCAATTTCATGAGATTAAAACTCATTCGAAGTTTTAGACATACTTTCCAAAGTTTTCCTATGGTTATAATATCTGCAAAGAATCAAAACTTTATAAAACCGTTAATGTATGATTGATATGATATGTAACATCTAACGGGTGAAATAAAATGCCTCACAAAAACACAAATCCTCCCAGAGATTTTACTACTGCCTGTCAAGCTTTAAAACAAAATACTCAACCGTTGAGATTAGGGTCGATCTAACGGAACAAAAACTAGTCGGAAAACCATAAAACCGGCAATCTTACTCAATGATCCCAGCGCCATCGAGATCCACTTCGCCCATCCCTGTATCCTCTTCTTCGTCTCCGCTGTCTTCATCGCCACTCATTTCTTCGTTGTCAAGTCGTAGCTTAGCCATGTGTTCTGTCAGCATCTTATCATCTCGTTCACTCACCTATAGAAACATAAATTAATATTAATCTCTCGGATATAGGCGGTCATGAACCAAAATAAGCAAAAGGGAAGCTGCTTCTTGTGACATGCAATTTGGGACGGTTTATCAGTAAAAGAAGATAGATACTCACAGCTCTAGCTCCTTCCTTGACGACAAGCTTGCCTTTGTGTGTCTCAATTGTCTCAGTACATGCTATTATGGCTTTGTTTAGAATTTCAATCCCTTGGTCCTGTTTAATATGGTACAAGACTGACAAGATTAGGAAAAATGGGACAAATCCGCAAAGCTATAAAATTCTGGCAAGTTGTTTTAGTGAATATACAATCTGAATAGAGATCATCAACCCCTTAACAATAAAGAGAGGAAGTGTATCTAATAAAGACAATCAAGTAAATCGTAATTCAAGGTACAAGATTGACTAACCTTGTCAAGTGTCTGAGTAGTAAGCACATATAGAGGTGGTGCAACCAATTTAATCTTGACAGGACAGTCGGCATTTCCAGCAGCTTCAGCCTTTCTCATGGCCTCCTGAAAATGCAAGAATTGATGAGAAAATCAAATGAAATAATAATGTATACTTTCCTTAAGTTATGGATAATCCAATAAATGTTACGACCTTAATGTGAACAACTCCATCAAACTGAAAACATTTCAATTCGATATCAGCGCGGATTTTCATTGGTTGTGGTGTCATTCTCCTCCTAATGTTCTTCACAAGTGAATCTTTCACTTCTTCCGTAACAGCAGGTACAACCTTCGTCACCTACAAATAGAAATCTTGTAAGCCTAGCTCCATAGTAAATTTGTATAACACAACTAAAAGAAAACTAGAGAACAAAGAGAGTACCTCCTGTCCATCAGGCCCAACTTCTTTGATCTCACGGGTAAGAGAATCCAAAACTGAATCAGGATCATTCACTAAGATCTTGAAGGCCTGTACAAAAGGAATATATATATATATATATATCTGAGAACAAAATATCTATGGGAATAGAATGAATCTCAAATTCACAAATTCTTACCTCAAAAGCATGACCATGTTTTCGATACAAAGGCCAACCAATGTTAACATACAATTCCTGCAATAAGAAAGCTTGAATCAATTTATAATCAAAGATTACAGCACTAAGCTATGATAGCACCTAAATTCAGAGATTTTGATCACTAAAACATATAAGAGAAAACCTAAAATCTCACCATTTCAAGTCTCAACATCAGCTAGAATGATTCTAGTGAACATTAAACAAAAAGCCAAACATTCGACTATTCCTAGATTCAGAGTATCCCTTCAAAATTTTGAAGTGTGTCATCTTCTATGAAATGTCTCTAACGAGGTAAATCCAGAATTTAGATGAACAATAATCTTCAAAATATAAATATAACATAACTCCCAAATTCTAAATTTAAGAGAATTTACCTCCAAATCAATTGAGAGAGTCTCAGCAACATGGCGCATGATTGAATGAACGAGCTTGCTCTTGTTATACCTCTCTTCACAAGTCTGAATATCTTCGTCACTAACTCTACGTTTGCTCAGATCAATGTATCCTTTCTCTTTGTCCACACGCAGAACCATAACAGGCTCAATTTTTCCAACCTTAATCAAACTGCTCACACTTCGGATCCGACGACGGGAGAGCTCGGAGAAGAGGATCATGCCTTCGATGTTATTGTACTCCAGCAATGAAACGTATGCTCCCATATCGGCAATGTTCTTCACCTGAATCATCACCGCCATATCCACCTCTGGATATCTAGCTTCGTACATCCGGCATTCGAGATTCGGCGTTTGACTTGCCATGGTTGAAAGATTGAGGTACAGCTAAAGGTCACGCGAGTTCACTTTTTGTTGATGAGGCGGAGAGATTTAGGGTTTTAGGCGACAGAGCAATCAGGCTAATGAAGATCTAGGCTAGAGAGATAAGAGACGAGACGATCTATGAAAACGGAAATGAGCTACGGTGGGAATTTCAAAACGGCGCCGTTTTGGAGTTTGCAGAACTAGGAAGGAAGATTAAGAGGGGAAACAATTAGCAAGCCAATGGCCCATTAGGCTAAATTGGTCAAAAGCCCGTTCAGATTTCAGACTGTTTTCGACCAATCCTATATGGAGTTGATTTGTTCACCAAATTTTTTTACATGTTCATGAATTGCTCTTAAACCAGCACTAAACTAGTCATTATTTTTTTCAAGATTTCTCGGATTTGGATCCGTTCAGACTGTAAAATGTCGATTGGTCACCATGAAGTTCAAGGAGCTTAGACCAGAATTGCAAAAAAGAACAAAAGTCTAACTCACAAAATCTAAATATCTGCAGAACTAAACATAAACGAGTCCATACTTCAAGAGTAGACGACCTTAATCCCTTGCAGCAACAGCATATTTATTGTTCCAGAAGCATCTGATTGAAATGCCATGTTCCTGAACATCACCACATACACATTAAAATCTGTGAGGCACCAATTGTAGTAGTAGTAATAAATTATTTATATGTTGTTTTAGAGATGACTATGTACCGTGTCCTTTGCCAACTCTTCGTAGTTGGGATACATATTCTGAGATTTTCTTGATTGCTTCCACCTGAGAAAAAAGTTTTATTTTATCAAAATTCCAACTAGATTCTCTTTGACAGATAAGAAACAAAAGTAGTTCTTTTGCCACTAACATAGAACACCAGATGATTTACCTGCTCGTTCAGAAACTCGCTCTCAATAAAATCTGCCAAGTGGACATCATTATTCTTGGAAGCAACCTGTAGAACAAAGCATTACACAATTGAGAAGATTAGATAATACTTTTCAAAAAATCTAGAATAAACTCAAGGAGAGATGGTTATTTACACTGTGGAGGTTTAAGAGCTTCTCATTAACTAGTTTTTCCAGTGACAGCGCCAGCTCCATGCCTGCAACAACAAATAACATCATTGTATGTTCCATTCAGAACTAAAGGGAAAAACTCCTAAATTCCGTTGAGACATCAATCTCCATATGAGAGGAAAAAAAAAACATTTTCCTGATTTTATAAACTCATATACTGTTCAGTCCTGGCAGATGAAAACTTGCAATTTCTTCAAAAGCTTCTTGTTCAAAATATTCTTACTAACATAACATTGTAACAAGTAATGTGGGAGATATATAAAACTTAAGATAACTTTCAGTTGGTATAATTGTGTACAAATAAATCGAAAAACTATGATAAAGCATCAATAGAAACAAAGTGATGGTAGCCAACTTTTGAGATTACCATAGAGAGCATCTCCTTTGTCAACGTGTTCAAACTCAGATAGAGGCATTACAATGGACTGTAACTTGACTCTCCCACCACGTTTGTTCTGCAATTCAAAGAAAAACCTAATAAGCTCCAATTATGGCTCTTATGAGTTAGGAAAAAGAAAAAAATGTAAATCATTTTCATCGGACCTGATACTCCATAAACTTCTCAGCATGCTCTCTTTCTTCCACACTGGATTCTTTAAAGAATCTGATACCAAGAAACCAACAATTAAAACTATGGAAAAACAAGAAGAAAATATGAAGAATCAACACTCTCGAATAACCAAAGACTCACTTGGCAAGACCTTTGAGCGCGATGTTATCCCGATCGAAGTAAGCGTACATAGCGTGATACACATACGAGACATTGTATTCCACACTGCAATCAGAATCCGTAAGCAGGATCGACATGAGGCTCAAGTACCAAATCTCTCAATTCTGACTAATAAAGAAAAACCTACTTGATCTGCTCGTTAATGGCGGATTCACACTCGTCTGAGTACTTCTGTCGAGCGAGCGAGATATGAGAGCTGGTTGGGACGAGATCGAGCTCCTTCTTCACCTCCTCGAACGGCTGGAAGACGACACCGCTTAGCGCGTCGGTGGTTGAGCTCTTAGCTGCGCGAACTGTGAAAGATAGGTTTCCAGTTTTCCTAACAGAAATTCGAAGATTCGAAGAGAAATCAACCGGGGACGAAATGGAGGATAACAAAGGAGATATATCCTTCTTCACGCCATGGAAATTCACCAGCGAGAGAGCTGAAGAGGAAGACAAAGAAACAGTCTTAAGAAGCATTTTTGTTTTTCCTGTCGAGTCTTTGAAACACTTAGAAAGTTTTCCCCGCGAGAAAACTGGAGCAGACGGAGAGTTTTTGGGATGATTACTAAAACTGAGATTGCGATTGATTGGTGATGATGATGCTGTGGATGGTAGACACGTGTATGTACAAGATTGATAGATGGGTGAACGCGCGTGGCGACCTTGTGGTTCTGCTGCGTAGCTGGAATTTTGTTTATCGTGTTAAAGTTTATTGCGGCTGTGCATACTTTTGTTTTATCTGATAAAGTTGACATGTTCATTAGTTGCTGGTTAATAATTTCTTCGGTTTGCCTTAAGCAATTCGTAACATCCATATAAGGTATTTAATATTTTATTGATCTAATTTGAGAATTTTGTATAACCATAATATTCACATCCACCAACTTTAGCCTTTGAGATAATTTTGGTTTTATGCAACTTAAAACTAAACCCAACAATAAAAAATGGTAAATATGATTGGCACATTCACTATGGTTAAGATGCTGTTTTAAATGAGAGAACAAAAGAATGTACATTATTAAAAAAAACTTCATAACAAGATGCTAACCAATCAAAATTGTTACAGAGGAAACTATTCAATTTTAGCCGATAATTAGTAACAAAATTCCAAGTTTTTTTTTTATATAGTAATAATAATACATTTTTGTTCTTTCTATATATCGTAAACAAAAATCAGAAGATGGCTTCAATTGCCTATCAATTTAAGATTTTGTGTTTGTCTCTCTTATTCATTGCTGTTGTCAGTCGTCCAACTGTTAAACCGAAGGTTTTTAACGTCTATCGTCATGGTGGCGCTAAGCCTGACGGGAAAACTGATAACACCAATGTATGTACATAACCATTTTCGTTTCTAATTTTTTCGGTTTTACTGATTATAGTTTAGTTTCCACAAACTTGAAATTGAACTCAACTATATAAAAGTCGAATAAAGAAGCTATAAATTTTGCTAGCAAAACATTTTGATATGAAATATATATGTCCTTAGTTGATATTCGACATAGCAATATGTATTTGGTATCGGGAGAACCAATTAAATTAATACTGTTCTTCAACAAATTTTTTTTTTTCAATTTAAATTTAACTTTAATGGATATGATAATAGGAGTTCACAGATTTGTGGAAAAGAGCATGCGCAAGGAAAAGTGGAAGTAGTAAAATCTATGTACCGAAAGGAACATTCTATCTTGGTGGTGTAGAGTTCGTGGGTCCATGCCAAAATCCGATTGAATTCGTTATCGATGGAACTTTATTAGCTCCTGCAAACCCCAACGACATTAAGCAAGACACATGGATCAATTTTAGGTACATCAACAATCTCTCGATTTCCGGTTCCGGTACACTTGACGGCCAGGGGAAACAATCTTGGCCACTCAATGACTGCCACAAAAATCCCAATTGTCCTAAACTAGCCATGGTACCATTTCTTGAAAATTTGTATATATTGCTTCATTTTAAAAGTACCACAAATTAACGTGTGATATGACAGCTATACAACTTAAAGTATAATTCAATCATATAAACAATTTTATTTTAGTTTTCTTTTAATAAACTTGAAATTTTTCACAGACCATGGGGTTTGCATTCGTGAACAACTCAAGACTCAAAGATATAACATCACTCAACAGCAAAATGGGACACTTCAACTTCTTCTCCGTCCATCACTTCAACATAACTGGTGTCACCATAACAGCTCCTGGCGATAGCCCCAACACCGACGGTATCAAAATGGGCTCATGTAGCAATATTCATATCTCCAACACACACATCGGCACCGGAGATGACTGTATCGCCATCCTTTCTGGAACCACTGATCTAGATATCTCTAATGTCAAGTGTGGTCCCGGACATGGTATAAGTGTTGGAAGCTTAGGGAAGAACAAAAACGAAAAAGACGTGAAAAACCTAACGATAAGAGACACAGTTTTCAACGGCACAAGCGATGGAATTAGAATCAAGACTTGGGAGTCTTCGGCTTCAAAGATCGTCGTTTCTAACTTCGTATACGAGAATATTCAGATGATTGACGTTGAGAGACCGATCAACATCGATCAGAAATATTGTCCTCACCCACCTTGTGAGCATGAATTAAAGGTTAACTTTCTATGCAAAAAAAAAAAAAACAAACAAACTTCATTTTTTTTTCTTCATCGCAAGACAAACCAAACAAAAGACAATTTGTGTTTCTTTTATTTTCTAGGGAGAGTCTCACGTTCAGATTAAAGACCTTAAGTTAAAGAACATCTATGGAACATCGAAGAATAAAGTGGCAGTGAATCTGCAATGTAGCAAGAGCTTTCCATGCAAGAATGTTGAGCTAATTGACATTGACCTTAAGAATAATGGAGTTGATAATGGTCCTGCTACTGCGGTGTGTGAGAATGTTAATGGTTCTGTACGTGGTAAAATGGTTTCTCATAATTGTCTAAATTAACTCGGACGTTTTACCAGAACAATGGCGATGTGTTGTTTATGATATTTTTGTTTATAAATAATTGCCTGTTTCGAATGTATAATAATGTTTTTTTTTTCATTTAATCGAAATTTAAAACCGAATCATCGATATGTATCCAAAATTGAACCTTGATTGACTGTTGTACCAAAGGGATTACAACTCTTTAGTTTTCCTAAATATATAGGAGTACATAAACTCTCTATAATACGCAAGTTAGAAGCTCAATAAATCCGGTTTAGTTGATCAAACTAGATTAAACCATCAACCATAGTCCAATTTTGTCTGGTTTTGTTTCGACTGGCCCGTTTGAAATTGAGAGTCGAGTGTGCACAAATATGAATGAGCCCATCGTGGCCTCAGAATATATTTAAAAAAAATTGTGGCATATTTCGTAAGAAATACAAAGTAAAGGGGCAGTAGCGAAATCTCAGTTGAATCAACGATGGATGTGAAATCAAGAACCAGTGACCCGACTGCAGCCTTGCCGAGCACTCATCTCTTCTTCTCCGTTGAGATCATCGGACGTGGTTATGAGATTGTAGGAGACTAAATACTTAAAATTTGAAAGAGCAGAGAGGAAAGAGAAATATGTCAGGGAGACTTTGGATTGCAAGATTTCTTATCATCATCACTCTCGTCCTTATTCGCTTCCGAGTAAACTCTCAATGTGAATTTAGTTTCAATAAACGCAACAAGGTCTTTAATTTCAACTTAACATCTTCGATTCCCAAGTTCCCTCACGGTGCCCTCAGCGAAGATGGGTACTTTCTCAGATTTTTATATTTTTTACCCTAATTTACATATGCTTGGATTTCACTTTTGTGTATTGCATTCAATTTCCAATTTTAGATTAATTGCTCATTATATTTCATTTCATTTGTGTTCTGCTTATATACTAAATTTAAGCTATTTTATGATCAGGTTTTATAGAGTGGAAGCAAACAGCACATTGCTATGGTTTCAGGTTGTCTTCTATATCAGGTTACACTTTGTTTCTGTATTTTTTTTTTATCTGTTACACTGATCATGAAATTTCTAATCTAGTATCCTGCTTTTTTAAATGCTTGCTTAATTCATCTCGATGTATTTAATTTGTGATAAATGATCTCAATGAAAATCATTAGGGTAGGTTAATGGAACTGTAGTAGAACTGATCTTTTTTAGGATATAATTTGACAGATTTTGTTTAGGTAAAGGTTTTCAGAGTTTAGGTGGTTGCGATTTGAAGTTTTACAGTAGACCAGTGTGATTTATGGGTTTTTTTTTTTGTAAACCGTCTCGTGGAGCAGCTTTGTGACTTGCTGATTTTCAATCACGATCTCCCTCGATGCGTTGGTTGTGAGGTAATATTTTTGGTCACTTCCATTGTCTTGATCTCGTATCCTTAAACAAGAAAAGGAAGTTTCTATTTTAAATTTGAAACCTTAATTTGTCTCTGTGACTTTCCTTTTCCTTCACTTAGGATTGCGGAGGTGCATCACACTGTGGAACGTCATGTAGTGCACTTGTGTCAGAAAATGTAAGAGGTACAAAAATCTCACTCTTGACACCATGTTATCTTTATGTATTATATGAGGCTCACTAGAAAATTTATGAGGTGCGGTGCAGATATTTTAAGATGCTTTTGGTTGTTTTGCGTTACTCAAAATGTAGCCATTTCATTGTTTCCTCCAGAAAGTTTATTATGTGATTTGAACTGATTAAAAGTTAATCTCTCTTAAAAATCTATCATTTGCAGGGTATGATGTATGCACTTCTCTAGGGCATCCCTCAAGCACAAAAGTTAATATTATTGGTTAGGCACACGATTCTTTTATGTGTAATAGAGACTATATTTTTCTTGTCGCTTGTAATGATAGGCTCCTGGCACTGTGCACGTTCTAAGTTGGGACAAAGCTATATCGTTAATGCTGTTTTCTCCCAACTTTTTATGCAATATTAACGTGGCAATTCTGTCTGAGATATTTTTGTTTTGATATGGTAGATAAAGAGGATCCTGGCAAAGGCATCATCCTTAAGATGTCTGGTCGAAATAAGAACCAAAATTGCTCACTTTCAGTTTCTGTTATCTGCCAGAAAAATAAAGTTGATGTAAGCATTTGTATATCAGACATTCTTCTGGAGTTTATAGATTGAAGTTGATTTTAGCAGTTTCTAGGACTTTATACCTCATTCACCATTTTTTTTTCAGGGACCACTCATCCTGGAGAAATCTGGTACTTGTCATTATGTGAGTGTCCAGTAATTCATCTGTTTTTTTTTTTTTTCTGTAGCTTTCAAGTTTCAAATTACCTTTGTTATTTGTCTCCTTATAACACGTTCTTGAAAAATATGGAGTTTTTATTAGCATCTCCGTATCTTTATTTCTTAGAAGTATGGACTCCGGCTAGTTATGGAAATGCTGATTTCAGCGGTATTGTTCTAGCCATTGGAAGGACATATAACATAAGCAAGAGAACATTCAAATCTTAATCAGCACTGTAAGAAACAGTGAATTGTATAATTTGTGTGAGTGTTCTTGTATTTTCTGAGGAGTCAGAAAAATACTATTGGTAAAGGCAGCACAGAACGGGTTAAACCTTGATTTATTTTTGGAGAGTGATTGACTTAACTTTTTCACTCTTAAGAGTTGTTTGATTATGAAACTGAAGATATATGTCCTGTATTTCTAAGCCATTCGACTTAAACTGTAGATCTTGTTTCACTGACAGGCTACTGAGCTGCGACATCCTTCCGGTTGTGCAGCAGCTATATCCGGACATGGTAGTGGATGGGGCTGGTTTAGTACCTTACTAATCATGTGAGCACATCATTCTGTTTTTTTCGCAAGGCTATTGGAATATGTTCCGATGTCATGGGAATTGAATAAAAAACGTTGTGATCTTTTTCAGTATCTTGTGCCTATTTGGAGCTTATCTGCTGGGTGGTGAAATATATCGATATTTCTCCCTTGGAATCCGGGGCACAGATGTATGTTTAGCTAGCTTCCTTCATACATGCAAAGTTTGCTAATGTACTGACTCTATCACAACTAAAATGTACACACCCTGTTTTGTAGGTTATCCCAAATTTGGATTTCTGGGCCACTGTACCTCTCAGAACACAGGTATTATTCTGAGTTTCTATATTCTCTTCAGATGGATTTGTGCCTAAGAACTAAATTGATTGGTTTACTGTTTCTCTTCATTTTTCAGAGCTGTTTTGGTTCACTTCTTCAGAGACTCGTAGGGTCTAGTCGTGGTCAACGAACCTCATATACTCAGGTCAACTTCTGAGCAGTCACAGCAACCTCTCTGATCCATGGTCTGGAGATAATTCCCCGACCTTGCTTTGAACTAGTTCAACCAGTTGCAAACGCCGCTAAAATATTATGCCCCGAGTACTCTTTTGGCCATTATATGACTGCAAGTTATAAGGTGCCTCTCCTTTTCCTCTTGTTATGTCATAGATCCCTTTAGAAACAAAAGAATCTTGTTCATAGGATAAAAACAATATTAAGCCATTGCGATCTGTGGCCTTTCCCATTTCCAATGTTTGCTCTTCAAAAATTGCTGTCTCGTTTTCTTGAGGCTGATTTTGTAGTAATGTTAACTGCTATGTTAATGTTTTAGACAATTGTTCTTTCGAAAACATTTATGCATTCTATATAAAGCATTGGATCTCCTCTTTCTTTCTGAAATATTCTGATAGACAAGTGACCAATGTTGAGGATAGATATGTTCACTGAACAAAGAATCCGCTAACCGGATCTAAGACCTTGAATATATATTTCGGCCGATTTAGAAACTGCATTTTCTATCTATATGAATCATTCATTTGCGAGCTTCTTATAGTATACTTCTTAGAAAATGAAGTTCATAAAAGAACTATACAAATAGAAAATGGTTTCTCCCTAAACGACACCGTTTGTTTTTATTACTGGGAGAATTTGTAAAATGTAATCATTGAATTGATATTTTATCATCGTCTCTCATTGTGGTTTATAAGACTAAAGCCGAAAGGGTATATCAAATCGAATGGAGCCTCTAAATCAAATTGTATGTAGCCAAAAAAAAGTGGTCTCTGGAATAATCTTTAGAAATTTACAAAATTAATCCAGCCTCATTATAAATACGATCAGCTAGCTATAAACATCACGAACTGCTAAAATTCAACTTACTAAAGTAACAAATTGATTGTCTCTTTCTTTGTAAGAGATCACTTACTGGTCAAGGATATGATTCAAGAGAAGTGAGACAGACTTGGAAGAATTCAACATATATTGACAAAGACTGTTCCAAGTGTTAAACTGATGGATGCATTACGTTAACTGACTCTTCATGAAAGTTCATTAGCAAAGGCTGCATGGGGAAGTCATCATGAACCGTACTTCAAAAGACTAAAGTAGAAATTTGTTGAAAATAAAAGGTGAAAGAATGTATAAGTAAAATAATGATGCGAAATATGTTTATAAATCGCATTTAGGAATTTAAAATCAGATTAATTATTTAGGAACCACTCCTGAATGGCATTGCACTGGAAGCTAGAATCATAGGTTACAAATGTTCACCTCCAATAAACTTTAGGGTAGGGGTGTAATGTTCGTCGTGTTGTATTTGAATTTGGTTTGCCTTTTACAGACATATTCATGGATATTGGTTAAATCAGTAATGACCAAAGATATAATAGTCACATTTTATCTCAAACTTTGTTTCTTTTAAAGAGAAAATGGGTTAAAGTGTTTAGATAGTCCAGCTAGGACTGTATGAGGATTACAAAAAAGGTATGTATATCTGACACAGATATGTACGTTATCACAATCTTTTATGGATGTTTCTATATATTTTAATACAAAGAAATTAGTTTACAAATACACTACTTTCTATGCAACATGCCACATTGGAATATACAAAACCCAAAAAAGTGTATCTTCTCTCTGGATTGGTCAGATTTCATATTCACACGGTAATGCATATGTTATTATATATATTTAAGTGAAATGATAATATGAAAAATCTTATGGGTTTATTATAAACAAATAAAAAGGGATATAAAATGTACTAGTTAAAATTGGGAAGACGTACAAAAAAAAAATGGTGGGTGTTTTTTTTTGTTGTTGTTGTCAAACAGTGGGTGGATTTAAATGTCATTTTACTAACGACCAAAAGAGGGAAAACATTAATAGCCTCCTTGCCAACTTGCATCTCAACTTGCAATTCCTTCCTTCCACGACACTGTTTACATATATTTCGTACTATTAATAATCATATATGATCAATTTGTTTTTTTTTCTAACATTTATTTATTTATGGAATATATTTAAAAGGTGTCAAAGAATAGTAGCTACTTTTATTTTTTTCCTTGCAACTCGCATGCTTTGTTTTTTCTAGAACAAGTTGGATTTTATTACACCCCAATTTGCATTTTACGTACGGTCATATACATGAATTTCTATATATGTATTCAATTTTGAATTTGGTTTCACAAGTCTCGAAATCTTACTATTTCATTATAAAGTAACTAACTCATTTTGCTTTTGGAAATTTTGAAAGTCTTTCCATCTTGTTCATTAGATTATTTCTATTAATCAAAAGATATAATACTATGAAAACCTTAGTTTCAAAAAAGAAAAGAAAATATATTATGAAAAATTTGATTCTGATATTTTTACATCTTTATTCATGAGATAATATATACGAGGGTAGTAATCTTGACATTCGAACTATTGTTACGGTTCACGCATCCCAAAATAAAAAAGGAACCGAGTAATTTTATCATTTTGGTGAATAGAAGTTTAATTTATTTTGTTTGGTGCGAAAAACAAATTCATTTATGAATTAATGTAAAGTTGGTGACGAAGTGACAAATAATTTGAAAATTTTAAGTTTCCAACATAGGAAAATAAATATACATATAATGCTGTAATCTCATTTTCTTCCTGCCAAATCTCAGTAGATTACTCGTCGCCATGTTTATTTTGGCCTAGATTTATGGAGTGAGTATATATATACCATAATTATAATGATGTCAGACTCAATATAAATTACACATTGGTTGAATATTTTACCCTTAATTTTTATCAAGGATTGAACGCGCTGATAATATAACTGATGAACATTTCAATTTTAAAAGACCAAATATATCGATTGTTTGTACATATATTTGTATATGGAGGTATTCCAAGTCTTTAGACCCAGAATAATTCAGATCTCAAAGGAGATATATACCCAACCCAAATCGGGAAGATGACCACTTGGTTATGTTTGTACATTTTAATGTATAGTTATTAGTTTTACTTATTCTTCCCTTAAGATAAAAGAAAACTGATGATCATTTAAAACAGGATATACGCATGGGTTTTCTGATTGCCCACAATATAATAATTGTTCAGATCTCTTGATATACATTTGTAATCCATTAATACTTTATGTACCGTAAAAATGAAATATCAATCTGAAACTAGAGATCAGAATCTCGGATATATCGAAACAATACTAATTAGTAGAATCATTACATTGTTTCATGATTAAGCGAATATACATATGTAAAAAGTAATCGAGGAAGAAGAATATTATGAGAAAAAAAAAAAACTTAAAACAATCAATGTTTGTTTATTTAAAAGCTACAAGAGACTGTACAAACGAGTTCAAGAAGAAATGGTTTTAAGGGTAAAACTTAAGTACTATCGCCGAGACGAACATTTAACAAACCTTAAAACCCTAACTTCGAAAAACCAAAACCATCATTTGGTTGTCGTAGTTTCGAAAAATCCCCGACGATAGTTAAATACTTACTTGCGAACCCAAACCCACCTCGAGAATCCCAAAAAAAAAATAGGAAAAAAGGATATATTTTGAAAGAGAACATGAAAATAAAAAAGTTGTAAAATGTAATTACGAGAATTTAGGCGGTTTCTCGGCGAGTCTAGCCAGCGATTGCAAGTTGCAACGTACAATGGTATCTGCGAAGCTACAAGTCTCTTCCTTATCGTTACCTGCAGGTACGTCAACGACGTATGACTCCACGACACGTGTCCTCTTTCCCTCGGACTCCGACGACGACTCGTGCAGCGTCGTCACCGACCTGTAGTTTGTAAGCCTGTGGTCCCCACCCACGACGCTGAAACTTATGACGTGGCGAACCTCGTCCATGATCTCAAGTCTCTCTAGGCTGAACGCGGCAGGGAGACCCGAGACGACTCGGACCTCTCTCACCGACCCAACCTCTCGACCGTCTCCTATAGCCACGTGGCAGCTCTTCACGAAGTGTTTGTACGCTTGAGGATGTTCGAAGCGGCTAAGGATCGACCATACGGCGGAAGCCGGAGCCTCCACGTCCTGCACCATGACTGAGAAGCACTGGGAAGGACCCACCACGTGCGTGTGGGCAAGCTCCACGTGCTCTGGGACATCAGCCATCCCGCGCGTGAGACTCACTTTCTGATTGTGTTTGTGATGGAGATAGGTGCTCACTGTGGCATTAGCTGACTCTGCGGCGGTGGAGGGTCTTCGAAACTGTAGCGACGTTGGCATTTTCAGATCGCTCTCTTTTGTAAAAAAAAAACAATCTCTCTCTCTCTCTCTATATATTCTCTGAGAAAAGAAGAGATGGTTTGCTTCGTGAGATCTTATTAGTGAGATATTTAGATATATATAAGGATATAATGTTTATATATAGAAAAATGCAAGTGTATGTGGATTAGACAGAGAGAGAGGTTTGTTTGTGTGGGTTCGTCCGTTGTCCACTTGGAATTTGTTTTGGAGTTTGTATTTTCATAGAAGATACGTCTCTCTATCTTCCTGTCTCTTTGTATCAAGGACCGGCCCGGTTCCCCACGGAAATCTACGTATTGGTTCTCGATACAATAACCGGTTTTTATTTGAGGTTTTCTCTCTTTTTAGTTTTTACATGGTTATTTACGATGTAGTTTTTTTTTTGTATGAAGGGAGTTTATCCTCTATGGGGTTTTGCAGAAATTTTAAATCTTCGACCATGTTTTTTCGTTTTTATATCCATAGAGATAACTATACAACGTTATCAAACATTTGCTTGAATGTCAATTCGAAACTGGAGCACGATCACTATGGGAAGAATTAGTCATTGGTCAAAACTATATCTATTTGGTTAAGAGATATATTTATCCATATGTTTGGCGAAAAATCTCGAATCAAATTGGATGCATGATTATTTCTTAAGGACGGCCTTTGTCTTTTGCGATGACCGATAGATTGGTAGGATTATTGGATATATTTTTGGGTGCATTTTTTGAATTTCGTTGGAACCTTCTCACAACTGGACCGGTAAAAAACTTAAAACTAACTATACAACTTTGAATATTCCAAGTTGGTGAATATATTATGTCATGGGTCCATCATCATTATCTTTCCTCATCTCATAATCAACTTGAGCGTTTTGACAGTACTAAAAAAAGCATTAGTCAAATTCCTTTTCAACAAAGAATAGAACGGAATATAATACGAATTAGAAGAAAACCAACTCAGAAGTTGCTAAAAGTAACCAATGTAAAGTCAGGCAAATTTTCGAATTTGACAATATTTCTTGGGTTGTTTTCTCCCACAAACGTATATTCAAATCAAATGTATGAATATATTGTACTCTTGAATTTTAGTGGTGGGCATAATAACAAAACACAATTGGGAAAAGTTATAAAGGGTTATTTAATGCATTAGTTTTTCCAACAACTATACAATTAACATATTCCCAAGTAGTCCTAGTTGTTAGATTAATACGAATAAGCGACCAATTTGCATTGCTAATTATATGATATCTAACATTTTATAGAATAAGAAAAAGGGTTACAATTTGCATTTTTTTGCACAAGCCTCGATGTAAAGTTTGTTTCCCCATCTTATAAGCTTCTGAGGTTGGTGACATAATCATTCACCAATATTTTACACATGACTGAGCACATTGGCAACAAAACAAACAAAAATAAAAAGACTAAGAGGGAAAATTTCATAGATCACAAGTTTTTATTTTATTTTAATGTTAAGTGTAGATAATAATTTTCATAGATAACAAGTTGATGTGGAAATGTATTTTTCGGAAGATTTTGTTTCAAATCATAAGACCCTTCTATATTTAGTTACATTCACGAAAATCATTTTTGCATACGAAGAATAATAAGAAAAAGTATTGTATCATAAAGATTCATAGAAATAAATTCAAGTCCCCCGCCCCTCATCATCTACATGCCGGTGGAAATATTTTTTCATTATTTTACCCAAAAAAAAATCATTTTTGAGTAGAGTAGGGATGGTGCTAAAATACCGAAAACACTTTACTTGACTAAGTTTCTATATAATGATCAGAAATACACACAAAAATAATTAGTAATATTGCGGGGGGAAAATAGTAGTATTGTACGTTTAAGTAGAGTACCAACGTTTAGCAGTTCTAGTTATATTATAAAACATCTAGTATAGTAGTGTTTATACCGGAATTAATATTAAAAATTGTTAAAAATGATATAACATTCATCACCTTAGCAAAACTGTACGTATAAACTTTCAAAGATAATCGTGGTTTATAGAAAAAAAATAAATGTGAATAGTGACTTTATACCGCCATCATTTCAAAGTAACAAGAACACAGTAAAATCATTCCTCTATCAATTCATTTTAATTATAGACACAAGGAAAAGCCGGTTGATTGTTTGTTTGTAGAGAAGAATAATCTCCAATCTATATAAAATATTATCTAACTAAAATTTAAAGAATTCTCCAACTAGAATTATAAAGAAAATGCACTTGATAATGCAATATATTAAGAAGAAGAAAATGTAGTTCAGAATTTCATGAAAATGGAGAAAATGTCCAAAAGAGTTGCATCTCATCCTTTGCAGAAGAGGACACATTGTCAAAGGGAAATTGTGGAGGTGCAATACCTAAATCCCATACCCACCAATTCTTTGGATAATTAAATTAACAGTTTGCCAACTTGTTTTCTTCATTTTACAAAAGTCTTCAAGATTCGAGCAAGAAAAAAACGATTTTGTAGGCCAAAATTGGAATAAACAACCTTCTTTAAATAATGTAGAAGTATGTCCCATTTGCACTTTCAAATACTCAATTTGCTTTTTATAGAAAATACAGTTAGATAGATATAATGTATTACACCTTTTTTTTTCTTTTCTCTCACCATATTGCGTATGTAATCTAATCTAAGACAACCTGAGGAAAGTCTGCAGACAAAATTCCCACTCTCTGTATGTATTTCCAATTTTATAAGATAACCGATTAAATTAAGCTAAGCAATTGATCGGAGAGATCTAGCATCCTGAATTATCAAAAATTGCAAAGTCAATAAAAATCACTAGGCAACACCACATTATTCCATCCCCACCCACTAAATTAGATGTGAGACAATGCTTACACAAGGAACCATTCAAAAAACAAAGTTTTATATCAAAAAGTTTTATATGACCAAGTATATCAAAAAGATTATAGATCAAAACTTTCTAGCTTACTTATGTATTAGTATCCAAAGATTAAAACTTTATAAATCCAAAGTCTGAAACTTTATGTATTCACAAGAAAAGAAACAAGGAATCATATTCGAACTTGTCCTACATTACCTAACCACATTTACTATGCATCAAAACCATTTAACATCATCAAGTATCAGCAGCTTCAGAGAAAGTCAGCTTCTAGCTAGTAACCACTAGACCGCCTTGGAGCAGATTCACAAACTTAGGCCAGTCGTGATTTTTTACATCTTATATAGAGCCATGACCATCTTTTTCCCCTCCAGCATAATCCAAGTTCTCTATGTCAAGATCCTCGATCCTGCGATGGTCTAACTCGACATCCTTGTTCTCCATTTCACTCGGCTGCACGAAAGGATATCCAGGATGAGCAATCTCCATGGGGTTAAGGCTCCCGAAAGAGTTAGCATCTGGAAACTGCGTTTGGTAACTGAAGTTTGGCTTTCTATCAACTTGATCCTGCATTGTCTCTTGACCAGACGGATTGTTCTCGTCTAATACACCCAACAGCTCATTAATATCAAAAGTTTCGTCCACACCAAAATCCATTAATTCTTGTTCATTGCCATTTCCCAGTAACCAGTCATCTAAAAACTCCTTTTTAGGGTCCTGTTCAACTCCGAATGCATCAGCAGGGTTAAGTTCCCTCACTTCCTCTTCTACTTCCACCTCCTTTTTAATACTCTGAGAACTGTTTAAGGGAACATATTCATCGTTACTATCCTCAAGTTTCACCTGATCAAAACCAGATCTCACATTTGTTTTCTCACGTGCACAAACTTCAGATCCATCCGAAAATGTAGTAACCGAGCCAGACACGGTGGCAGCAGTCGAAGAAGAGCCACTTATGATGTCAGGAAGATTGAGTCGTGCAGACTGACCATACATAGCTTTGGCAGCCTCGTCATAAGCCAATGCAGCTTCATATGCAGTAGGAAAAGTACCGAGCCATAACCTATTACCTCGACCAGGCTCACGGATTTCAGAGACCCATTTCCCCCAAGTCCTTTGTCTAACTCCTCTGTAGTCACAATTCCGATTTTCAGGTCCACCTTTACCTTTCATACAACCTTTCTTCGAACCTTTAGCAGGAGCCTTTGGGAATGGTCTGGGACCACCACCATCGTTGCAATAAGCTGCCTCTTTCTGCTGATTGTATTCTCTCCATTTCCTTAGAGTCTCAGCTACATTGCCAGTTCCATCTCGTGACTTCCTTTTCCTGGAAGAATTAAAGGGTATGGAAGCAAGATTAGCTACCTGCTCAATAACTCCCATTTTATATTTCTTTTTTTTTTCCTCTTCACAAACTCAAAGCAACCAAGCTCAACTATAACTTTTTGAATCAAAGCACCCCCCAAGAAACAATTTTTAACCTCCTGAACGCAAACACACCAAAGTAGGGACAAGGAGAAGTATCACAATCTGCAGCATCACCGCGAGCAAAACAAAAAAAGAATGCCATCATGAACAATATTAGAGTAGAGATTCGTATATCAAAAACATAGAAACCCCAATCAGGTAAAGAATCAAACCCATAATAAACTCTACTTCTACTTTAGACAAAAAAACACAATTTTTACGATTATTCTTAACCACCAATCGCATAGAAATCAATCCACAGAGACAAAATACGCCCAAAAATTAACCATTTAGTCCCAAATTTGTTTTTTACGAAAAACCTTAAAACCCCTAACTTGAACCCTTGAGCTCCCACTTACTACACAAACAAAGGAAACAACCACAATCCTTTACCCTAACATTCAAAAACCACACAAAGATGAGATTAAACAGAAAAAAAAAAGAAACCGATTTATAACCCACACATACACAGGAGAAAAAAAAGAGAGGAAAAATCGTAAATTTTATGAAACGAACCTGTCAACAATCTTCGACAGCATGTAAGAAATCACTTGAACGAAGTAATAGAAGAAGAAGAAGAAGATTCCCGCGTCGAAAGCAAAGAGAAGACAAGGATTTGAATGAAATAGTAGTTGTAGCGAAGATAATAAGATGACAGCTTTTTCGTTGGGTTAGAAAAAGAAAAAGTTTGGGATTGTGAGAAGAGAAGCGTATATAAATAAATATTAGTGTGTAGGAGATATTTCAGATATTATGTGATGACGTGTCCCTCACCCTTTCCTGATTCTGATTTTGGCTTGTTCCAGCCCTCTTCTTTTGCTTTGGGCCTAAGTTACTTTTTTCTTATATTTTTGGACTATTTTACCCTCAAATATCATATGTAATTCTTCTTATGCCCTTTTTGGATAAGGATCAATGTTGACGACTAGTCAATAAACAAGTCATTGTTCAATGCCCATAGCCCATAGGCTTTGTCCACAGTATTATTATCTTATGGACTATTTGTTTAGTTTCGTCTATTATTAACCAATTTGGTAAGTATTCAAATAAAATATAAAGAAACTCAAATATTATCATTTCAAATTTTAATATTGATGATATTCAGAAAAATATTAATTTGTATTTTTTCGATAGTACCAATTCACATTTTTTGTTTCTCTAGTCAAGAATCCTTCAACCCCCTTGTTTGTGAATGTAATGAAATCAAATTTACTATGCGGGTTATGGAAACTATGCCCAGACTTAAAACAATGGTACAATTACAATACTTACTAGAAATGCTACGAATTAGAAATCTCAAAAATAAATTAATCATAACAAAACTTTTACCCTTGTAAACATTGATTTGAGGATAATTTCAAGTAATTTGATAGGTGGTGCATCCAACAAAAAGAACATGAAAATTGCCAAACATTGGTTTGGTGCCAATTTAGTGGCAATAGAGTTTGATAATTGAGTCAGCGCCTGCAGTGAATAGCCATGGTTGTCTCGGATGAAACTTGCAGTCCAAGACTCCTGCAGTCAAAATATCAAAACCATTTAATATAAACAATCAACACATTAATTATACACAATGATGCATAATCATTTTACTCTTAGAAAATCAAGAACTGACCTCCATTTGAATGGCCTCTTAGAATCTCCAACGGAACAATCAGAGGATTCTGGTTCAGATCATTATACACCATCCCATGGAAAACATAAGCTGTTGAATCCTCAGAGCACGAAGCAAATAACGGATACGATCGGTGAAAAGCAACATTCGTTATGTCTTTAGAATGATTCTTCAGAGTTTTGTATGGTTTCGAAGACAGATCTGTGTCAAACCAACACAACTTCCCTTCTTTGCTTCCTACTATCAGATGATCACCACTAGGATGAATCGCCATAGAAGAGATTTCTTTCAATCCAGTCTCAAGCTTTTTGATGGGCTCGTCTTTCTCTAAAAGATTGAAAACACGCACATCCTTTCTTGTTGCGATGAAGAAGGTTGAACGGCTGGGATGAAAAAGTGTACACACTGGAAGTCCCCGGATCTTAAATTTGAGCCTACTTGTGAGCTTTTTTGAGAGTTGGTGCGTCACCACTCCTCGCGTTTCACCGGATGCCATGACTGTTGAGATATAGTCTCCTTTACGATTCCAGTGAATATATGATACGTTCTGAAACAAAAGTTAACAAACCAGTTGAAGATTTTTTCATCATTAACTGTTAAAGAGGATATTTAGCAATAGTGTACCTTAAAATGTCTTATCTTGATTCCTTCATATAAGTCATCTGGAAGCCAACTTACAATCGCTGCAACTGTAAATATTATATCAAAGAACACACGAATTCACCATTCAGATTTTCATCTCAATTGCTTACAAGGTGATACTGGCTATTTCAAAGACACTTACCAGACGCATCTGGTTCTGGAAGGTTTCCTAAGTGAAGCCTCTCTTTAATAATTTCCTGTTCCTCATCAGTCCCAAGTTCAGTATTTAGTATAACCAAATCTCGTCCCCTGCAGATAAAAGATGTGAAGGTTTAAGAATTGACAGTTATATAATAAATCCGAAAGCATACTCCCAACCAACATCCTAACTCACATGGAGGCTGCTATAATTGGAAGACTGGAAAGAGGATTCCAAGCAACACACTTAACAGCTTCATCAAACTGCCAGACCTTAAGACATCTACCAGTTTCGACTTCCCATATACGAACAGATCCATCAATTGAACCTTGGAAGAAAAACAAAATAGACAAAAGATTGGCGTCTTGAGAACAAAAAAGAGCTCAATAAAATTGAATTAAAACACTAAATGAAATACCTGAGGCTATCCACTGGCCCGAACTATCAGGGGATATGGAAGTAACAGGCCCGGTATGGCCTTTATATTCAAGATAACAGGAGTTAGGATAAGGTCTAAGATCCTTCCTACTAGGTAGCTTAGGCTTCAAAGATTCGGGATCGATGTTTATCTGGAGAAAGAGAACACACCATGAGCTTAAATACAGAGAAAAAAATAAACCAGAAAAGTGAGATGATCAAATAAGTCCTCACTCTCTTCTTTCGAACTCTCGGACATAGGTATAGATCTAAACAACGCTCAAAAGACTCCCTCAGGGCATTCTCATATGCCGGGATGCTTCTCAGAGATGTAAACCTATGAGCAAATATATTTACTATTAGGCTTAAAACTGACAAATTCCATAAAAAAAACATCAGAGTATAATAAATGGAATTACTACATACCTTTTAGGAATGAATTTTGGACGATCTTCCTCATACATCAATTCATAAGAGGCTTTCTCCTCCTCTGTTGGAATATATTCCAAAGAAGGATTGTATGATTCCTCGTGTCCTGGAAAAACAAAATTGTACAAATTTAGAAACTTTGGAAAATAGAAGTCCAAGGGAGAAACAGATGGTCAGCAAAAAAGTTTGCACCTGGCAATTTTAGTTTCGGTGGCGGAATATAAGTTAAGTGCTTGTTCTTTTGATCTGAAGCTGAATCATCACCCCATAACAGGTACACATTGGGTTCTTCTTCAGGCTTATCAAACTTGATCAACCCCTTCCGGATAGCTCTAACATACTTGAGAACCTTTTTGGCCTCCCATTTGGAAGGGATGAACCTTCGCTTGGGTTCTGGAGCACTTGAGAGTGGATGTATCGCATCATCCCATTTGAACCAATCAACATAAGGCTGGTGTCAAGAAAATCAATCAAAAGGTCACATTTTGAAGTGATTGGTATAATATTAATAGAAAATGGCTATACATACAGCATATGGATCAAAATCAGCATGTGGAGCTTCCCCTTTGAGCATTCTACGAATGATCTTGCTCTCTTCTTTAGTCAGCTCCACTTCCTCATCATTATAATCATCATAAATTTTACGCCTAGAACCACACAAAATTCATCATCATAATGCTACTAACTACATACCAATAAAAAAAAAAATCTTCAAACTGACCAATTCTTTGAGTCATCCATAGTTGCAAGAAAAGAGTCAAGTTTATCTTGTTTTTCTTTTTTAGTAATCTTCTTCCCAGTGATGTCATAACCAATATGTTTTTCATCTTTATACCACTCCAAAGGAACATCCCCAACTGTATTTCGAGGAGCAACCTACAAATTAAAGATATAAACGAATATCGTCAGGAAGGGAAGAAAGACAGTAGTTAAAATGAATAGAGAAAATATCAACCTCATCTTCTGAAGAATCGCTCTCTTCAACTGCTTCACCTTGCTCAGAACCTTCATCACTCCCATCTTCTTCACCATTGTCACTATCTACTTGCTCACTTTCATCACCATCCTCAATATCTTCTGATCCCTCATGATCTACACCAACAGATCCTAGCATAGTTACTCTCTCTTACTTAAATTTCCTTTCCCATATAAAAGCTAAAAACTTTATTCCCACATCTAAACCCCCACAAGTATCTTCGAACAAACTATCAATAAATCCAAAGAAATTAGCTTATTCAATTAACATTACTAATACACTTTAAGCACCCACCCATCAAAAGCATAAACACTAAAATTTCAAAACTGAAGCAGAAGCAATTACCATGCACCACATCTTCAGATGATTCTCCATCTTCTGTCTCTCTCTGCGAAGCATCATCCTCTGAATCGAAAATATCGGAGTCGAAATCATCGGAATTCAAAGACCCAGATAAACTCTAAAACTCACAAGAAAAAAATGCAGAAAGAAGTAAATTAATAAACGAAATGCAGAATAAAAATGCTCCAACCGAAAGAGAAGGCAAGAAGAAGAATACATCAGCGTCGTTATCAGAATCAGCTCCAGATTCTTGTAGCAGCTGTTCCTCTTTAAAGCTCATCACTTCCTTTTCTTCTACTGGTTTGAGCTCCTTCTCTGTTGGTTTCTGTTTTTGAGATTCTACAGAAACGATTTTGCTCTTGGTTTCTCTCATCTTGTTATCTACAACAGCTCCTTTGCTCTTTTTCGACATCAGTGTTTTCAGAGGCGAGGTTTAGGTTGAAGATGGACGTTGAACAAGACTTAGGGTTTTAGGTCGCAATGTTCTTTAACTCTAATGGGCCTATCTATTTATTAATGGGCTTCTTTTTGGTTGATCGAATATATCATGATTTTGGTCAATTTTTTAAAGAATAAAATTAAACTAATGTTTCTTTATAAGATGACAAATATAAATTACTTTGCTATGTATATATTTTGGACTTTTTAGTAGTAGATTTTTTTTGAGGAAGAAATTAATCTGCAAATACTTTAAAAAAAATCTCTGTCATGTATAATATATTAAAGATAAATTATTAAATAGAATTGGGTATTAGTATTTCTGGTAGGCTAAATGATTTTTTTATTTGATTTATTTGTCAACTTCCATTCATATTCGTAATAGAGAGTTAAAATATGGCAAGAGGAGTTCGTTCAACATATGAAACGAGAATTTCTTATCTACTCTAATATTGACATATATAAGTGGCAACATGCATGTATAACAATGGTTGTTATTTGTTAGATTGCTATAATTAATATGAGCCCGCTCATTATCTAAATTTTAACAAAGTCATGATAATTTTTAGATACATCCCCGTCGGAAATCACTTTGTCCCAAAACTTTTCTGCTCAACTAATTTTGAATTTCGCTCCACATTTCATTTCACTTATTTTATTTTTTTTCAATTTTTTCGTTCTGTTAATTCATCGAGGCACGAGGTTGTTAGTTCAATTAGTTCTCATCATGTTCAAATAGAATGTTAGTATGTATGTTACTGTTACGTAAAGGAACAATAATAAGCATTTACCAATAAAAACAGTCAAATACTCCCATATTCATCATGTTGTTGAACCCTCGATTAGACTTAGCCAATATTACGCAAAAATTCTTCTGTTTAAGACACTTAATTTCCAGGCTAATTGTTGAAAATATCAAAATAGAATTATAGCTTAACAACCATTCAACACATTCCATTGATCAAACACAAATTTATGAACGATAAAAGGAATGACTCAATAAGCATAACGATTAAAATAAAGAAAAAGGAAAAATCAACTTTCATGGTACTCTTAGCACTGATTTGGTACTATAGTGTCAAAAGAATACATCAATAATCGATAAAAAAAACAAAAAAAAAAACATATGAATCTGAGGGGTCCAGTCCAACTCAGAAGCAGGACCCAGTTTACCAACAAAAACACAATTGAACATAACATAAGAAATAGTGTGTGGTTTAATGTTACAGAGGATCTTGAACTCCTAACATACGGGCAAATCAGGTGGAGGCTGCTCCATTGTCTGCAAAACTCCATTTCCGTTCTCAACCAAGAAAGCCATAGCTAGTCCCCATGATATGTGTGCATCTAGATGACAATGCATTATCCAAACCCCTGTTTTCAATCATTTTGTACACGCAATTAATTTTATTAATCTTGATACTAAATTACTAATTCATATAAATTTAAGGGGTGTTCAAACCCCATCCAAATCCAAATCTAGAAAGATTATACTACAAAAAAATACAAATGAAATTCTATGGTAGATTCATATATTTATATCTTGAAAACCTAAACCGGAAATGAAATCTGTGAAGTTTTACTTTGGTTATATACTATTATACGTAAACCAAAAACTGAAAAACTTTGGATCTAAATTCGTGTTAAACACTAATAATTTATAGCTAAATATTAATTAGTTTAATGTTGGTTTACCAGGGTTGTCTGCGACGAATCTGATGACGGCCCAACCGTTAACAGGCACACCAACGGTGTTCCTTAGAGGCGGGTCTTCAAGATTGAATTTCGCTGAATCTTTCTTGCGGTTGAAGTTACCAAAACCCTCAGCGACAATGTAGAAATCGTAGCCGTGTAGATGAATGGGATGATTTTCAGGAGTTACTATACCTGTGTCTTGTAGAACAATCTGAACCCTTGATCCATACTTGAGCTTGTATAGCTTAGTACCTCTATCAGGTTGGTAGAGAGATCGGCTTATGTTGCTACCTGTGTAATCGAATTTCACCGGAGGTTTCGCCGGAAAATCAGTTGTGAAGACTCCAGGGATTCCATGGTGGTGAGCTTGAAGGAGAGAGTAGTTACTTGGGAGATCAAATGAAACGTTGTTCATCGATGCAGTGAAGCGTGTGCCGTTAGGACCTTGACATCTTCTTGATCTGAAGTTTGTAGGACAGTTATCGAGACCGAGTCCGATGGTCATGAACAGATTCTCATCGATTTCTGTCGGAACCTCGGCTTTTTTTAGCGACCGGAAGCTTTGGCTGAAACGTGTAACTGTGTTGGTGTCGTTGTAGGCAGGGAGGAGAGGCATGATAGGTTTGACGGAAATACCCTTCTTGGCTCCACCGCTGCAGCAAGGGGCGGATTTGTATTGGAGGATTGCGGTTGTGGTTATGTTACCAAACGGTGCGTTTTGGGCGCTTTGGTAAGCACTTGCTGCCATGTAGTAGCGGTTTGGTGGTTGGTCACCGGTTATGAGGACATCGGTGGTTTGGCCCGGGCCGAGAACAATCACGTTAGTGGTGAAGGGTTTTAGATAAGAAGCGTCAGCTCCCACCACCGTGAGCTTGTGGTTAGCCACCGTGAAGAATAACGGTTGGTTCAGTGCGGAGTTTATTACTCGTAGTAGTATGGTCTCACCAACATTTATCGGTACTATTGTCGTATCTGTTACAAAAGAAGAAAAAAAAAAGATTGTTAAGATATTATTTTTATGAACTATACCAAATTCAGTTATGACAGTTGAGAAAATCGGAATATAACCATTTTCTTGGACCGTTTATCTAATAAATATGAATTTGAAGAATCAAACCTTCAGAAGAACATTTATAAAGATCGCCAGGTTGACCATTGATGGTGTAAGCGTCGGAGATATTCGGAGCTGCTCCGGTTCGAATAGCTTCTCTCAACACATCAACCGGATTTGCGTCCCACCATTCACCTTAAATAATCATATATTATACCAAAATCAAAATTAAGTTCTATGTAATGTGCTATTCAATTTACTAATAATGATTCTTGCATTTAATTAATTTTACCAAGAAGGATAGGGACGTTGCGGTGGGGATTTGGGAATGGGTATGACGAACCAGCCGGAGGAAGAATGAGAAGTGAACCGTAGACAGTGGCTCTGAGCCACGAACTATGAGCATGCCACCAAAGTGTACCTTCTTGTCCTTGAATTGTAAACCGGTATGTGTAGCTTGATCCCGGTCTGATTGGACATTGGGTCACGAATTCGGGCCCGTCAGCCCAACCTGTTCGCATCTGCCTCACACCATGCCTACAACCACACCAACCCGTTCAATATCAGTAAGGAAACGGACGCATTTAATACCAACATGTGAGTGTGGTTTACTCATGTTTTTACCAGTGGATCGTGACGTTGTACCGGGCCCGGTTAATGACTTTGATAACGAGCGTATCACCATTGTTGACTACAAGTGTTGGACCGGGAAACATTCCGTTGACCGTAATGCTGTTGTGTGTTTCACATAGTCTCTTCACCTTCGTCGCTTGTATCTGCATTTGCATAGATTATACATGTAAACATACATATGAATATTTCATTTTGTTAAAAAATTTCAAATAGTGGGAATGTGATCGTACGATGAATTCGTGGTGATGTGCTTTGTTGGCTTCTGCCATAAAAGTCATGAAGAAAAGAACGACGGCGAAAGAGATAAAGCACATGAGGCTTTTGGTGATCTCCATTGATGCGATTTCCGTAAACGATCTTTTTGAGCCAGAGGGTTTTATAGATGAAGTGTACGTGGAAGAAGGGAGGAAAGTATTGTGTTGGACATTATAATGAAATGAGAGGGAGTTTATATAAGGAGACAAAGACAATACATTTTCAAAAAACTTGGTGAATAATTTTCTTTACTCTATTTGTCTTTTTCGAATATTGTTTTATTTTTGAGAATTAAAAATGTTGTTTATGCGGTTGGAGGATTAGGTTTTGATTTAATTGAAGGCCAAAACTTGGTTCAGAACTAGAAGAGTAGTTGCACCCACTGGGGCCTAGAAGAAAAAAAAAAATCGCCAAGTTAAAATAAAATAAAATGGAAATGTGATTACGTCTCTTGAATTCTTGGTTAACACGTTTTCTATTGACTTTAGATTAATATTCCATAATTTCCATAAACATAGTACAAATGCTATTCTATTATAAAAAAAAAATTGTTTTGTTTTAGAGCCACATATAATATATGGAGATGTGTACAATGGGTTGGCAACAAAATTGAAGTACGCAATGTTGTGTATCTATCTAAACATCAAACTTATCAGGCTCATGCAATCTGCAAGCACAATAATCTATAATATTGTAATTATTCTCCATGATTGGACATTTTTAATTGGCATTTTCCTAGTACATAAGGCTTTGGGATAATATCGTTGTGATAATGGCTAATTTAATTATGCCAGTCATTTTCGTTATTGATTGAATCTTGATCCGCTTTGAATAGGAAACCGAATAACATGATATTGAGTTAAGTACACTGTGTCTTTGTGTGTTGTGAACTCTGCATGTTAACGTACCAATATATAATACTCCAATTTATCGTGTATTTATTCTCCAAGATAGGACATTTTTTTCTGGGATTATCCAAATATATAATAAGGCTAAGATAGGTCAAGCTACTATATAATCTTATCAAGAGATGCAGATATAACTCGCCATAAATCTTTGCAAATGGACATTTTCTGGTAATGGTTTTTGGTCCTGATTTTTAAAACCATAGTTCGGCTTGAAAATTATGTTCCCAAAATACTGACATTTATAAAATCAGAGAAGTAAAACGTGTGTAAACAGAACTTAGAAGTAGTATTTCTTTGTCAAAAAGAAGTAGTATTTCTTTAATCTTTATGTGGTCACCTACATTCAACAGTATAATTACCTAAACAAAGTCGAATTAAGCGCATGTCTACATAACTATGGTTATCATCAAATACATTATTAATTGATATTTCTCTTGCCTGAGTTCTTCGTTTCATATGCAGATATTTTCACTATAAGTAAAATTTATATGTGCCATATATGTATTAATTTTCCTCTTCTAGCTCTACTTCATTTTATAGTTCTGTCAATCAGCAAGAAAAAAAAATCTAAATTGATCGAGTTATGAATCGGGAAGATATAAAATTGCAATGGTTGAAACAAATGTTGCGAATTTAGAACTGGCAACCAAGCTGAGGAAGTATGGTCAATTTTAGGGGTTAAGTGGCTTGTCCCGTTGTCCGTAACAGTTTTGACCCTGTCATTCGAATGTTCAAAACCTCATTGTTATTTTCATTCTTACCAAATTTTTTTTTTAAAGAGACATAATACAAAAGGTCAACTTTCGATACCACGATTTGTCTCTTTTAAGCTTTACGTATTTGTTGAACAAATAAATTAACTGTAGAAAAAACAAATCTAAAAATTAATTTATGGAGATGGAGGGGGCGAAGTATAGGTGAAAAAGAAAGAAATAAAGAGGAACAAAGCAGGTGAGTGGTAATTGCAATTAGAATTTCAAAAGAATACTAATGTAAGTGATAATGATACAATCAATTAAATATATGTTATTAAATACAAATCTTTATACTACAATGAAGAAAATCTTTATGAGATATGAATCAACCGTAACATCATTGTAAAAAGACTAATATTATTATCACTAAAAACTGTAAACAAAAAGATTGGCTTGAAGCTTAAGTAAAAATGATTGTTGTTTTGTTAATGTTGAAAAGGTAAAATGATTCGAGGTAAACAAGATGATTTGTCTAACCGCCTAATAAACCTTTCGTTTCTATCCCTATATTCGTTTCAACAATTACACCTTCTTCAACCAAATATAGCTAGCTCTACGCCTACACGTTGTAAATAGTTTCCTCTAATTTTAATCAGAAGGCGTCTGAAGAAAAAATTATATGATATCGAGCTATAAGAGGATACATGAAGTTATGTTTAAAACCATTGATTCTTTTTCAAATGCAAATGTTTGTGCTTACATGTATGTAAAGGAAAACATGATATCCTTGTTTTCTTATCCAACGAGACCAACATCAAGATTCAAGTAATACTTTTGAATAGTCAAAACCGTGTGTCCTTACGTAAATATCTTTAACAATAATAATCCGAAAGGTAAGAAAATTGGAAAAAGTTAACATCATGTTGTTAAGAAAGGAGTACATGAAAAGAATATTGGGGACATTGATTGGTGAGCAAGAACTTTGTAATTATGTTTGGTGGAGTTAGTTAGTGTCCTCTTCTTTGGTATCTCTAATCTCTATGTGCTAATAAATCTTTGAAATGATACCACTTGTAGATTAGCAAAGTGAAATTGACCCTGCAGCTACAATTAAGCTCAAAGTCAATATGTTTTACTTGTCTCGGTTTTGTATGTTGTCTGATTAGTGATTACACCACTTTTAGTCAACCCTTTCATAGAAGAAATTCAATTGTATACTGCAAATTATAATAAATTGTTCAGTTTTACAAAAAAGTGTATTTGTTTTCAATTAATATAGCTGAAATATACACATGAGACCTTTTACTAATGAAAATTGTTTTAAAAAGTTACAAGAAAGGAAAAATATATGTTAGTACATCAAAAGTATATTTTGTTTCTCGAAAATCATCTTTCACTATATTATTCAAGAAGTTACAAAAACATTCGTTAAATGTTTATTATGGGAAGAACGTCGTTGTATTATTTCACCCTTGTTTTTTTTTTTGCTGCGCATCCAGCTCCGTTCCAACCCGAAGATTTCCATTCAGAACTTTTAAAAATATAGTGTTGTATTTTCTTTGAAAAATGTTACCTTTTTAATAATTACTTTGGTTTCCTTTCGGATACTAATTCCAGTAGTCCGAGACAGTCTAGGTTCACATGATTTGACGATTTGGCTAACCTTGTTCCCTTTACAAATTACAAGTGGGATAAATTCCAACAAAAGGAAAAAACACCTATTTTCTTTCGGTTTAATGGTTAGTAACACAGTTTTATTTATCTTATCAAGAATTAGAATCCCATAAAAAGATTTCACAACAGAAACACATCTCACAAAAATACATCTCTCGTACAATGAAGATCGATAACAGGACTCAGTGAGACAGTGACATTGACCTCCCAAAAAGAACATAAACAATTCAGGTGACCGAATCTTCAATTTATTTTTGGTAACCGAGTTTTTACTTTTTAGACGGACTCACAAAAGTAAACGTGTGGATTATAGTTGCTATATCTCTTATAAATCTCGGATTGGGCAAATATGTAAATATATTCTTAGTTCTACGAGATCTCTTGGACGAGAGTAGCAGTGAGAATCCATATTTTGGCCTGAACCAGATTACTACAAATCCGTTCCGGTCAAACATTATATGGCCAACAAGAAAATATCCATGAGATAATAACCCTCAAAATGTGTATGCAGCAATTTGGAATCTCACATTTCCCCATCTCTTACGGTCTTCAATCTAAATAGTTTGATCAAGCTACGTACTTTGACAAATTAGTCTAAATCTAACTCCATCTGAAAAGCCTTCTAAGAAATGCAAAAGAAGTCACAAAATTTGGTGATAAGATAAAATTTCAAAAAAAAAAAAAATACATTTGGTGATAAGAGCAACAACAGAGGTAAATGAGATCTTACAATGGGGATAACAATTGATAAGGAGGATCAACTCAGAATTTTAAGAATACAACAGAACAATGTATATATCTTTAGATCTCAATTTTGCATAGTTTCATATCGAATCTACACTCAAAAACATTGACCTGAGAATCAAGGTTTGGTTGTCTAAGTATCACAATCATCAAATCGAGCTCTCAAACTCGTCCGGCGACAACGGAAGCAGCAGCAGAAGTAGCAGCGGAGTTACCAATGAAAGAGAGTAATCCACCATTAGCAGGCTCTTGATCATCCATGAACAAATCATCCGGAACCTTAAACGCACCGTGTAAACAAACAATGGCGATTCCAACCATCAAAGCCGAGGTTAACAAAGATCCAACACTCGTCATAAACACAACCACAATCGTAGTCAAAACAAGAGCAAGCAAGGTCTCTCGATCTGAGAAAGTACGCCCGAAGATTACCAAAGGCTGATCTGAAGATCGGAAGAGATACAGAAACATCCATGAGCCTAAGAGAGAGAGGAGGACGAGTAGCGAGAAAGGATGCGAGAGGAGGGAGAAAGCAAGCACTAAAGAAACGATTGCGGAGTAGTTAACCTTGAAGTAGGACAGATTCTTACGGATCCGGGAAAATGAATCGGAGAGAGAGTCAGGTCTTGCGAATGAGCTCCGATCTACGAGTTCTAGCCATGGACGGCGTTGAGAGAGGCTTTCGCGGAGTGAGGAGGAGAGGCGTGAGACGAAAGTACGCAAGGCATGGGAAATTATCGGAGGCTGAGTGGCTTGCTGGTTTGTGACGGGGAGAGTCGCCGGAGATGACATTTTTGGTGTCGGTGCTTTTTTTTGTGTGCGGCGGAGAGAGTGTGGATTGACTGGTTCCGATATTTTAGTGAAAACTGAAGTAGCGGCAAATCTGTTTTAGATATTTTAAGGCGTAAAACTTTATGGGCCCATAATCGTTGGAGACGGCCCATTTCAAAGGAACGGAAAGAGTTATGATTCATCCAACAATATATATAATTTCCATTCAACTTGTAATGAATTTGTGTTTGGTTTTCGGTAAATGTTTCACGGGGAGAAATCTTATGCAAAATGTTACCCCAATATGAAAATTTAAAGCACATTCAAACTGAAGCAAGTTCTTCTTCTTCTTCTTCTTCATAAAATATTTCTTAAATGTACTATTTCAAATCCAACTAGATAAAGACGAAGACATTCTTGAGTAGAAGAATAACTTTAAGGGCATCCAATAACAATATTCTTGGGCCTAACAAAGTATATCTACAAGAAATAATTGGGTTGATTTCCACATTAGCAGAATCTTGATCAGTACATACTTTATCAATTCAGCATATAAAAGTGTTAATTTAAAACATTTCCACTAAAAATGAAACTTATGAATGAGATTATTGCAATCAAAATATTTGTATTTCTACAAAATTTTAATTATTATACTTCTAAATAAATCCAGTGGTATAGATGTACTTAAATTTGTGTGTAATCAAGTGCTACTAGTGATAAGCATACATAATTTTTTCACATATAATGCATATATATATATATATTCTTGGTCGTCATCCACTTATTTCATTTACAACATGATTAGTCTAACTTATGTGGATCTATCAATAAAATTCTGCAAAAAAAAAAAAAGGATAAAATGATGGAAAAAACGAGAGGCACAGAAGAAATGCTGAAATGGCAATAAGCTAGTGTCTGATTCGTCTCTCTCAGTCTAACGATGCAAAAAGGTGACGTGTATAAATGAAGCCCACCACCACTAATGAGCTCTTCGCTTCACATTCTTCTTCTTCTTCTTCTTTGCCGTTTCCGAGTTTCCTCAGCCAACTTCCGATTATCTCTCAGCCAATCACAAGAAGAATTTTCCTAACCACCTCACTCTTTCCCTCCCTTCTGATTCCGATGTTCCCACCTCCGGAATCACCTGCTCTCGCCGCGCCATTCTCCTCGCACCACCACTCCTCGCCGCCGCTGCCTCCTTGTTTCTTCGTGTCTCTATTCCCTCAGCTGCCGCGGAGGAGATTTCGACGGAATCATCAGATCCGCCTCCTCCTCCTGTATCTGTAGAGAAGAAGGAGGCGATAACGTCCAGAATCTATGACGCGACGGCGCTCGGTGAGCCGATGGCTGTCGGGAAAGATAAGAAGAGAGTGTGGGAGAAGCTAATGAATGCGAGGATTGTGTATCTCGAAGAGGCGGAGCAAGTGCCTACAAGAGACGATAAGGTTCTCGAGCTAGAAATTGTGAGGAATTTGAAGAAGCGATGAATGGAGAGTGATCGTCAATTATCTCTGGCATTGGAAGCATTTCCTCTTGATTTTCAGAACCAATTAAACCTATTCATGGATAAGAGGTCTGCGTCTAAGCCATTTTTTTTTTCTTAATCACATTATCAGAAACTGCTGTGTATTGTATTTATTGTTGTTGGATTGGTTTCAGGATAGATGGAGAAGTACTGAAGTCGTATGTGTCACATTGGCCAGCTCAACGTTGGCAAGACTATGAGCCTCTTTTAAGTTACTGTCATCGCTTGTGGCACTCCGCTCAAGGTTGTCTTTTTATCCTGCTGCGTCATCGTATTCTTCTCATTTCGTTTAATACTAGTTTTAGATGCTTTGCAATTTTTTTTTTTTTGGTATGTTGGTGGATTGAAGATCATGTGCTCTGTTTATGTTTTGACATTGTTATTAAGAGTCGCATGAATCTTATATTTGACCTTTTCAAGTGGTAGGCTTATTAAGTGTATGTTTTTTTTTTCTGTTTCCTTGTCAATCTGATGTGAATTAGCTCTGTGCTGTTTAATTTGATGCAGGTTTTAAGAACTGTCCAAGCTGAGGGTATCCGTGGTCTTTCAGAGTCTGAGCGTAAATTATATACTCCTCCTGCTGGTTATGGGATTACCTCAGGGTTTACTTCCTTCTCACGTAGTTCTTCACTCAAGATGAATCCCCTCACACAGGTTGTTCCATTTGGACCGAGCTCTTATTTGTCGGCACAAGCTAGAATTGTTGAAGACCATACAATGTCACAAGTTATTTTACAAGCAGTTGCAGATGGAGGTGGAACTGGTTTGCTGTTAGTGGTGACAGGGGCAAACCATGTTGAGTATGGATCAAGAGGAACAGGATTGCCGGCAAGGATATCAAGGAAGATTCTGAAGAAAAGTCAGCTTGTTGTATTACTTGATCCTGAAAGACAGTTCTTGCGGAAAGAGGGTGAAAATCCAGTTGCTGATTTCTTGTGGTATTCTGCGGCCAGGCCCTGCAGCAGAAACTTCTTCGACTGAGCAGAAATTGCTCGGGTAATGCATGCGGCTGGCAGGAGACGAGATGCCCTTCCCCAGGTTGGTTTTGTATGATTACTTACTGTCTCTGACATTCTTATCCTCACAGTAAAATAAACTCCAAATCTGATCTCTCATACTAGTATCTTCATTAAGCTCTGAGTTTATTCAGCCCTCTTTCTTTTATTTTTAGAGTTGACTTTAGAGCGAGTTTTACTTCTTCTTTTTGCTCACTTTGCTTTCATGTCACTAGTTCATGATGATACAATCCATTGTTTCTAGGACATCCAAAAAGGATTAGACCTTGGTGTGGTGTCACCTGAGATTTTGCAGAATTTCTTTGATCTGGAGTAATATCCTCTTATTTCAGAGCTTACAGATCGGTTCCAGGTATATCCATTCCGAAAGATATTCCTGTTGTGAGTTTTTGTCTTTGAAAGTTTTATGCTTTTGGCTAAGTTATCTGTTAATAGCTTTCATATCATTTATGGAACACTACCTTTTCCTGTATTTTTCTTCCCTACCCAGAGTTAAGATAGCTTCAACTGGTTAGTTAAACCCTACTTATGATGATCCTTTGTGTTACAGGGTTTCCGAGAAAGATTGTTGGCAGATCCCAAATTCCTGAATAAATTAGCTATTGAAGAAGCTATATCGATAACAACGACACTTGTAGCTCAATATGAGAAGCGGAAGGAAAACTTCTTTGAAGAACTCGACTATGTCATAACTGATAGCGTAAGAGCATCAGTTGTTGATTTTTTCACTGTTTGGCTGCCTGCACCAACCTTGTCTTTTATCTCATATGCCGATGAGACAATTGGGCCAAACAGCATAGATGCCCTTAGAGGCCTCCTAGGATCCATACCAGACAATGCATTTCAAAAAAGTCTTGCTGGACAAGAGTGGACTCTGAATCTTAGGATTGCTTCAGTTCTTGTCGGTGGCTTGAAGCTTGCTGGTGTTGGAGTTGTTTCTATTTTTGCTGCCGTGGGATCTTCAAATGCTTTGTATGCAATACGAAAGTTCATTAAACCAGAGTTGGGTGTTGGTGAGCAAGGAAAGAGGTCTCCTTTGCTGAAGACTGCCCTTGTATATGGAGGTTATCTGGGAACATCTTCAAATATCCGTTATCAGGTATGATGATGGGCTTCCTTTCAATGAATTGATAGAAATGAATGAAAAGTAGGTAATGTGGCTTTATAACCAATATATTATGTTTTGCATCTTTGCCAAAAAGGCCTTTGATGAAGGACTGTCAGTATGCTTTGAATCTAAAATCAATTTACCTTCAACTGCAGATAATTGCTGGGTTAATAGAGCATCACATTTCTGACGAGCTTTCTTCTCAACCTCTACTTGTGAACATGATTTCATTTGTTGTTCGAGTAGCTAACTCCTACTTTGGAACTCGGGTCAGAATTTGGCCTGTACTATGATCTACTTTTTACTTCTTTGTCTCCTTTTTTCCCCTTCAAACCAAACTTCTCATTTTCTTATTTGGTTAATTCTTGAAATACCCTATAACTTCATTCCAATTTTTTCATAAACCACAGCAATGGATTGATCTTGCGCGTTCTACGGGTCTGCAAACTCAGAAAAGTGTCACTACTTCCAACCTACTCCCAGAGGCTTTGAGCCAATCTACAGTGGAATACAGTATTACTGAAGAGGCAAGTATCGATGATCTCAAGAATCAATGATATATATGCGGCTATGCAATGATATATATGCGGCTATTCAACTGGTAAATATTTATAAAAGCTGTTGATCATATTGGAGGGAAATGTATATTCATTTGAGTTAGATTTTTTGTATCTTAGCTTATTGGAAATAATGATTCTTGAATAATAATTTCTTCAATTAGTAATGTTGATTTGCCATGATTGCACGTGGTGGATACACGAGTTGGTCTCTCTCTCCCTCTCTTACATTGCTTTTGTGTATGTGAAACCATTTGTCATGTGCAATCGTGAGTTGTTTATAGTCGTAGCTGATCATTTCGAATATCTGTAAGAAGTGGGACATGGTTTCTCGATGGCATATATAGTTGTTTTGAACTATAGAATTGAGGGCCATAACCAAAGGATTGACAGATAGTAAGATGAAGAACTTGATGTAGTAATTTGCAGAGGTGATACTGATACCTCTTGAATAAGCTCTGGCCTTTTGCAAGGCCATCTGCAATGCTTTTCAATTGTATCAGGGGACTAAATATCATTACTCTTTTAAGTTATCATGAAAATATAATAGACCCAGTAACACATTGATGCTGGCGATGGCATACAGCTTTCTTGGTTTTCCCATTGGAAACTATCTAAGTGATAGATAGCAAAAATCAGGAATCTGTCTGCCTAGATATGTTGAGTACAGTTATTATGTGCAAGGTGCTTCAGACATTTTGTGTCAATGCTTGTCAATTTCTGATAATGTGATGCTACTGTGTCATGCTTTTGGTTCAATTCAGCAGCCAAAAGGCAGTCTTCAAAATAAGGTGTACACAAGTTTCTGAACATTCATACTGTTTGTGCCAGGTACGTTTTCCATTTCTCCGCTGGTTAGGAAATTAAACAACTATTCTGAGTTAATTGGTTATTACAAAGGGAAAGAAGGAAATGGTCGTCGTGGACCATAGATGTGTGTTATATATGTCTCTGTCATATATGTGATTCATTCTCTTGTAGTATCTGTAAGAATGTAAATTCCGGCCTTGTATCGTCAAGATTGTTGATACCAGATTAGTATCATTGCAGGGAACTAAAACAGAGAGAACATGTAGTTCATTTAGAATTTTGGAGCTCGTAGGTATACAAAGACCAAAGCTAGGGTGTGTGCAGAGAATGGTGCAGTCCTCAGGTGATACTTGACATTATACAAGCATGCACACACTTTCACATCTGTTAAGATTGCATGCTCTCCTTAACACAAATACAGTGTTTAACATTTAATTATTTAGGGACCTTATTATAAAAAGGAAACGCTAGATGATACATGTAAAATAGGCAATAACCAGAGTCAACACCACTCAAAAACCTAAGCTATATGATTATTATTAGACAGTAGCATTAAAAATGTTGAGATCCAAACCAGATCCTTTCCATTTCAGGTCAGCAATGTCTTCAAGCTCCTTCATCATCTCTTGTGTCAGATGATTCTTCCAATCTCCAACCACACCTTTCCTGAAGAACATCTCATACCTAGTCCCACTCCAGTGAACTTCCTCTCCTCTCTCTTTACTAGTATTCCTCAGCTTCTCGAAGCTACACTCTTTCACGATCTTCTCCACTATTGGCTTACACCCCAAGAACTCGGAGATCTTCCTCACTTTTTCTTCTGGGTTTGCTTTCAGATCTTCGTAAGTGATGAACATGACACGGTCACTTGCTTCCCAGAACTCAAGTACATGTTCAAAGTAGGGACCAGCCGGGACGAGCCCTTTGCAGAACTCATCGAAAGCTTGTCTGATGGAGATCTCTGTCCCGAACTTGTTGTTGTAGAGATGCCAGAGAGAGACGAAAGTGTCTGCTGGGTGGCGAGTTATGTAAATGACTCTGCAGCCTGATGTCTTGACAGACTCCGGTAAAAAGGAGAGAGGAAGGTGAGTGCTGAAAAGCCTAGGAGAAGAGATCTCTGTTATGTCCTTTGATGTGTTTTGGCCAAACAACTCGATCTCCAAAAAGGGCACGACCTCATGTGGGTTGAGATGATTCAGATGATCATGGTCGTCGTGTATTGTTGAAGAGCTGTGTCGGAGAATGGAAGAGGTTATGGCTTTGAGCCAAGTGGTGCCGGTTTTGGGGAAAGAGGCAATGATAATATCGGAAGGATGAGGTGTGTAGTGTGCCTTAATGGCTTCTGAGGCAGTGATGAACTCTGGTTTGAAATAATAGCCTTTGTGTCTAATGCGTTGGCCATCGACCCACCACATCGCTTGTGGTGAGATTTTGTTTTCTTCTTGTTGTGGAGTGTCCATGGAAAGAGAGTTACAGAGAAAGAGATGTGTTTTGGGATTTGAAGGGTCTCAATTATTTGATGACTCGAGAGTCGGGAGTTTTTTCTGCCATAAGAGCATCTTTATTGTCTTCAGAATAATTTACTATAAAATTTGAAAGACACTAATCTTAATGTGTGTAAAGTGTCAGATACTTCTTTAATTTTAAAGATACTTTTATATTTTGTTTTCCAAATTTTTATTCATTTTAATATTTAAGAACACTTATTTTGAATCGGAGATGGAAGTCATCAGACCAGTTACATCGATTCAATTTTGTAGATATTCTAAAAAAATAAATAAAAAACTACTAAATAATGAATAAAATTTAGAAACCGTTCTTATTCTACTTTAGAAAGGTTTCATTTGTAGATATTGTCTTTTAAGATATTTCTTTGTTCTTGCATAAATTTTTATTTAAATTATAATATTAATTTCAAAAAAAATTTAGAAACTCATATGAGTTTTATTGCTCATATGGAAACACTTGGAGGTTCTTTTGCTCATTTGGAAACACGTAGCATGAGTTTTCGACAATGTCACATGCTTGCTACCAAACACATTTTCAAGAAATAGTTACTGTATGTTTCACATATCTGCTCTTTTGTAGATGACTTATTGCCCTCAAATTCAACTTGCAAGATAACATCAAGTTATGTCAATCTATTTAGTACTTTCAAATCATTTTTTGAATTCTCCAATCTCCATTACCGCTTGTTTTTCTTCTAGTAATTACTACAACTAAAAGGACAAATCATATTTTCCTACTACATATTATAGTTTTGTGAAAAATCAATTAGAAGTCACAACAAATGCATTAAGTTAGGAGTTGAATGGGAATGGTCTTAGGAGTGATTTTTGGTTTTAGAAGTGACAATAAACTGATCGAATAGAAGTGACAGCAAATGCATTTTATTAATTACTCCTAATTAGTTTATTGATTAATTAGTTTAATTTTTGGTTTTGTTTGTCGCGTAGATAACTAGATAAATAGCCAATTTTAAAATGCATTTTAGGAGTAATCAATAAACTGCGATTTTCTAATTAATCAATAAACTGATTTATCGCTAATTAATCCGCAGCTAACCAATTTTCTGATTTTTAATGGAATTCAATAAAAAGTTGACCAGATTACACAAATTCAGTAACAATTTATATATTTTTATTCGTTTTACGTTTAATTCCTTATTTTAAACCTTATTCAAAACTAAAATAAAAAACAAGACCAAAGATGAAATTGAGAGCAAATCAACCACATTATCAATTTTCTATTTATATTGTACATTCATAATATTAAATATTTTCTAAAAACACTAAAATCATCAGACAACTACTCTTTGATTAAATTCTATATAATCTTCTATTTATTTGGTAGGTGCTAGGTCCACCTCAAATTTCCCACTAGCCCTTAGTGATATTTTGAACATGACCTATAATTATAAACATATGAATATAATTATGATTTATTTGTTATGCTGAATAGATAGAAGAAGTCAAATTATTTTGTTCGATGAAATTAGAATCTTCATCCTTGGGTTTCATGTTTTCTTTGAAACCCATTCTGTTCCCAATCTATCCAAAAAAGGTGGCTAAAAAAAAATCAAAACAATCTATCATTATTTCGTTATCGCTTAACTTAGAAGAAATCATGATAACCACACAACTTTGTTTATTTCCATATTACCACTTACCAATGACATTGTTCTATCAAAGAATATTTGAACCATAAAGGATGAAAAATAAATTTATTGAACTATGAGGTATTACCAAATTTCCCTGTGATATGATATGATACTGTTAAAATATTTCATTTGTAACTAACAACTAACAAGAAATACAAAACAAGGTTAGTAAAACTGGATCGGGTCACTACAATTTCACCCCCAATAATTGTAAGAGACTAAAAGACGACTTTTTATTTATTTATCTTTGGTTGCCTTTTGTATGATTATTGATGAATCCTTTTTCTTCGTCCTCAAAGATTCTCCTTCAAACTGTTAACAAAAAAAAAAAGTAATCTTGAATTGATTTTTCCATAGCCAATTAAAACTGAGAGTAGTCAGTCTCTTCAAGTGCTAATTGTTCTGTAGGATTATCTTCTGGTCTTAGGAAAGATCAAAACTTTTTGGATTTCTTGAAACAGGATCAAAGATGGGTAACGCCCTTAGATTTCTCTATGGAAAATGCTGCCATCCCACAACGACCGACGAGTCTCTCGGGCCTCACGGCGTCTCTGCCGCAACCGTCGGTGTTTCAGCTCTAGCTCACGATCTCTTCAACTTCGAAATCACTTCCCAGGTCTTAACTTTCTCCTTGAAGCTGCTTCTGCTAATTATATTTGTTTTCCGGTGATCTTTTAGCTAATTAAGTAGTTGAATGTTCTCTTTACTGAATTTTCGAAAAATAATTACTAGTTATAATTGATTTTGATCATGATTTTACTTCTAGGTTCCTGAAGGGCTTGGGAGGTACGTTGTATCATCTAGAAAAGCTCAAGCAAACTGGTAAAAGCAACACAACATTTAGTACATGGTTCTTGTAGTATAAAGATGTAAACTTTGCTGTGTACTCAATCTGCTTACCATGTCTTATGCTAAACATTTTTATAGGTATAGAAAAATACTTGAGGCATGGAAGCAAGCAAAACCTCCACCACAGACGGGAGAGGAAGCTTCTAGGCTTGTTATTGAGATCTTAAAAAGACATCAGAAGTCAGATGTTGAGGTATGAAATGAGTAGCAATAACATATTTTTTTGAAACATTTATGTGCAATTGAAGAGATTTATGTGACTGCGTTGTTTATGAAACAGGGTCTCTTGTCTTTCTATGGACTCCCTCTGCCTCACACTCTAGTTGAGCTCTCGACTGAAGCTCCTGTGTCTTTGCCTGAAGGGATTCTTTTTGAATTTCAAACGCTTCCGGTTAGAGTCACTTCAATACCTAGTAGAAAGAACCAATATAACTCATTTTGGGAATAGATATTGTTGCTGACCACACTTGTATATGTCAATGAAGGTGGATCCAAAAGCTGTGGCAGATGGAGACACCATCACAGTGTATGTTAGTACTTCAGACCCAATTGTGTCATCTTCTGTTCCAAGGGAAGTAAATGTTGCAGCGGCTCAAAGAGCAAAAGCACGTGAGAAGAAGAACTACACAAAAGCAGACAAACTTCACCAAAAGATCATCGATTCTGGTTACAGAGTGCTAAGTATTCAGAATGAGGAAGTGCTTGCCCGGAAGTTTAGAATTAGACTAAGGTAAAAATTCACTATTTTTTTTTTTTAAGCTCCATTAATTCTGCTATGGATTCTTAGTTTGTAAAGCTTTTTGGTGTTGGAAAAATAAATAGGGGAATAGATGCACCAGAGAGTCAAATGCCCTTTGGCAAAGAGGCACAACAAGAGCTCCTCAAGATTGTTCAATGGAAGACATTGAAGATTTTAGTTTACGGAGAAGATCAATATGGTCGATGTGTAGGAGATATATATTGCAATGGGATTTTTGTACAGGTAATAAAAGTACTATTCATTTATTTGTATCGTTCACTTACAGATAAAACTCTGTTTAAATCGTTATCTAATTCTAATGTAGGAAGCAATGCTAAAGAAAGGTCTTGCTTGGCATTACATAGCTTATGACAAACGCATGGTTCTCGCAAAGGTAAGATTAGTAAAGCATGTTGTGTATATACTACTATTTTTCTTTAGTGTCTTGGCATGTTTTTTTTATATTGATCGTTCTTTTGATGTGGAAATCAGTGGGAAAAGGAGGCAAGGCAGAAGCGTATAGGCTTGTGGGCTTCTTCAAATCCAGAGAAGCCATGGGACTGGAGAAAGAATAATAGGCGTGAGTAGACAAGTGACTCAGTTTAAAATACTTGAGATTTATGATTATTGAGGATTTTTTTCTAATACTGAAATTTGCATTGTAATATGTGTACCTTTATCATACAATTGATGAGGCATATCACAAACTTAGCAGAGAGATCAAATTTGCCAATTGATCATCGTCGTACTTGATCTGAATAGAACCCACGCATTGAGCTTCTTCTCTGCTTTCAGTAATTGCTACCCATTGATGATCCGTTCCTTCTTCAAAATGATTGGTATTTTTTTTACTAATAATCAAAATTTATTAGCTAATTGACCAAAAAATATCAAAATTTATTAGCTTAACTTAAAATAACATAAGTCAAAGACTATTTTTACGAAGGAACGTAATCTAAGAGATTAATTTTTATTTTATTTTATTGGGAAGCTAGTCTAAAGCATCATGAAACAAGTTTTAGTAAGGAATTGTACTAAATTAAAAGCTTTATAAAAATTATTAAATCATTCAAGATTTTTCCTAACGTTAAAATAAAATTCATCAAATGAACTTTTGAAAATTTAGAGTTTACATAGATGGTAATTTTGGAAAAATAAAATATGGTAATAATTTTGTCAACATTTATTCAGCAATTCTAAAACAACGTACGTGTAGCATGTAACAGTGTTTATTAACAATACATGATAAATATGATAAAGATGCCACGTAATATTTGACATTAACCATTTCTTCTTCTCTCTCACAAATCAAAACTTCATAACAATTTCCTCCTCGCCGGACTCTTTCTCCGGTAGTGTTAGGAAAATGTCTCCTGCGATTAGAGCACCTCTCTTATCAAACCAAGAGCCTTCATCATCATCATCATCGGAGAACCATGGATCATTCCGTGGAGCCGTGTTCAATATCTCAACTAGCATCGTTGGAGCTGGAATAATGTCGATTCCAGCAGCGTTCAAAGTTCTTGGTGTTATCCCATCTCTTTCAATAATCGTGATTATAGCTTGGCTCTCCAATGTTTCAGCTGTGTTTTTGATGAAATCAACTCTCGCCGGTGAATCCACGACTTACGCCGGCGTTATGAAAGAATCTTTTGGGAAACCTGGTTCCGTCGCTGTTCAGATTGTTTCAATGGTTGTCACTTTTGGTTCTATGATTATTTTCTCCATTATCATTGGTAAAAAAATTTGATTTTGTCTCAAAAAAATCGAAAATTTCCACAAACCACTAAAATCTTGTTTTGTTGTTTGCCTCAGGGGATGTTCTTTCGGGTAATGAGAAAGATGGAATCATACATTTGGGTCTTCTTCAAGAATGGTTTGGTTCTCATTGGTGGAATACCAGATTCCTTGGTCTGTTCTTCATTTTCATCTTCCTCTTGCTTCCTTTAGTCTTATGCAGAAGTGTTGGTACGTTTCTTCAAACAAAAAATTATTTTGCTTGAATCTTCTATCATTGTGTATTGGTCTGATGATTTTGTCTGTTCTTGTTTTTGTGTAGAGAGATTAGCATTAAGTTCTGCAATCTCGTTTCTGCTTGCGTTACTCTTTGTTGTTATAAGCTCGGTGCTAGCGATTATCGCACTTGTGCAAGGGAAAACAAAGAATCCAAGACTCTTCCCAGAACTCAACAATGGTGGAATATCATTCTTCAATCTCTTCACTGCTTCCCCTGTTATTGTAACTGCCTTCACATTTCATTTCAATGGTAACAACTATGAACCAAGAACCCATCTTTTACTCCAAACTCATTCACTGATCTATTTTCCTGATTTTTGAAATCATACTGCAGTTCATCCAGTGGGATTCGAACTTAAGGATCCACTAAATGTGCTTTCAGCAACAAGGATCTCTGTGATACTGTGCGCTACGATCTACGCAGCCACTGGTCTATTCTGTTACCTTCTGTTTGGGGATTCCACCATGACAGATGTTCTAATGAACTTTGATCAAAGCACCAATTCTTCCATTGGTTCATTACTAAACGACATTGTTAGACTCAGCTACGCGATTCACCTCATGCTTGTGTTTCCTCTACTCAACTTCTCGCTTAGGGCCAACCTCGACGAACTCTTGTTCCCTACGAGGCTGAGTTTAGTGAAAGACAATAAGAGATTCTATGGACTCACTTTTCCATTACTGATATCTTGTTTCTTGGCTGCCATTGCTATACCGGACATTTGGTACTTCTTTCAGTTCTTGGGATCAACTTCTACAGTCTCTATAGCATTCATCTTTCCAGCTGCTATTGTCCTAAGGTATGTAATGTCCCTTTAAAAATTCTTCTTCTGCAATTCTGTGTGAATCAATCAAATGTGAATCTTACTTGTTTTGCCAGGAATGTGAATGGTATCTCGACCTTAAGAGAGAAGATTGTAGCTTCAGTAATGCTTGTTCTAGCAGTTGCCACCAGTATCATCGCTATTTCGACAAATATATATAGTTTCACAACAACAGAAGAAATATGAAATGTTTTCAGCAGTCATTTCTCTTCAAGAATCTGTAAAATGTAGAGCATGTTTTGCTATTATTCATATCAACAGAAGAAATATGAAATGTTTTCAGCAGTCATTTCTCTTCAAGAATCTGTAAAATGTAGAGCATGTTTTGCTATTATTCATATCCATGTAAAATAGGTTTGTGAGGAGTGTCGTGTTAATAAATACTTCGGGAAATGGAATGTTTGTATTAAGTACCAACATTCAAAAATCTACTCAACTCTGTGCTAAAATCATATTAACTCTGTGCTAAAATCATATGCAACTCCCAAAAATATTCATGGACTCGAGAGTTTTTTTTTTCATCAAGATTTAGATCAACTAGTAGGAGCAATTGAATTGGTAGCAAAAACAATTGTTTCCATTTCGTACACTCAAAATTGATAACATTAAAACCAACTTTATGTTAAAACACAACAATATATGAGTAGATTGAGTCAGTAACAGCCCTAACAAGATCTTTCTCAAACAATCCGCAGACAAAGTGAGAAAAGTTCTTAGTTCCTGCACAAATCAGAATCATAGTAAGAACCCAACATAATCCACTCATTTGCTGTAAATAGTTACCTTCTAATGATCTTTGATGGAACAAGTATTCCTCGCTTCTCGAGGCTCTTGAAACGATCTCTTGCAAGCGTGCAACATGCCTTTCAAAATAAAAGGATGACTTCTTTAGATTTTCAGCAACCAAGAAATTTTACAAGGACCAGAGAAGCAAGTAAAAGGAATCAAGAGTATACCTTCAGCTTACGAAGTGACCCGGTCATCTCTTCTGTTAAGAGGACTTGAACAGGAGGAGCCTCAAATCTGAAATAAACATGAGTCAATTTTCCTAAATCCAATCTTCAGAATTAAAAACGGAGTTGATAGGAATGAGCAATAGTGAGCTAGAAAATATGACAAGAATGTGTGGGTGCAAAGAATGATTTTGATTCATACTTGTGCTTTCCTAAACGAGGAGGACGTATCTTCAGCACGTCCTGCTTAGCAATGACCTTTCGTGAATGTTTATTCTGTTTATCCTCATCTTCTTTGGCTATTTCTTCTAAGATATTGGATAAGCTACAGGGACAGAAACAGAAAAGAAGAATAGTACTTAAAACATGATTGTGTAGGTGTAATTTTATAAGCAGTCACACATCATCACAATACATTAAAATCACAAAATACCTGTCAATTTCGTTTAAGATCTTCTCTTTATACTTTTCCTTCATCTCTTTCTTTCGCAGTGCCTTTTGTCTAGATCGCTTGTTTAATTCCACGCGGGTTACTCTCTTTGTTTTTCTTGCTAATCTGCACAACAAGAATTTCAAAAACATGAAATCCAACTCTTTGCTGATGGAGTATGTAAACAGTTGACATATTATACTAAGAGAGCTTTTTACTTGTTCCCAGCCTCTGACACTTCATTCTCAAGGTCTTCATCATCTTCATTAACATTGTCCACATCAAGAAAGTACCTCTGAGAAAGTAATTACAACAGCCATATGGTATAAGCTATCAAATTCAATGCTCATTTTTAAATTGCTTATTATATTACATACAAGTAAAAGACTCACCTCGTCTTCATTGATTTCATCTCCTTCAATAGTCAAAGGAACAGGGGCAGGCCCTAACTCAGTTTTGTAAACTTTCTGCATTTCTTGAGCAACAGCTTTAGCCAACACATCCTGCCAATGTGAGAAGTGAATGCAATATCCGCACATAAGACAATAAGCCAAGCTTAGATTTGTGAAACTTAATTCATAATAAAAATTCTACCTGGTGACTTTCAGTTGTAGGGTTGTATGAGCATCCAGGAGGTTCAATTTCTACTGCTGGAATAATCGACATTTTCTTAGAGACCTGTACACAATAAGAAGTCTAGCCAACTGACTCACTGTCTAAAACCAACTATAGGGAACAACAAAAGCAAAACAATTTAAATACAGACGACACATTACCTTTCTAGGATAGCTCTCAAGTTCTCCTGCAAGTTTTTAAATTGCGAAAGATACGTTAAACAATGACATCTACCCGAAATAACAAAAAGGAAAGACTAAGAAACAACTAAATATAGAATATTTGACTAAGCAAACCTTTACTATCATCACCCCACAAGTCAACCATTAAAGAATCGTCACCATCATTCTGCAAATAAGTGAAAAAAAATAATATGAAATAAGCTCTCCGAGACAAAACATGTTATACCACTAGAAAATCATAAAATCAAATTACTCACCTTTAGAACTTGTTGAGGTGTTTTGCTTTCTACAATGATAGTCTTCTTACTTTTCTTCAACTTTGGCTTTGAAGATGACACTGCCACGACAAATGGGTTCTTCTTTAAAACACTGTCACACCTGAGCACTTTCTCTCTATGCTTCTCAATCTTTCGTTTCACCGGAAGGTCTGAGAAAAAAATCAAATCAAAATCAAATTCACATGAACCTTCTTTCAAAAAAATAATAAACTCTTTTACTCAAGATATAACTCCCTCAAATCTTATTAGGCAGCTATATAAGTAATCGACTTCACCAAACAAAAAAAAAAATACTCTTTCGAAAAAGTGCGAAACATGAGAAGAAAACCATGAGATTTGTCGACATGGAACAGGTCCTCGCTGGGAGCTGCGGAGAGATTGCCGCCGGAAAGAGCATCTTTGGTATTTTGCTCGAAGAAATCTTCAATGTCCTCGGTGCTTATGTTAGCTCTCCAAGCTTTTTTCCCTTTCCTTGACTTGCCCATTTTTCCTCGCTCTCTCTCTCTCTCTCTCTCTCTATTACTCGGCGGCTCAGAGTTAGGTTCAGAATCGAGAGAAAGGACGATGATTGAAGTTGGGGTAGGGCTTATAAACAACCATTATGGGCCTTCAAGTAAGCTCCATTTCCTCTAATGGGCCCATTTTATCCTCAGATTTTGTTCTTAATTATTCTTGTATCCACGTACGGCAGAGTATATATAAACTTAAATTCAAGTCCTTTTCATCCGGTCTAATTTATAGTTGATTAAAGTTTATACATTAAGGTTTGGTCTCAGATTTTATATATCGGACTAATAGAGCTAATTTTAAAGAGATTTTTAGTGCGATGAAAATGAATATTGTTCGTTTCGTATGTTCAAAATAAAATCTATATATTATATATAGAATCGTCTAACATAAAAAAATATTCATTTAGTAAGACTAAATTGTAGGTTAACTATCCCATTATTCTGATATACCAATCAGTTTCTTCTTTTGTTTTCCTCGTAGATACCGTTAGAAATCTGTGAGATCAAGCAGATACCATCCGACCACCCATATATTAATTTGATTAGATATTAGAATTATTAAGACTATGTCGGAAATTGAGCTCTCATGTAACATCATGAATTTTTAATCTGTGCAACCAAGAATATAACAATATACGCATATGAATATAACTTGGATAATATTAGTTTTAAAAGTATTCTGCAACTTGATATGACTTATATTTGAAGTTTTTAACTTTATTTTGTCGTCTATTTTAACTTTAGTAACATGTACGATTTATTTTTCTGTGAAATGCAAGGTGCGTAGTTAAGTATTAGCATGTGACCCGTAGGAAACATATATTGATTTTTTTTTTTTTGTTAACTAGAAATAGTTCGGGCCTTCAACTTTAATATTCCCATAGTTAGGAATCAGCATTTGCTAATACCCGGTAACATGATATAAAGTATCTCTTCCACCAGAAATCGAATTAGGAAATGAAACCAACTTCAGTATTTAACGTCTAAGTTCCATACATAGAAAACAAAAGAGGATATTAAATGATCAACACTATAACTTGTACGGTCTTAATATAATACATGTTAGTGATAAAAATAAAAGAAAAAACTGAAATCGTTAATTTTAGAAAAGATTAATAACTAGGTGCCATTAGTTATTGATGTTTAAAATATAACTAGACTCAATCTGATTTCAATTTGGCAATTTCACAGATCAATCAGTGTTAAAAGTTAGTAATACATGTGTGTTTGTTAAAGTGTGGTCTCTCTCCCATTTTTGTGGGATTCTAACAACTAAGTTTTGCTAAAAGAATTATAATTAGTTTTTTGTGACAATCATAATTAGTGTATACTTTATAGTTAAGCCTCTTAGGCGCACGCATATAAATGTCAGCATAAATTTAGTCACAAATTAATGTTAAATGTGTATATTATTTTCTGCAGTATTCTGATATTTATATGAAGATGAAAATGATTGAGCAATGTCTATTATTTGATCAAATACTATACAAAAGAAACGGAAAACAAAAAAAGAAAGATAAAAGAGTGATTTTTGATAGCATAAAGCCGCCCCGTGACCTAATTCTCATTTGATTCTTTTGTCACATTCAAGAAGAGAGTGGGGTAGAACAAATTGCTAAACCCTGACTACAACATACTATTGTAAATTCTTCTTAAGATATGTTCAATATTATTTTGTCCTTTTGGTCTCTTCTAAATCCCACGTATGGTCCAGCCAATATGTTATATCTTGGAGTTTAATTAATGAGTCGTCCTTAACATTGATGTGCCAGCATAGACACGAAAGAACGATATCTAAATATATGTGATAAAATATCATGATAAATGATGATGATCGACACTTTTTAATCAAACGTGAGAAATATTATTACAGCGTAAGCTGTTTACGGATTACTCTTATATTACAATTATAATTTCTTATAATCGACGGCTGATTAATACGGTACCATATATTTTGTCGAAAATTATCAATTTCCATTTGTACAAAAACCTAAAATTCTTTATTTTAAATGTGTCGTTAAATTAGTATCATGATAATTAAAATGGATATATTTTCTCGTACATATCTTACACCGTTTTTTGTTTTTGACAATCATGAATTATTTATCATACAATATTTTCGGTGAACTTTACCTCTATTTACTAAAATTGACGTTCAACAGTATTTTCAATCTAAAATATCACAACCTTTCCAAAAATATCATTTTAGTATTATTGTGAGGTTAAGATTGAAGCTTTTAAGTGATTTTTAGAAGAAAAAAAAAACTTATTAAACAATTTTAGAAACTAGGATGGAAATAAATCAAAATTTCAATGAAATAGATATTAAACCAGCTTATATATAGTTGATAGATTGCATAAAAACTTTGTTGGAGATTCGATTTCTGTTTTGGAATGGAATCAATAAGAAATATAGTTCCAACAAAAGTTGCACTGAATATACAGACGATAGAAGATTGCGGACCTGCGATCCAATACAAGGTACAAGTGTTTCGTTGATAACATAACAACATAAGTAAATAAGCATGAAGATATTTCTTAATGCTCTCATAGGTGTAAAGAAAATTAAAACAACAAAACAAAACCTAAAACTAATTTAAATAGTCGAAGCTTTATCAGAACAAATTGAAATTAAGAACCACAAACCCAAGAAAAAGAGAAAAAGAAAGATGATTATTTTGGATATTTTTTCAAAAAATTTGGAAATGTTTTATGTGTACGTTTATATTTATTTTATTGTTAAAATTTTACGTTTCTATTTTAGCAAGCATGTAAAAAAATCAGTAAAGTTATAATTTTAAAAGTTCATTTTTCCATTTTCAGTTTCGCGTGTATGCTTCATATTAGATAGGTTTTCGAGTGTTTAAAGTAAAAGGATTCTCATCCATTTTACTTTCTTATCTTATTCAAGTATTAATTTAATTTTGATGTAAAATATTTGATTTTAAACCTTTTGAAATCTATTATTTTGGTAATTACAACGTCCACATTCGAAGAAAGTAAAATCTTACTAGTTTTTCTAAATGATACTTGTAAAAGATCTAACTTTGATTATTGTTATTTTTTTACCAAATGTCTCAATTTTGTCTTAGTATTTTGTTGACGTTTGATGCATATTCATCCTTGTAGCACAAAAATATTTTTCGTCAAATCGATTACAATTTGTAGAGGACCTTTTTGGTTGAGCTGATTACAATGTGTAGAACACGTAACAATTAACAACACCGAAAACAGAGTGTTCAACCAAGTTGATAGAAGATGCTCTGCATCAATGTCTCATAACGGTGGTTCATAAGTAGGGCGTATAAACTTACAAGTACGATCAGATCATGTTCCTAATATATAGCAAATTAACGATCGTTTTGTAAGTGGAACTACTCTACGAATGTTGGATTTCATAATTTTTGTGTATAACATGATTTTTATGGGCATGCTGTAAAATAAAAATGATTCTAAGATCAATTGTCTCGGGCAGAAAAATAGAATTCATATGGGGGAGGAGACAAAAGAGATAGAGCTGTCACAAACACGAGACTCTTTTACATTTTTAATTCCTTTTTATCTGTATTTTACATATTACTAATGTATATTTATATAATTAAATAGTGTAATAGGTAACATGATATGAGAAAATACTTGTATTTCTAAAATGAGCATTTCTAAGCTAAGACTTTTAGAAGCGAAAGGATGACAAGGTAACTCTTTTTAGCCATTACTTTAACAAAAAATAAATAATAATAACTCTCTGTATCCATTAGAATTCACTATTCAGATATCATTTGTATTGTTAAAGGGTACTATTCAGATATTATTAGCGACCCTTTCTATATATATAACTATATGTAGCAACTAGTTATGATATGTATAAGATGCTAATTTTGTATAGATCCAACTAATACGTATACATAAACCCAAATACAACATATATAGATATATTCTATAACATGTACAAATCCCCTATATTAATCTTTTAAACACATGTTACAAATCCCCTACCCCAGGTATGTTCTAAACTACAACATTTAGTAATCCTTTTACATTGAGACAATAAAATGTTTTCCATTTTCGTATATAGAAGTTGCATCTGAATGCTTATTTGTCTCTCTATAAGACAATTTTTGCATTTGAAACCTTCGTGTACATGCAATCTAGCTACTTCATTTGTTTTAAAATAAATTGGATGCAGTATTATATCAAATGCTGAAATGTATGGTTTTATATGCTAATAAGTTTCATCAATTAGTTTTACAAATATTTGTATACAGTTAATCTTCATTAAATGTTCATCAAAAGATATTTCAAGAAAATAATAGTGAAAGTTACTTTTACTAAATCATTTTATTTTTATAAATAAAACTTCTAGATATTGAAAATAGTTTAATAATCAGATCAATTTTTTTTGTGGGACCGACTTATTATTAAATGGAACGTGTTAAAGTCATAAATGATCGTATCAACTAAGCATATTTATAACTCTTGATTTATATTTTTGTCAACTTCATATTATTTTCTTAAACAGTTGAGTTAAATAATTTTAGATGATATTTCAACATTGTCACCCTATAGACAATATTTTTGACTGCAAGATATATGAAAGTTAAAACCATTTTACAAAAAGGATACATTAACATTTGCGGCTGCCAAATAAGAAGAGGAAGATATATTATTTAATATACCAAAATGGATTGCAGCTAAAATATTTATGTATGTGAATTGGATTTGGACCCCTGACGATGTGGTAGCACGGGGTCTAAGTCAAGTCAACAGCACTCAACAACCATAAAAAGAATTAGAACTCTTTTCTTTCTTTTTTAAAACAAAAAGAACTGATTAATCTATCGTTTGTATATTAGTAACTGAAGTTTAGGGCATTAAAAATATATTTTTTCAATTTATGGAAAACAATTTAATCGGTAACAACTATTTAAAAATACAATGGCATTATAAAAAAAATATGATTCTTTTAGTTTTTTTAAAAAATTACAACTTTGAAAAACTAAATTCAAACTTAACAATCGAACGAATTTTTAAATGTTGTAAGAAAATAGTCGCTTCAAAGTGCAACCATTATTTTTTCTACAAAATCTAAATATTTGAGGACTAACTAATAATTGTTTTTTTTTATTTAACAAAACATCAATACTAATTTGGCAAGCTCTATACCACCAGTACAGATTTTTAACATTTTTAATTTAATATATTTTCCTATTGAAAAGGTTTTGGTATTCTTTCTAAATGTTTTTTTTTTGCGGTAAATTTTAATTTCATGACATGCGAAAAAGGAATCTTGGTGCTTACGTACATTTGACTATTAAACTCCCACCATTCCATTTGAATTTAAAAGTATGTATCGAGCAATACACATGGAACATGGAGTAGATGTGGGGGGGGGGGGGGGGGGGGGGGAAATCAATGGTCTTGCACTAAGAATGTATAGGAGGAAGAAGATGAGAGAAAAAACTCATATGTCTAAATGAATACAAAGCTATAGACGTGAGAGAAAAGGGGTTTGATGAAGCAACGGAACTTGTGTGTAGAGTATTGTTTTGTTGTGATGATTAAGTGGCACACATGTGAATTGGTGGGTACGTTTGTTTGTCCGTCTCCAATATAGACAATCTTCTATATACAATGCTAATCTATCCAAACTTACTTATTTACATGCATCTATACGCTTACATGTACACACAGCTTCGAATCATACATAACTGTGCGCAGTAACTTGATGTAAATTGATTGAGTTTTTAGATTGATCCATCAAATCATTCTATATCTAATTTGAAGCCAAATTGTTAGACATCAACCTATAAATGATGTATGTTTTGAAAGACGTGACTTTACGTTGGTGTTTGTTCAAAAATGGGATTTGTTTGTAAATGCATAGGTTTACGCCATGTTTTAAAAATCCCCGTATAGCTCCAATTACATTCCGTTTAGTCGTTAGGCCCACCCTCGCCGCCTCGATTAATGACTAATCCCTCGAAAAAGTCAGTCAACCAATTAATCCCTGGCTAATCCGGTTATTTTCCGCATAATCATCTATAATTCAATTATTTTTAAATTTTCAAGTATAATTTTTTTTTTTTTTTTGTTATTCAGACATTTACATTAAGAATTTGTGATATTTTATAATAAATTATGTTAAAATTATAAATAAAAATCATAAAATAAATTCTTAATACTACATTTTTATGTATTTACTATAATTTTAAAAACAATATTATTTAAAAGTTTAATATAATGAATTAATATATTTTAAAAATAATAAAATAACTTAAAACTAATCCCCAATTAATCTCCGTTTACTTTCCGACTAATTTCCTAGGCGTTAGGCCCACCTTCGCCGTCCGACTAATGCCTAACTAGTTTTAAAACAATAGGTATACGTGGTGTATACGGCATATATATACAAATACGTAGAGAGAGAGGACAAGAAGATATGAGGAATAGGTGAAGAGAGAGAAGGAGGATATATGTGTGGGGTTTGTGTTAATAAAGATCCCCGTGAGGAGTGTTTGGAGGCATTCCAAAATCACAACTAACATTCTTTTGTTTGCTTTTATCCTCTCCTTCACTTCTTTCGATGCTCCCAATTCTTTTTTTTGTTTTAAGAAAAAAATTGATTCGCAATTTTAAATTTTCCCCCATATATTACGAGCTCAATATTATTCCCTTTCTCGTCCCTCTTTTTCTTAAACTTTCTATCTCTTCATTCTTCAATTATCCTATTAATAACATAATTCATGTGCAATGATCATAACGAATAGGTATAGTAAATGGTACGTCCAGGGGGCAGATGTATTATAAGAATGGGAGGGGCAATTTCCCCTCTAAAATTTTCAAAAATAATAAAAAATTAATAAATTTTAAAAATATTTAATTAATTTTTAATGTTATTCTTTAATCGGTGAAATTCTGTTCTTAATATGTCACTGGATACCGTCATCTCTTTAATTCATGATGGAATATATAGAAAATGGATCCAAAAAGAGAGTTGGTAGTACTGTCTATTATTGCTAGTTATACTGCATTCATTTTAATTATATGGAAATATATATAGAGTGGATGTAATTACATTATTTTAAAGTTATACTATATTCATTTTTTAGCAAAAAGAAAAAAAGTTACTTTTGAGTTAGAATTTATAGTTGAATGACTAGCTAATCATCCAACATTTTTTAAATCTAGTATATACATATCTTTATATACTTTTACATATCAATATGTAGTTTTACATAAAGATTTTACATGTCATCAATATATACTTTTACCCGTTTTCGAAGGGTATATATCATTTCATTATAAGTATATAAATAAGTATATAAGTGGTAATTTTCAAAAAAAAAAATATATATATATATATATATATAAGTGGATCTTTGTAATAATATATTTTTATCGGTTTCCAAAAGTTAAAAGCTGGTGATAGTTGTTATCAATTATCGTGAATTTTCTTGGAGGCGTTTGATCACATCAAATTAAAGTAAATAATATGGTGGTAACGTAGCCTATTTCCGTCGCGCGCGTATTTTCATCACAGCGAGAGTTTACCTCAATACATATGGACAATAAAAACATAGAGATTAATTTACAATATTCAAGTTGGTAGGTAAGGGTGTAGACGCGCATATGTATATTTATACGTATTTTATATTATATGAATATTGTAAATATACGATAAATATTTACATAAGAAAACAAAATGAAATTTGTGTCCAAATAAAATATCGTCTATTGCGACATAGAGGCAAGCAAGTAATTCACGAGATACAAATCGGAGTTGTCCGTATATTATATTTTGTAGACTAAGGCAGACATGTGAGAGGGGAGAGGATCCTATAAACAATTTAATCTAAGATTTCTGCTTCCTCCTTCTCATATATATATTGCATATATACACATAGTTCCTCAACATAGAAGAGAGTAGAAATCGATCGAAAAATCTCAATACGAAGGAAGAATCTAATCAAAGCATAGAAGAAGAATGGTTTCGAGGGAACAGAAGAGAGGTTCTTTGAAAGAGAAGTTTCAATTGCTTCGTTCTATCACTAATTCTCATGCTGTAATTATTGCATCATCCTCTCTTTATTTTTCTGTGTCCGATGGAGATATATCATATGTATATGTATATATTATAAATCCCGCACCATGCCTGCGGACATACAAAATCTTAATCGATCTATAATATAGCTTCTTTTTCAGTCAATCACAATTTCGTCCATTTGGATTATTTTCTCACTTATTTGAACCCTTTGGATCTTCTATATTCCTGTTTATTTTTTTTTTAAACTATTTGGGTAACAACTTGATTCTCTTCTAAGTGTATGTAAAAGAACAGATTATTTGTTTTGCACCCAAAAAAAGAAAAATAAGAAGAACAGAATATTTGCAAATACGATATATGGCCAATCATGATCGATATATTAAAGATTTTGGAATGATGTATATGCTACTAATATGTGTTCGTGCATTCGTGTTTTGATTACAGGATAACGAAACATCGATCATAATTGATGCCTCGAAATATATCCAAAAACTTAAACAGAAAGTCGAAAGATTCAAGGAAGACAGTACCGCAGAGCAATCTTCAAGCGAGGCCACGGATGCGACGATACCAATGGTACAAAAAATCACAAACATATAAATATTCGTTTGGATCCATCAAATATTTACGTACGTATGTGATTAATGTGTGAGAAATTCATTTAAGAGGTTTTTTGATTGGAAATATTTTTAGGTAACAGTGGAAACCCTCGAGAAGGGGTTTATGATAAACGTATTCTCAGGGAAGAATCAGCCAGGCATGCTTGTTTCGGTATTAGAAGCCTTCGAAGATTTCGGGCTTAACGTTCTTGAAGCTAGGGTTTCATGTACCGACTCATTTAGCTTGCATGCCATGGGAGTAGAGGTAACTAAATAGTCATCACACGATCGTATCTATATATAGTAATATAATATATACATTAATATATCGTAATTAAAATTATTTGAGTATATATAGATGTTTTGGACAATGTTTTTATGAAGTTCTTGATACAATGATTTTTTTTTTTTGCAATGGTGGCATCATATGTTTTTATGAGATTTTATGTGGTTTCACTTACTTTTTTGATAAACTTTTAAAGTAAAATTCACTTACATTATTACAAGTATTGATATTAATGCTTGTGATTTTACTGGTTAAATTTTTAATTTTAAAAACCATACATATACAGTAGATTATAAAATAAAGGGGCAAACTCTACACACGCATACAAATATAAACATGTGTTGTCTATGACTATCTCAGTATGTGTGTTAGCATATATATATATATATATATATATGTATATATTTAATATGACTACGTCACTGTTAATGTTCAAAATGTAGAATGAAGATGGAGAAAGTATGGATGCTGAAGCAGTGAAACAGGCAGTGACAGGTGCAATCAGGAGCTGGGGTGAAAGCAATGATGCACAGAGCTAGATTGACCCACACTATTTTTAATTTCCTTTATTTATTTCGTTTTGTACAAAACATAATAACACAATATCTTTAATATTTTTTTTTTTAAAATTTCTGTCCACCTTGTATTCCAGGATTTTCCCCTAAAGGGGGTAATAAAGAAAATTCAAGTGTATGTTTCTATCTATTTTATATCTATTTCGTATAAGCAATAGAAAATACTTATTCAAAGTAATTATTTAACTGATTATCAACTGAGACAATTAAAAAGAATTGCTCATTTTCAATACAATATCAGAACGAAAAAAAACGCTAAGTACTGTTTCTGATTTTATTGCCTAAAACATTACTATTATATTGGATCTGATCAGATGATATTGGAGAGCTAATTTTATACAACAGAAGAAGACAAGCAATTTTGTTCACGTGAGAAAAAAAACTCCAGAAAAACTGGAAAGTACAGTAAAACGTACAAATACATCCGCCCAACACGTTCGCCCAACGATTGATAATTTACTTATTCATGATTAACTGTGATAATTTGATTTACATTAGTATAAGATAAATTAATAAGGCATCGCATTTTAGGTAAGAAAAATCAGGGTTATCTCTCCTCAGTCCGGATAAGCGAACTGACTATATTCAAACAGAACAGTTTCCAAACCGAAAAAAAATCATTAAAACATTTAAGATCATTTTATTTTAATATAAAGAAAACTCACATATAATCCTAACGAGATCAAATTTTTTTTAAAAATAAAAGTTTCGATCAAAAACTAACTAATATTTTATCAAAAAATCAAAAATTAAATAATAACTGATTAAAAGAGTAAAGAGTGTGTTGGGGTTGGGGTGGGGGGGGGGGGGTGGGGGGAGGGTAATAATATTAATAGTGTATATGGCCGTTATATATTGACGACTACAGAAATAACAGTGGGATCGAATGTTTAACAGATGGATTAATAAAAAGAACACCTCCATCAATAATATGAGTATTGGGTTTTTAAGAAAAAATAATAACAAAAAGTAATAAATGTTCTATCTTCTTTTATGAGATACAATTTCTTAAATGAGAAACTTTAGATACCCATTTCAAAGGGTTTCTAAAATTTGTCAAATTTTCATTGGTTTATATTTATTTATGTAATAAAATTAAATTACAAAAATTCAAAAAAAAATTTGAGAAATCCATTTTATTTTCTAACTGATAGAGTTGCTTATCTCCACCGTAAGATTTGGGTAATTCACGGCAAAAACCTCAAACTCAGCAGAGCTAGCAATCGCGCTTAAATTGGTTTGGATATTAGCGAAGGCAGCATCGTTGAGGGCTTTGTCAAAAGGATTTTTTGACGAGCTCAATGGACATTAAGAGTGTTCAATGAATTCAAAGAAAATGTAAGCTCGTTTCTACATATAGGTCACGTAGATGCGGAATCTCATATTTTTCAGCTGCAAGATAGAGTGAGAGAGCATGTTTGTTGAGAGTTTTGTAAGAAACGGATCCATCAAGTACGCTCTAGATGAACTCAACTAAAGCCTCTAACTCTTCATGTTTCATCTCAGAGATAGTGATTGTATGTAGCTTAGCCAAAGCCTTGTTCTCAGCTGATTCCAGCATCTTCTTAAGCACCTCTGATCTTGCTGCCTATTTCAATATTCCATTTATGTTTGAGAACATATCATTAAAATTTACAATCAATTCACGTAAGAGCTGCTTTATAAAAAGTTAAAAACATTAAGAGGGAAGACAAGAAGTTAGAGAAAAGCAGTGGGAGGAGATAGTTGCACTCTCATCACTGTCTCCTGTCAAAAGCTTCCTAAATCAACTTAAGAAAATCTCTTTGTTGATATGTGTCATTGCAAACCAAATATGCAAAACCTGAATGTGTAGCTTTGGTAAACGATGTTAAGGAACTAGTATACATGTAGACTGAGAAATCCACACACAACAAAAAAAAAACCACATAGTTTCAAGAGTATATACAAACGCAAAGGCCAATAACCATAGCATGACTATAATGGAAGATGAGAACTATCTGGGCTATTTTAGATTTTCATGGCGTTTCAAGTATGAAGTAGATGGAAAACTTGATATTCAGTGGTATCTCACTTTATTGGTTCCAATTATAACTACAATCTGATGTTTGAGAAATGTTGTTTGCTTAGGCTTTGGTGATAAAGAGATTTGTTGAGCTTTACTCTGTTTACACTGTAAGAAATAACAAGTTAAAGACAGTTCTTCTGTGATGTAATAGTTGAGTTTTGGAATCACTAATGGCAGCCACGAACCTTGCCAATCAAGGCTACAACTTTACTCTTTCATGCATCTTTTATCTTCTTGTGGCTTGTTCAGTCTATTGAAAAAGAGCTAACTGATCACACCCATTAAGCAAAAATGTGAGTGGAGAGGTTTTTATGTTGAAAATATTTTGGGTGTTTCATGTAAAGTATGAGCCTTTAGTAATTTAGTTATCATTCCCGAAACTTCTAACAGGAAGATACAAACTATGAGCAGATGAAAACAGACGAAAACCATTTACGAGCAGCTCAGAAAAAGGCGTTTTTCAGAATTTTTCTCACCAAAAGTTAATAACATATTCGGCTTTAAATTTTTAAATGTGGTATCAAGGTTAAGTTTCATCATTCCAAAGTAAAGTTTTAATGATCATTGTGCATCTTTGATCAAGAACCGATATCTTTAAAGTTTTAATGTCACTCGCTTTACTGATTACAGTGTTCTGAAATCATTTATGAGAGACTAGTACACTTCCTAGTTGGAAGAGAACATGCCTAGTTATTCCACTTCATATGGACTTTATTAAGTTTTGAAACGTGAACCTCGAAATTTCTCATGAGATTTTGTAGTATTATTGTGTCTGTGTGATGAGATAAGCAATTTGCATCTCCACTCTGAAAATGTATGAAAACATTTTCCCATTGACCCTAAAATGAGTTCAAATTGTTTAAAGAGTTTGGTATGTGAGATTTTATCCCCCAAATATAACATTAGCTTCTTTTTTCTTTTTATTTTTTAACTTTGATATTTCAGATGCTTTAAACACGAAATCAAAAGAAACAAATTCAGTGTTATTGATCCCTGATGACTCTATCGAGCAGCGAAGAGCTTACTTCAAAGATGTTGATTGATTTGAGTTGCCAGAAAAAGGAGGTAACCTCTAGAAACGACCTAGAGCAAGTAAAATTACTATTATACACGCTTAAAAAGACAGAGTGGTCCACAAGCAAAGTTTTGTGATTGGCTCTGTTTCACTGGCCCATTAATACACACATACCCACCTTCATTGTGTATACACAAGATGTTCATGGTTGTAGATAGACATGAATTGACAGAAGTAGAGTCATAATAGAAAGTTTTGGAGCCTTTGAATGGTGGGAACCAACAAGGTCTTATCCAGACGAGTGATCTGTAGGAAACATTATCTTTAATAGTTAACAGTATGTACCACTTGGGCACTGGCTGTGTTGTAGTCATGGAGAAGTAAAGACTAAGTAATGTGAAGTGTGAAGGAATCTTTTCCAGTTAGTGGTTATACGTTTGACTCTAAATTTCTCTCAATGTCCTTCTCATAGATATCTAATAGCTAAAGTTAAGTTACCTCAAGCTTTTTTTTTTTTTCAACTTTCTGCAAGTTGCAATGTGAAGCCACCAAATCAAGCTTGTCAAATCGTTTTCAATCGTATCCTTAACCCTCATGCAAATCTTTTGTGATCATTTACTCTGTTTTATACTATTTTCTCTATTATCACGACTCTTGATAAAATGCAAACTAACCGGGCTTTTCCGGGCGTACCTAGACTTGTTTCTTAGGATTTTTTCACAGTCGCGGAATTCACCATGAACAAATTCAGGATAAATCATGAAAAGATTCAGTATTGCTGGAACTGTTGACTGTCCGGACGTATGAAGTTTAAGCTATGGTTTACAAACTTTATTTATGTAAATCTCGCATACTTTTGCTACATTTGGGGTTAAAAATAAGTTCACAACCCATATTACATAATGATACAATTGAAGAACAGAAAGGAGAATAAAGTTACGGCTTCTTTAAAACGTGCTTTCATTATTTGGGTTTTGGACCCATGTCATTGTATTTGCCTATTGGTACTCTTTTACAGAAAAGTCAAATCTTAGAAATTGTTGGAAATATTTATTTTTCATTCCTTATTGGGTTATGTTTGTTACGTGTTGTTCTCAGCATAATATCTGAGCTCAGCAATAACAAAACCATTTTTATCATTTTCCAAACCATTTTTGGAATTCTTTTTCGAAGGATCCTTGTAAACAGATTAATTTTTTCTAATTTAAAAAGATTAATTTTATCTAATTAAAAACTATTACAAATATAAGAAAACTAGCAGCAAATTACAAATAGTCAAAACAAAAAAAACGTAACTAATTTTGCATTGAAAATTGTAAATAATGTATCAAGTGAAACAAAAATCCTTTAAAACAAATAAATTGAAACATATGGAGTACTGTATTCTCATTTATTTGCCTTTTTGTAAAAAGTATTCTCATTCATTTGTCTGTTTAATATAAAACTAGTATTACGTTCTTAATTTTGTAATTTTCATAATTTTATTAAAGAAAGGCACCATGAAGTTAAAAAAAATAGGGGAGACACACTAATCACCTTTTAACCAGAAAAAAGATAGTAATTTAGTAGCATAGCTATGGTCATATGATGAAACTATGGAAAACGTGACAATAAAGAATTTATACAATTTACGACATTTTTGTCAGAAATATTTATTATATTTGTTTTCTACAACTTTCATACGCCTCTTCCAATATGTACTTTTAGCATTGTCGGTCAAGTTTTCGTATGAAATACGCTAAATGCGTCGTGCTGCATCGAATGAACATACGGCAAAGAGGTAACTAGCAAGTTTTTTTTAACGGGGAAGAGTGATATATTGTTCAACCGGTTTCTTGAGTGTTTTCTTTTTTTCTTTTGTGACAGGAAGGCATAGGTTTATCGACAAATTCTTATCATTGAAACCAAAAATGTCATCATCGCTACCTGTTGCTGACTAGAAACATTCCGCTCAATATTTATATGACTTTAAAATTGTATTTTTCCATATTTAAATTATAATAAACAATGGACCAATTAAAAATTGTATATACCATCCATTATATAACGATGATGATGATGATAATGATAGTGGTGGTTACATGACCAAGGTGATGATGATGATGACATTAATGAAAAGGAAACAAAAAATCTAAGCGGTGGCATTATATATATCACATACTTGATGTTGTGAAGAGTAAGGCAATAGTTAAGCTACGCAATTTATTAAGACCTTGTTTTCCGATTCCATTATAACTTAACAAAATGCAACCTTAAACTATTTCCGTTTAGTCTCTCTTCCCGTACCTGGCCTCTTATAGCGCCTTCAACTCTCACAACATTACCAAAAACATCCCAAAAGAAAAACATCAAACATTTTTATATATATTTAGTATATTAAAAAAAATTAATGGAGGATTCAAAAGTTTACACACAAGATGGTACCGTCGACCTCCAAGGCCGTCCCGTCCTTGCTTCCAAGACTGGCCGTTGGAGAGCTTGCTCTTTCCTCCTCGGTAATTTTGCAATCTCAAATCATTGTATTAATCTTATTATAGCAGTTGAAAATTATTTAACGATTTAAGGAGCATATATATGTATTTTTTGGTAAGTTAAAGGCTTAAGAGCATACATATGTTGCTTCTCTTATCTATTCACAATCTTTATATAGTCTTGTGTGTGTGAGAGAAGGGTATGAAGCCTTTGAGAGGATGGCGTTTTACGGAATAGCGTCGAACTTAGTGAATTATTTGACCACAAGACTTCACGAAGATACGATTTCTTCGGTTAGAAATGTGAACAATTGGTCTGGTGCTGTTTGGATCACTCCGATCGCCGGAGCTTACATTGCCGACTCATACATAGGCCGCTTCTGGACTTTTACTGCCTCCTCCCTCATCTACGTCCTGGTATATAATTTATACAATCTCTTTTATTTTTGTTAAACTGCGACTTAAACTTAGGAAACTAGATAACAACGATTTGGCAACATTCAATGATCCAATTTAAGAAAAAATAAACAATTGAACCAAGCAACTGTATTTTTACAATCCAAAAATAACTCAAGTTATATATGCAGTTTTCCAACTTCTCTTTTTATTTGGCTTATGACGATTGAAGTTTTAATTGTATAAAAAAAATTCTAACGACCTCACCAAAACTAATTTTTTCCTATCTTAACGAGGTTATGTTCTGTTTTTTTCCTACCAATTTGTTTTTAATGGTTTGTCATGATAAAGAAATAAGATGTGTGTTTGTTTTGTTTTGGACGTACGATCAGATAGGGTCCGTTAACATTAATCTCAAGAAGACATTGCCACAAAAAAATATAATTTGAATTTTAATATAAGGAGAATAGTGTGGACAGTCTGTTAAAGCGGACATATATTATAATTAGACTATTATATTATTTAGAAGGATCAGATTTTTCCACGTAGGGAAAGCTTATTTGGAAGAAAATACAAGAAATTTACTCCACTTTTTGCATGAAAATAATAAGTTAGATATTGTTAATCAAAGAATAAGTCAATGAGTGTTAATTATAAATTATATATATATATTGTACGTATGTATCGTATCTGTAGACATTATTAGATAATGACACGTTTCTTTACAGATTAAAATTATATTATATATGCAGTCTTTTTGTTAAAAAACAAGTAATTAAATCTACTTTTTGGGAATTAAGCGAGAGTTGCCTATTAACTCGTCTGTTTCTGGAGAAGTCTTGTGATTGCCAGCTTTGTGTATTTCAAAATTCAATGATCGGTAAAAAGTTTTAGATGGCAAGAAGGAAAAAAGAAGGCAAAGGTTTTTTGTCGAAAATTATATTACAATTCTTTACATCGCCTTGACGGCTGTTTGACTTTGACAGAATAACAGTCATAGTACTGGTGTGATATTAAATTTTCATCTGTTTTAGTCTTTCAATAAAAGGTGTTCATAAATTAGAGATCTTACAAAACTAGGAAACTTCCATAGTCATTTAGCACTATTGTAGATTTAAAATTCAGAATTAATACCACCAGTAAAAGAAAGCTAACTCCATTTTCATTTCGTTTGAGATTTGGTTTATGTTGATCGTTTAGACAGTGGATACGTATCATATGTTGTTTTCCACATAATATTCAAGAGGACCCACGATCTCCACTTCACTTCAATCTTATTGGTTTACCATTAAACAAAAATACATATCTTATCAGTATCTACAAAGAAAAGAAAGCAATCATGCTCAATCAAAAATGACTTTTTTCAGATCGCATTTTCGTATGACAACAAAAACTCAATACCAGTCATGACTCGTGAAATGTCTTCTAACTTTAAAATGCACGTACTTGCTAGGATTTTATACCGTTTCAAAAGCCACACGTATTATATTTTCAAATGCACGTGTATTTAAAAAACTATTTATCAGATACTGTCTACATTAACACAAAAAGCCAATTCTTATATTTACATTTACAATAAAATTTGAAGTAGAAACACCGGAGATGATTCTTTATTAAAGAAACATGAAAACACAAGCATTATAACACGCAAATGCAAATGCAAGAAAAAAAGATTTCATGAAATGATCCACTTATCCAAAAAAAAAAAAAAAAAATCATGAAATACCGGCGGGTATAATATAAGATCAGTTTTTTGTGTTGCAGGGGATGGTTCTTTTAACAATGGCGGTGACGGTAAAATCCCTAAGACCGACATGCAAAAATGGGGTATGCAAAAAAACATCCTCTTTACAGATAACCTTTTTCTACATATCTCTATATACCATAGCCATTGGAGCCGGGGGAATCAAACCAAACATTTCTACATTTGGAGCAGACCAATTCGACAATTATAACATTGGAGAGAAAAAACAAAAAGTTTCATTCTTCAATTGGTGGGTGTTCAGCTCCTTCTTGGGCGCGTTATTCGCGACAGTAGTACTCGTCTACATTCAAGAGAATCTCGGATGGGGTTTAGGTTATGGCATTCCAACCGTAGGACTCTTGGTTTCTCTCATTGTGTTCTATATTGGAACACCATTCTATAGACATAAGGTCATCAAATCAGACAATTTGGCTAAAGATTTGGTTCAAGTTCCTATCGTGGCATTCAAAAACCGAAAACTTCATTGTCCTGATGACCATTTGGAGCTTTATGAGCTTGACTCCCATTACTACAAAAGCACTGGTAACCATCAAATTCATCACACTCCCATTTTCAGGTCAGTATTGCCTACACTCTCATCTATGAATTCATATCTTAAAATAGTTTTCTCATCGCTGATTCTAGATAAACGCATAATCTTCTCTCTTTTTTTTTTGTTCTTGCCATTATTTTATATAAGGAATAAAAGAGCATGATTGTAGTTTGATTCTTTTTCAGAGAATTATAAACTTTAAATATATGACATTGGATAAAAGATACTAAATTTATGCCTTTGACTCTGGTGCATTATGACGTGAAATATATTTAATGTTTTATATAAAGAAAAATATACAATGTTGAATTTCGTTTTTCATTAACATATCAAATCTAGTGAACCTGATCTATAGAATCTATTTTATTGGATGGTCCCCAATTCTCACCTTCTCCACGTTATTGTGTTCTCCAGTATTGTCCCACTACAGTTTTGTGCCGGAATCAACCTCGTTGCAAAAACTAAGTATAGATCACCTAAAATACCTCAAAATATCAATACATATATTTATGTGCGTAGCTTTACTTGTTATATATATGATTATAAAATATCAGACATTGTTTGGGAACTGATAAGACATATTCCTTTATGGAGGCGTTTTTTTGCTAAAAGAAGTCTATTGCATAACATCTACATCTAGATTTGTTCACCTTTTGGACCGACGTTTATTTTCAGGCATTTCCTGATTAGAACTACAAATCATGGACATGACAATTGTCATTTTGAATGAGAATGGATAGATCTAAATAAATGAATAATTTGGATTGTGCTTATTTAGGTTCTTGGATAAAGCGGCCATTAAGACAAATTCAAGAATATTACCATGTACGCTGACAAAAGTGGAAGTGGCAAAGCGTGTGCTAGGACTTATTTTAATTTGGCTTGTCACTTTGATCCCAAGCACCTTGTGGGCACAAGTCAACACTCTCTTTGTCAAACAAGGGACCACGCTTGACAGAAAACTTGGATCCAGCTTCCAGATCCCTGCGGCTTCATTGGGATCCTTTGTTACAATCTCGATGCTTCTCTCTGTGCCCATGTATGATCAATATTTTGTTCCCTTCATGCGCAAGAAAACCGGAAACCCTAGAGGAATCACACTACTCCAAAGGCTAGGGATAGGGTTTGTGATACAAATTGTTGCAATCGCGGTCGCCTCGGCTGTGGAGGTCAAGAGGATGCGTGTGATAAGGGAATTACACATAACTAGCCCGAAACAAGTGGTGCCAATGAGCATCTTCTGGTTGCTCCCTCAGTACTCTCTTTTAGGCATTGGGGATGTGTTCAACGCGATTGGTTTGCTTGAATTTTTCTATGATCAGTCACCTGAGGATATGCAGAGCCTTGGAACGACATTTTTCACGAGTGGCATTGGTCTTGGGAACTTCTTGAACAGCTTCTTGGTGACAGTGATTGATAAGATCACAAGTAAGGGTGGAGGAAAGAGTTGGATTGGGGATAATTTGAATGATTCTAGGCTTGATTACTATTATGGGTTTCTAATGGTGATTTCGATCGTGAACATGGGATTATTCTTGTGGGCAGCAAGTAAGTATGTTTACAAGAGTGATGAGATTAAATAATTTAGTGGAGGATGTGTTCAAATGGAGGCCAAAGCCATAGACACTTCTCCTCTTAGTATCTAGTTATAACAATGAGAGATGTGTATATATATGGTTTCCAGAAATTTGTAAGTTGTGATAATCTAATTAACATGATGAATACAAAACTTTAGCGTTTATTCTAATCAAACATTTAAAACTTGGAAGACCCAAATGGTTGCTCAAGTTCAATTGTTTTATTCCAGTTGTTGAACACAGACATCGAATCCCATTGGTCGCATACACTTGAGCATTGGAGAATCAATGATGCTGCTCTTAAAAGAGAAGGTAATCTTGAAAAATGTTAATTTGAAAATTAACGAGCCTTACCGTTTAGACCAACAATATAAATCTATCAACCAAATTTACTTTGAAACTCTTAACTGTTAAATATGGTTTAGGCTTACAGTTGCTTATCAATATGAAAATTCACACGATTTGAATATTACCTAGTGGAAGATGTCAAAACAAAAAAATAGTGCCAAGTGGAATAGTATGTTCCCCAAGGACAAGGGATAATTAAGCGACATACTATGAAGCAACCGTGACATTGGACCAAACCCAAAACATCACATTTCATGTAAAGATTCTATCTTTGATCGTCGATAAGCCTTCCAACCACAAAAGCTCTAGTCAATGGTCTTCAAATTACAATTTAGGTTTAGTAGGAAACTGAATTTTGAATCTGACTTTTGAGTCCGACCTTTATGCTTACAGAGTTATAACTTATAAGGATGTTAAATCAACAGGTTTGAAAATATCTCCAACACCATGTGTTACAAACTAACCATTAGGGCGAAAACGGTTATATTCTTTTCTTTTTCGCAAGCAGCTATGTCATTTTGTACGTAAATTTTTGTTATCTTTCGTATGTTATTTTCTTCTATTTTTAATTTATATTGAGTATGGGATTTTTTTTTGTGTGGTAAAAACTGAACTAATTCGAAAACAGCATTTAAAAGGAAATATTATCCTAAGACAATATTTTTGTGAAACGACAAAAGTCAATATTTTCATATTTATAATAATATAACAAGTTGGGAATAAAAAGAGAAGTTCGCATTGCCCCCGAAGATAGTTATAAACTAATATTTTATGCTACTTCTATATTAAAAAAAAAATTAGTCAAGTCTTTTCTGAAATTAATTTTATCTTACCATTTTTAAGCAAAACACAACTCAACGAACATTGTTTGTATGAATCTGGTCAGTAATAAGCTGGATTAATAAATTTATTACGCTAACCGCCAGAAATAATATTAAATAAAAGTATAAAACCAAACTAAATGAATTAATGGTAATATACAGCTGACACTTCACCCAACCAATAACCTCTACATATATACAGTAATACAGGTATGTACAGATCCAACGAATTTGGTGCAAGTAGCTTTTTAAAATAGTTAAGGCACATATGTTGCTTGGATTCTAGAATAACCAAAAAAAAAAAATTAAGTTTAGCATCTAAGACTCATAAATTTAATTTGAGCTACCCCAAATTCAAATGCATCATACATGTAGTTTAACAAGTTTTTTTTCGATGATATCTCGATTTTTATCTTTATATATATTTAAAAAAATTATACTTCCCTTTATCAAAAAAAAAAGAAAAAAGAAAAACTACATTCTAACCTCATCTAATCATCGGCTATCGAGTTTCTAAATAGTATTATACTATTTAACGATCATATAATATACGATTATAATATACAATCGATCGATCAATGACAGACCTTTTAACGATCAACCTTCCTCACTTATATTTATTTAATTTAACTAATCATCGGATTACAAATTATCGAATAAATTATATGTATCTGTGTGTGTTTGTAGAGTGATACAAATAAATTTAACCGAAGTATGAGTTGTTCTCACTTTCAATGTCGCCATATTCTAAGGCCCTTGTGGTTGGTTGAGAGAAAACACAAGAAGATGAAGGAGGAAGAGTAGGATGAGCCGCCGCAGGTTGCGGTGGAGTTGAAGGTGTTTGTGGTTGTGGTGTAATGAGGGAGATGCCACCTGAGTTAAGAAATCCGGTGACTTGAGAGTTGGAAGGTACGATCAAAGTGGCGACCGCTTCTCGTTGCTTGTACTTGAGAATCTCGGATCGGACGGCCTTGAGCTCGTCTTGTAAAGCTTGGACTTGTTGTTGTAGAGCTGAGATTGCTCCCATGCATCCGTACACAGGATCTCTTAGCCTCACGTTTGCTTCATATACAAGGCTATTTGTCGCGTCTGATCTCTGGATTTCCGGTACTTCCTGAATAGTTAGGAATTGTTTCATACTATGAGAAGTTTTTTCAAAATCATTATTTTATTTTAATCAAGGATTTCATAGCTAAATACAAATTAATCTCCCCGAATTTTAAATACCATCTAAATTTTCGTAATGGAAAAATTATATATACATGCAGTCTAAAATATAATAATTTCATTGTCTAATAGAACGATATATGGCCACTTGACTACCACCAGTTTGTTATTGTTATACTATAAAAAAGGGTTCAAGTGTATATTATGATATATGCATATTCCAATTAAGACTACATATGTGTTTTGAAATGGTTGTTACCATTAACATCTTCGAGACGTTGCTAGCTCCAAAGACTTTGTGGACGGATGCGAACTTATGAGGCTCATGTGGTGAAAAATACGGTGAAAAGGGACATTCTTGAGCGCATCTGCGACGCAAAAGCTTGCAGGCAGCACAAGGAGTAATGGTGTTGAGGGTTCCGGGAGGACCCGACATTGGTCTTCTAATTCCTGCCATCTGATGAGGCCAAGCATCTGCTTCTCTTTTGATCTTCTTCCCTATCTCTTCAAATATCTCCCTAATCACAAGGAATATTCAGAGAAAAGCTTTAGTTTCCTTTTCATGAATAACATGAATATAACCAAATGGTAGAAATCAACCATATCCACTAGCTGATAGGGAATAAAATCTAAATGATTGTGAAGAGGGTAAATATGTTAATTCTCTAATGAGATGTTCACTTTTTACCTTTTTCTTGACATTCAGGCATGCCCTCAGCGGATCCAACAGAAAACAAAAGAGAGAAAAGGAGAAAAAAAAAGAAGAGAAGTATTAAAGTCAAGCGACTCTTAAAGAGGGTGTGGAGGAAGATAGCTAAGGAGCGCTTTAAAGGCAAGTAAATACTAAAGTGTAAGGTTTAGTGATCAAGATGTATAAACATATGTATTATTGTATTGTATTGTATGAGTGAGTGTAAATATGTGCCTCTATATAGAACTTTCTTATATGGAGATGAAAAGGAGTTATGTGGCTCGAGAAGCAGAGCAGTCTCTCTTTTAACATGAAAAAACAACCGAAGAATATCTAGCTAGTAAATCTGTATTTACTGCTTAAGCACGTGAGCCGTGAGGGTTTTTAATTTTAGTTTTTGACTTTACGAGACTGATCACACATAAATATACTTGTATACATATTACATAGTCGTACTCATTCATCGGCCAGGTAACAACAGATGGATTTCGTGCTTAATGCGTACTTTTAATATTTTTGTTTTCCCATGGTCGCATGTGGACTTTTGCTTCTTATTTATAGCTAGCAAAACCTCTGTTTTACTTTCATTAGGAATTAAATAAGTTTTATATGATTCCAATTTTACAGCTAATTATATTGTTTTCAGAATTCTATTATCTTTACACCGTTGAATAGGAATGGACTGCCGAGCAGTTCAATTGAACGATAGCTAAGTAGTTTTAAAAGTTTTAAATAGTAAAAAGTTGGTGAAGAATTTTTAAAATAAATATTGTTAGATGTACACTTCTCTCTAAAAAGAGTGAATGAGAATGATAGTTCGATGATATTGGCATGTTAGCTCCTTGTTAAAATCAAGAAACTTCATCATCGTTATATAAATATGATTTTTAATATATATATATATATATGGATCGTTATTTTGCAAATGATTTACAGGTAATCATACTTAATTTTGTACTTTCAGTCTGGATTACTAAACCCGATTTTAAGTTAATTATAATTGTTGACCAAATTTTCCATAATTATAATGGTTATATATAGATATGTGTGTGTGTGTGTGTGAACGAATCGTATGTATGCATGTATAATTAAGTTATGTATCTTGTACATAATTCATAAATAGGAAAGTTAAGATGCAAAGAAAAAAACTACAATAAACAAATACCATAACTGGTGAATAGTGTCGCCATATTATTATGAACATGTAACAATGATATATATAACGGCTAAACAGCTATCCACTTCAGACTCGTATACCCTCTGTAGGCCTCTATTTGTATATAATACCAATATATTTTAAAAACGTAATCCAAATGTCCTCCTCGTTATAGCCTACTCAAACCTTGAACCAAGAACACAATCTATCAACATCTCTTCATTTCCCCTTGTTTCGAACAAATTTCTTATAATTCGGTTGTGAGCAAAGTGGAAGACGGTGTTATATCAAAATGGATAGTGAAAAGAGGGTGATGTTGTTGTTGTAGTTATGTTATACGTGAGGATAACAAGTATTCAATTATCTTTAGTTTCAATTCAAATCGAATAGAAAGAATTAAGAAAATTGCTTAGACTCTAAGAAAGCTTTGCACTAGTATACATTCTTGTTTGACCCGTTTTTGAAGCCTAAATCGTCGCCTCGTTGTTCTCTCCTCTACTTTGCATTTGATTTCTTATACATATGGTGTTGAGTTTTAGAGTTAGCTATATTTTATGACAAATAAAAAATTTATTATGTAGAGATATCTAGAATTTTACGGTCCATTTTCAACACTGAAAATTCGGAAAAATGCAATTTCTTCCTTTTACACAAAACCTTTTGAATTGACACGCGCACGGGGCACCGTTAGTTGAATTTTTTTGTTGGGCCATTATTACGTAGGCCTTGTCTCACAAATACAGTATATGTGTTTTAGTAATTATATATGTATGGTCGACTGAATTAGGATTTAGACTTTTGAGGTGTCAAAACATATAACAACATTTAGGATTGAGAACTAATATGATTTCCATCTAGGATTCATCTGATTAATAAAAGAACTGGACTTTGTGGATTGATCTTCTGGGTCCTTGAGTCTTTTGAAAATTGGAGTTTCAATTGTAGTTTCGTTGATGTTTTAAAAAAAAATTTGTAATTATACAGACAAGTTTTATGTAAAAGTTCAAATCAAAAACAAGATGCAACGTTTTCCACTCTTTTTTTTCTTTCGTTCTTGTATTCTCTCAATTCTTTAATTTTTCAGAAAACTTTCAAAACAGTCACATTTTTTTGTAATTTTCTTGGTTGCAATAAAGTTTACCATTTCAACCAAAAAAACAACAACATGCAAGCCTACTTTTACCACTTTTTTCTGTCACGTTTTCCCCCATCAATTCTCCTGTCTCTTCAATGAATGATGACACTTAAAGCCTAGTTCACGAATTAGATCCATCAAAATTTTTACCACGTGGGCAAGGACTTTGACAACCTCGGATCAAGAATTAAATCCTAACTACAATTGTTCTTCTCGTTAAAATTTACTTCACTTATTCTTTATTGTGAATTCCTTATTTCAAAAAGATCCTTAGTTCCAACCCAGAATTATGTTGAGTGTCTTTAAATTTTAATAACAATATATTAAAGATAATACAGTGAATATTGATGATGTATTGTGTCTGCAGTGTCTATATGTAGACACTCATAATTATTTAAAGACACTGTAAATATTAAATTTAACATTAATCAATATTGAAGACACTGTATCTTGTATTTGGGATGTGAATGGTCTTATGTCAAACAGTTTCGTATATTCTAACCTTTTTGAGGTAAAAGGTCAAGCCTTACCTCCTGAGCTTGCGAACCTAATCTATTAATTATATATATATACTACATTAAGGTTTGGGGCATCAAAATTTTAAATTTTACACCAAAAAGTATTAAATGTCATTCCTACACAAATATCATGAATACCAAAACAGCTACACATCTGTTAACGGATTCATATTTTCCTTTTTATTAATGACTTAACATCTGTTAACGGATTCATATTTTCCTTTTTATTAATGACTTAATTTGTTTTATTATTTTGGGTTTCTGAATAAAATTGTAGTTAAGCTTCTTACCCACTTTTGATGTAAACGGAGAGAATGAATATGTGTAAATAACACGAAGAAACGGACCAAAAAAATTATGAATATAGCCCATAAATGCTGGCGATGGTCAGTTAAATAACCCACATTAGATCTTCGATAAAGTTTGTCGTTGACTAATCAAAATTTAATGTCTCACTCATAAATTCGGAATAATTCCAATATCTATCAATTGCATTTAAGCATACCAAAATATCCATTCAAAATTAAGAAATTCGTAATAACAAAGTTTACAAAATCACAATAGCGAGCATACCGAAACTGTTTTTCCGCATTGAACACAGTCAAACACTAATATATGTGTTCAAAGAGGCAAAAGCCAAAACATTACAAAAAAAAAGAAGATCTTAAACACAAGATCCTATTTTCATAACAACAATCGAAATAAGAAAAACATGGAAAAGCCCCATTAAATCAATCTAAGATCTTTACGACTAGATCCATGGCTAAGAACAGAACACAAAGCTCTCTTCATACTTCCCATTGATGAACTAAACCCTCTTTTATAACACAACGTCGACGTCGGCGACGACGACCCAATCTCTTCCTCGTCGTCGTCCTTAACATACGATCTTGAACAAGAGAGGTAACATTTTTTCGGACGATGCTTTGTTTTAGACGGAGGAGAAGAAGAAGAATACGAAGAGGAAGAAGATGAAGACGTAGACGACCAAGAAAACGAAGGACGTGACACGTGATGCTTCCCGTTAAACAGAGTCTTCAGGAATCGAGTTCTTTTCGTTCTTGCTTTACTTTCTTTATTCCCAGAGGAGGAAGGTGATGAGTAATACGACGGAGGCGGCGTTAATGGAGGAAGACGAAATGATTCAGAGAAAAGAGAGTGTTTAGGTGTCCCTGGCTGTGACTCCCATAAAAACGGCACGGAGGCTCCGCCGTAGTAATATATCCTCGACGATGCATTTACTTGCGAGCTCTCCTTTAATATTAACTTTGAGGATTTGATTCCATTTGTGACGTCTTTTGATCTATCCGACATTGTCATTTAAAGCTTGTATGACTAAAACTTCTCCTCTCTGAGTATGTCTTGAGTCAGATTTTCTCAGAAATAAACAACCAAAATGGAAAAGAAAAGAAAAAGAAATGCGAGATCCGAAGACGACGAAGCTTCTTCAGATATAAAAAGAGAGACAAAGGCGCATCTATTTTTGGAAAATGATGCTTTGTTAGTGTAAGAGAAGTTTGCGGAAGAATTATAGGATCTCTTTTTTGCGTGGAGTGTATAAGCACATGTCATGTGCTTCACTTCCTTATTGTATATATATTTTTTTGTGTTGTCCGTATAATTTTTTTGGATTTTTCTATAGTTAAATTTCACATGGATGACATTATGGCATATATGTATAAGATACTGGAAAATAATTGAAGAGGTCGGGAAAATGGTTAGATAATAAATGAGTGGGGCGATATACTGTTCAATGTGTATGCAACTTAAATGTTATTACTATTTAGTATTTACACACAATTGTGACTACAGAAATACTAGTTAATAAAAAAAAATTACAGAACAAAAATAGTATTACTCCTAAATCCTCCTATAAGCGTAGGATCTTAACTTCTTTCTATTATTGATTGAACCTAGAAATAAAGTGAACTCTTGTGATTGATAGCTAGCTACAATATCCTGTAAAAAATTTTAGTAAATAAAAAATAATACCGTTGTTGCTATTAATTTCGTTGAAGATGATATATAAAATACAAAAGAGGAGGTGGCAAGGTGGATGAGTATGGATCGTTGGATGTACAGTTGAGTCGTATTAATAAATAGAACATGCGTTCGTGGGTACTGATATTTTCATTATTTTGATTGAGAAATGAAGATAAAGTTAGTTAGAAAACTATAAGGCTAACGTATATAGGTAGATGTAAGCTCCTCCTATTTATTTCATACATCTACCTATATACGTTACGTGTATATGTATATGTATATTATACACAAAATTTTACTATAAACACCGGTATACACAATTGTTTAAGCTAGTTAAAAGAGAAAAGAGACAAATGGTTCGGCAGTTCTATTGAACATTTAAATGTTTAATTCAACATTAATAACAAATATGTTAAACTAATTTTGTTAAACCCATTTGATAATCAATTATCTATAAATAAAAGTTCAAAATCTAGGCATTTTGTAATGAGTTCGTTCCGAAACTTTCATCTTGATATCGAATCAGACATGGAGAATATTAAGGAAGTGACTCCATAAAAATAAGAAAAGAAATCATAACATGGAGAATATTATGGTGGCTAGCTGTGATGATTATGCGCATCAAAAATCAATCAAACAATTATTCTGCTCATATACCAGACGATATGTCCTTTTAGAAAAACAAATTTCGTTATGTAATATTTATTTCTTCTAACATTTTTCTCCAATAAAATGAAAAAAAAAAAAACACACCATTATTAAAACAATAATAAGATCGGAAACTTATTTAAACTTTCATGATAAGAGAAGACCATGAAGATCATTGAAAATCGAATGTTTATATTTTTCAATTCGGGAATATCTATTAAAAATAGATGGGCTTGTGGCCCATAACATCCAATGAAAAAGGAAAACATAGTGAAAATCAAAGATCCGTCGGCAGGGCAAACGTTGTCATTTGATTGATTGGACGCTGCTGCCTTTTTTCATAAAGCCACAAAGAGGAAGAAACTGCAATTCCCAATATCATCTTTCCATTAGGTCCGCAATCAACGGCCCAAATTAAGTAATCAGTCCACTATCCCATACAACGTTCTCACGTGATCCTTTTATTTAATCAAAACATTAACCAATAACAATTCGCCACGTTATCATCCCGTTAGATCTCAGTTTTTTTTTTAGTCTGTCACTCTCCGAGTGGTGTTGGTGTGACTCGGTAACGAGAAAGCACAATCATAACGATTTGTTCTTCAAAAGCTCTTTTGCTTTACCTCACCTCTCCTTTTCCTTTTTCTCCTTCTTATTTTTTTTTTGTTTTGCTCTGTTTTGTACTATTAATTATGGTTTGTGAAAAGGGCTTCTCTTTAAATCCTTTACCATTGAATTTGACAACAATCCATAGTCTCTCGGTTCTTTGTGGTGTCGATGGCAGAGGAGCATCGGAATCATGTATCAGAGGCCATTCCGGGTACGCCGGGGATCCATGAGGTGATGATCCAACCCGGTTCTGAGAATTTCGGGTACTGTGTTGATCCTGTGGGTGTTTCTAATCCACCTGGAATCAGGAGAATGGGTTTGAGAGCTGAAATCGATACTTCTCCACCATTTGGTTCTGTTCAGGAGGCAGTGACACGATTTGGTGGTCGTGGTTCTTGGGTTCCTTTCAAGCTCGAAGACAGTTACGTAAGTTTTGTTCTTTCTCTGTTTCTTTTAATAGCTCATGTCCAATGTCGGATCAGCTCAATATAAACACTTTGATATGTAAGTTGAAATTTTCGTAATTGAGTTTCATAATTAAGGTTCTAGAGGTTTTAGTAACATTGATGCAAGTTGTTGAAAATTGAGATATGATTTTCATTGGTTCAGAATGGTTTGGGAGAATTTGACATAAAGAGAATGGAAGAGCATGCAGCTGAGCTTGAGAAGGATCTGATAGTGAAAGAGCTTGAAACTCTGGATGTATTAGAAGCACTTGGATCGACGAAAAGGATCGTTGAAGATTTGAAGCGCCAGCTTCAGCAAGAAGCACTTAGATGTACTGAACATCTCAGTTCAGACATCAAAGAGATGAACAATGAGCATTGCCATCACAATCCCATGTCATCTCCTGATCTGATCTTAATGGAATTGAAGCAAGCCAAGATAAATCTTGGTAAAACTATGGATGATCTTGTAGTGATCCAATCCTCCGTTGAATCTTTGAATAAGAAAATGAAAGAAGAGAAAGCATTCCTTGAGAAGACACGAGCTAAGCTAACGTATGGGTTTGGTGGACCGTTATCTCTAGCCGAGGAGCTGAGCTGGATTAAGGTGAAATCACAGGTTCTTGATGAACCACTAAGGGAACAGGTTAAGATGGTTGCCGAAACCGATGAAACAGGTTTAAACCAGATGAGCAACAACTGTCTGAGAACTGCAGAGATGAGATTGGTTGCTGCTAGAAAAATGGAAGAAGCTGCAAGAGCAGCGGAAGCACTTGCGATTGCTGAAATAACAATGTTATCATCCAATCGTGAAAGGCAGGAGGATGAATCGGAATTTAGCTTTCCAGAGCCTCCAAGGTCTCCCGTAACACCGAAAGGACTTAGGAATGATAATGATTTCTTCACAAATAATGGCTCAGGAAGAGGGATTTTGAAGACGCTTGAGGAAGCTACCGAAGGAGTTAAACAAAGCAAGCACGCATTGGAAGCTGCGTTAAACCGAGTAGAGATTGCTAATGTGAAGCAACTTGCAGCTGAAAATGCTTTCCGTGGCTGGACTAAAGACTCATCAAAAGGCGAGAACTTTACACCTTTGAACCAAACCCGGCGCTCCTTTTTCAGCCATTTGAACAAACATCATGAGCCACTTGAAAATCTCCCAAAGCCAGTGTTAAAGTCTAATGTCTCAATGCGTGATGTTCTAAGGCGTAAGCAAGTTCCAAAGGAAGATATTGTTGTTCCTCAGAGGCAGAGCCTTGAAGGACAAATTCCAAGGCGTAATGCGAATTTGAGCCAAATGTTGAAGGAACTGAAGCAAGATGTAAAATTTTCGTCACGGGCCGGAAAAGAGGAGGTACATGAAGAGAAACAGTATGCCACGCAGAGGAGAAAGTTTGGTTTCATACACATTACGCTTCCATTGCAGAAGCAGAGCAAGAAAAAGTCCAGTCTTTGAAACAACACATTCCACTGTCTCTATTTGTTCAGTCCCTTATAATTTCTTTGTAATTGGTTTTATTTGGTTTGATATGGTGTGTGATTGCTTTTCTTGTCTTTATATTTGTATTTCAAAAAATAATATACAACTAGACTTTGAATAGAAACATAATGCTTTTGAATCTTGTCAAAGCTTCAGAGGACATGCAAATTTGTAGGCAATAACTGAAAATCTGAACTTGATTGTGTTAAACAACAACAGCATCGAAACTCTTTGAAAAGAAGAAAAACCAACAACAGCATTGCAGAATTCTTACTATATGACGTGGCAGACATTTTAGGTGATTAGGCAACGTTGAATCCATGTCAGCAGATCTCTTATCATCAAAGTTTTCTATCTTCGCCGAAAACGTTAACCCAATCTTCTTTGTCTGCGTTGAAAGTGTAATGCTAAGATCTCAAAACAGAGTATAACAACACCTCCGTAAATAAGTCTTCTTGAGATTTTTCTCGGAGATCTGATAATGTCAATCCTCCAAGCCTCTACTTCCTCTCTTTCTTCTTCTACTCTTCTCTCCTTCTCTCCCAGAAAATCTCTCTCCTCTCAAAAGTCATCCCGGATAATTCGTTGTTCCGTCGAGGGTACTTATTTCTAACCCTCAGTTTCGTCATTCCTTATTCATGTCCATGGTAATTTTCTATCTGGGTATTGCTTAAACCAACGAAATTCCCCGCAAAAATTTCGAATAGGAAACGAATTGGGTATTTCTTATTGTACTTGAATTGATTGTTTGGTTACTCTATTGTGAATTTATTAGCTGGTTTCAATGGTAATCTGAAGAAACTTTCATATTCCTCTCTATTAGAAATTTAGGATTTGCGAGCTTGTTCGGCAGAAGATGATACCATGATGTTCCTTGTTTCAACTTTATGATCTTAAGTAAAGTATATTGCTTGATTGAAGAATTGAAATGTTTCTATGAGATTTTCATTGGTTTCTTCTCCATTATGTCTTATCATGGAATGTGCATAAGATTACGGATTGTGCATAAGATTACGGATTGTGCTATAAGTAACATCTCAACATTATGCTTAAATTCTGTGTGTAGGAACCACTGTAACCGAGCGAAAAGTCTCGGCAACCACCGAGCCTCTACTTCTGAGAGCTGTTAAAGGTGAAGTTGTTGATAGACCTCCGGTTTGGCTTATGAGGCAAGCTGGGAGGTACATGAAGGCAAGCTTGCTTCCATTCAATTTTCTTACAAATTCACAATGTTATTTTGGTATGTATTTTGGATTTGTGTCACCTGAAAATTAACTTATTTGATGAACAGAGTTATCAAACTCTCTGTGAGAAATATCCTTCTTTCCGAGATCGATCAGAGAATGCGGATCTTGTGGTGGAAATATCTCTGCAGCCATGGAAGGTGTTTAAGCCAGATGGGGTGATTTTATTCTCAGACATTCTCACTCCATTGTCTGGAATGAACATACCTTTCGACATTGTTAAAGGCAAAGGTCCTATCATCTTCAACCCGCCCCAATCAGCTGCGGATGTGGCTCAAGTTAGGGAATTCATACCAGAGGAATCTGTTCCTTATGTTGGAGAAGCACTCAAAAGATTAAGAAATGAGGTACTGTTGTGATTATTGAAGCAACAAATGCTCTTAAACTGAAGAATATGTTTTGTTTCAGGTGAACAATGAATCCACTGTTCTTGGTTTTGTTGGAGCTCCATTTACTCTTTCTTCATATGTAATTGAAGGTGGCTCTTCTAAGAACTTCTCACAGATCAAAAGATTGGCGTTTTCACAACCCAAGGTAGATTAGTAAAAAGCATAAAGCCATTGTAAACCGTGACAACTTGGAAAACATATTTGAGAGATTGAGAAGTTTTTCTTTCTTTTCAGGTTCTACATGCTTTACTCCAGAAGTTCACAACCTCGATGATCACGTACATACGCTATCAAGCGGATAGCGGAGCTCAAGCTGTGCAAATATTTGACTCTTGGGCTACCGAGCTTAGCCCAGTGGATTTCGAGGAGTTTAGCTTACCTTATCTTAAGCAGATTGTGGAAGCTGTGAAACAAACTCACCCAAACCTACCTCTCATTCTATATGCAAGTGGATCAGGAGGTTTGCTAGAGAGACTAGCTCGGACCGGTGTAGATGTTGTGAGCTTGGACTGGACTGTGGACATGGCTGAAGGAAGAGACCGACTAGGAAGAAACATTGCGGTTCAAGGAAACGTGGACCCGGGAGTTCTATTCGGATCGAAAGAATTTATCACAAGCCGGATTCATGATACTGTGAAGAAAGCTGGGAGAGATAAACACATTCTGAACTTGGGGCATGGTATTAAAGTTGGAACTCCTGAAGAGAATGTTGCACACTTCTTTGAGGTTGCTCAAGGAATTAGATATTAAGAGAAAAGAGGGAAGAGGGAAGATTATGCTTTATTTTTCACTTCGGCTTTCATCTTTACCCATTTGAGGTGTATAATTTTATTTTCTATATTTTAACTGTATTTTTGGTTTGGAAACTACTTGAAGAGAATAGTGATTAACGTGTAAGAGATCTTCATATGTATATATATGTATGTAGGCTCTAGTTTTCTACTTATGTATTTCAAAATTTTCAGAGCTCCTTAAAAATTTGGAGATTAAAAGTGTTACGCATTTGAACAAGCAATTGACTCTAAATAATCTAATATAAATTCTCTTCTGAAAACGTTAATATGGAATTTACACAACGACCAATCCCTAGAGCAACTTATAAATGTAACAGTTTTCTATCCAAGTTAAACAAAACCAAAAGATTTCCTTTTCCTTTCTTAAAAATATTTAAAATTATCTTTTGATAAAGGTATTATTATTTTACCTCTCAATGTTTAAGTAATATAAATTTTCAATATTAAAAATTCGGTTTATAGCAGTTATGTTTAACTTATGGTTTGTTAATTCCTATTTGGAAAAAGAAATTTCTCCTAGAACTCCTAACGGGGAAAAGGGTGTGAAACTATGATTAAAATACATGAGGAATAAAAGAAATTTAATCAGCGTTTTCCGTTATAAAAATTTAGAGATTTTTAGATTATATACATTATCCCAAATGAAATTTTATAACAAAAGAATTAAAAAAAATCAGTGGAAATTATTTTTTTGAAAAAAGAGGCTGGATAAGGAACTGAAAAAAGGAAACTAAAAATATTATGAAAAGATTCAGATAACAAGGTAGTTAGATTTATCTTAGCGTGTGTATGGTTTTTCAACTCCAAACTGAAAAAGGAGAAGTTGTCCTAGTTCCAATTGAAAAAGGAAGTGATAACCAAAAGCTGTATATAAACAGATGATTGATAGAGTATGTGATATATCGTTCTTTACTACTCAGAAAACAAAAAGCAGATAAGAGTATCCAATACTTAGTTTTAGTATGACGAAGCAAAATTGCTTGTTGCCGGTTCATCTTCTTGGCCGAGGGAGCTACGGTTCTGTAACTCTCAGAATGGATTCTGAATCAGGAGTCTATGCGAGGAAGACATGTCCGTTGAAATTCTTCAGTAATCTTTTGAAGGAACTCCATATCATGGATATCTTTGACAAGCATCCTTGCATTGTGCGAGCTACGAGCTATCGTGTCCACATCGAAGAGCCAATTTGTTACATCAATATGGAGTACGCTAACAAAGGAACTCTGGAGAAGATGATCTCAGAGGAGTTTGGTGGTAAACCACTGCCTATATATATGATCCAACGTGCAACTCGTATGATCCTACAAGGACTCGAGGCTCTTCACGCCAAGGGCTACGTTCACTGTGATATCAAGCCAGCTAATCTACTCCTCTTTACCTCCACCACTCATGGAGAGCCGTTCGATCTCAAGCTTGCTGATTTTGGTTTATCCAAAGACCCAAAATCTGATTCTACCTGTAGGTCTCTTGGTACGCCTCTCTACATGCCACCGGAATCTTTTTGTTCGTACGCACCGATAGAGCCGGCTCGTGATATATGGTCTCTAGGGAGTGTGGTTCATGAGATGTTTGGATGTAAACCTCAGAAGCAGATACTTGAAGGAGGTTATTACGACTGGCTAGGGAATGAAGGTATCTATCCGGTGGCAAAAGATTTCTTGTGTCGGTGTCATAACCATATCTCACGCAGGGCCACAGCGTCTCAGCTCTTGAAACATCCTTTTATCACACAAAAACTCACTCCTGATGCATTATTGCCAACCAGAATAGATCAAGTGGACTGGAATCCAATGCTTCCAGCTTCCTTCTGGTGATCATTTTACATCTTCGCTGGATAAGAAAGATTTGTCTTATTTTAAGAGTCTTGTTCAAATAGGGTTTTTAGTTTGTTTTCTTGACTTGCTCGGAAAGAAAACAATATTTCCTTTTTCTTTTAGGTTGTTTCCACTTTAGTTGTGCTAATTAGTTGCTTAATTTTGCTTTTATCGGACTAGTTGAATAAAATGAATGTTTACTTCAAATTACTCTCTCCATTAAGATTTCTCCACGATATCCTCTTTATTTTTTTGTTAAGGTTACATATCAATTTGCAGGGGAAAAAACAACTGTGTAATTAAATGTTTTGTTGGAACGATGAAAATTAAAAACAACAATGGGGTTTACTCGGTTGGTGTAGGACCGACCGACCGACCTTGAATAAAAATAAAGTTCTGTAAAGAGTGATATAAAAGCTGACGTCAGCATTTATTTAAAAAACAAGAAAAAATAAAGGCCGAGCAAACTATGATAAAAAGCCCAATAAAAAAATAAAGCCCAAGCAGTAAAAAAAAAGAGAAGAGCTCATCATCGAGAGTAACCCTAGGAGTAGGAGTAGGAGTAGGAGTAGGAGCAGCAGCAGCAGCAGTCAGAAGATCTGAAGACAAGATGGTATTCATCGTCTTCGATTTCTCTTCGTTTAGGTGTTAAGATCAGATAATGAAGAATTGATGTGTGTGTTTGTTTTGTTATTGCAGACTTTCAAGCGTAGGAACGGTGGGAGGAACAAGCACAACCGAGGCCACGTCAAACCAATCAGATGCTCCAACTGTGGCAAATGTTGCCCTAAGGTACTAAACCTTTGTGTGTGTGTGTTTCTTACTAGTTCAACTTTATCTGTGAACTTTGATTTGACCTAAGGTGGTAATTTTATTTTGGATAGGACAAGGCCATTAAGAGGTTCATCGTTAGGAACATAGTCGAGCAAGCTGCCATTAGAGATGTTCAAGAAGCTAGTGTCTACGATGGTATCTCTCTTTTTTTTTTCTCCTCGAATATTAGGATTTGGTTAGTATGAAGTCACTAGAAATTTTGAAACTATTCCTTGTTTGAATTCGTAGGTTACACATTACCTAAGTTATATGCCAAGACTCAATACTGTGTCTCTTGTGCTATCCACTCTCACGTTGTCAGAGTCCGATCTCGCACTAACCGTAGGGTTCGTACTCCTCCTCCGCGTTTTGTCAGACGCAAGGTAATCAATCTCTCTCTCTCTCTCTCTCTTGTACTTGAATCATCCCAATTGTTTAGTAGCTGTAGGATTCGACAAGTTTGCGTTTTTCTATTGAGATAGTAATGTTTAACTCGGCTCACTAGTGTTAAAGATGCACAAAAGTTAGAACTTTAAGTTAAAGTTGGATTACAGTTGAATTCTGCTGAAGCCAAACCTTAGGAGTTATGGTTTTTAACATCCTATTATAGTATGATATTTGTTTAGAATAATACTTTCTTTTCTGGTCTCAAACTCACCCTATCCCATCGGACTCTAGCCTGTTTTCTCTCGTTTTTGTTGTCTAAATTATATTTAGCTTATGTGTTTTGGAAATTATGATTATCAGGAAGATGCTCCTAAGCCTGGACAAGCTCCTCGTCCTGCAGTAGGAGCTGGTACTGCACCTCGTGTCTGAAGCCTGCAATCAGCTTCTACTATACTTTCGTTTTTTCAAGATTTTCTTGTTCTTATGTTTGGTTCAAAATATTGACATACGAATCTCAAAAGCTGTTTTTATTAGTTGTTTATTTTCGATTTTGTTATGTATAAACCTAAATAGTTTTGCAATTTGCTCAGTACAATTCTTGGTCCTTCTAATCCGAGAATATTTTTGGAAATTGAGAATTGGAAAAGAAATAGTTTTGCCGAGCCTTTAGTTCATGTTCCTTTTCACCAGTCCAAGCCTTGAGGTTTTGGAATCATTTCTTCATGTTTTCCGTTCAATTGTTCCCTGGCTATGTTCCTTATGAAAGAAGGAAACCTTAGGAAAGAAAGAAACCTTGGCAGGCTTTTAGCAGCAAAAGGATGGTCCAATAGCTCATCAACGGTGGCCCTATCTGAAAGACGCCATGCCAAGCACCGCTTCACGAAGTCTGTGGCCATAGGAGAGATATCGTCGTATAACCTCCATGTGTTAGAATCTTTTATCTCCTCAGGAATACCCCCAAACATCTTGAGAACCGTACGCCCTAGAGACCATATATCACGACCCGGTCCGATCAATCTGTTTGGTCCAACAAACCTGTCCTGGTCAATAGCCTCAGGCGGCATGTACTCGAGGGTTCCAGGAAACAACAAACTAGAATCTGCAGTAGGCTCTTTGGATAAATTGAAACCAGAAAGCTTGAGATCCCACGACTCTCCACGAGTGTTGGAAGGAAAGACAAGTACATCGGATGGCTTGAGATCACAATGGACGTAACCTTCAGAGTGAAGGGCCTTGAGTCCTTGTAGGATCATACGAGTGGCGTGTCTGACACTATCTTCAGGCAATCTCCCTCCAGCATCCGAGATCAACTTGTCGAGGTTACCTAAAGAAGCATACTCCATGTAGATGTAACACAAACTCATGCCTTTGGTGTTAGTCTCGAAGTAAAGATGATCGGTTGAAGCTTGGACGATGAAGGGATTGTTGTGGAAACGAAGCATGATCCTAAGCTCCTTCTCGAGAGTCTTGGATTGTTTGAGAATACTTGTCTTCTTGACGAAAGATTTCCCCAAGTTTGAATCATTCTGAAGAGACACAAAGCCGTAGGCACCTTTGCCAAGAAGACAGAAGACTGTCTCCAATGAAGACTCCTTCAGATCTTCGATAATCCTCTGCTCCATAATGACACTACGTACTGATCTCTCTTCATTTGTAGTTAGTTATATAGTACAAAAATATATAAATATATATTGTAACTTTTAGTAAACATGAAAATTCTCTTCATTTCCTAGAGATTATCTTGGGTTAATTTTGGATTATATAATACAAAATATATAAGTATTTTGTAAAATTTAGTATACTTCATGTATATTTTTGGTAAACTATTGTTTATGATTAATGATATATAAATGTTTTTCAATCTAAATACTTGGTTATTAAATATCAAAAAATATAATAATAAGATTTTTGATCTATGTTGTGTTGTAACTCTATTTTAGTTAATTTACCACAAATTACAAAACATATACATATATATATATATTGCAATTTTTAGTATGTATTTATGTATATTTTGGTAAGTTACTTTAAATGCTTTACATATGTTACACACATGATTAATCTCTAATCAAGAATGTTTAATAGTTTTTGTTACAACTCTAAATTTTAAGGTTTTGGGTTATTTTATTATTTATATAATAGAAGAAAATATAAACTATACCGTAAATGTTAGTACTGTATATTTTCATTAAATAAAAATTTGCAACAAACAATGCCATAAATGTAAATGTAACAGGCTAACAGCTACTACTTCAATCGTCAGAATTTTGGCTTTGCGAGGAGAGAAAACCAAAAACTTGTTTTAGATTTCCTCTAGAAGGTCGAGCATTCACAGCATACTTGCATATGAATATTAGCATCCGTCGCATTTCCATTTTTGTTATACTCTTTTCTTCAAAGGATTTACCATCATCAAAGGCCCCTGCAAATGACTCAAATGTTCTCAGCATCATGATACAAAGGTCCCGGTTAAACAAAAATGTTCCGGTTAAAGACACCATCATCACGGTTTAGTCTGTGGAACCGAAAAAACAGACAAATATATAATGCAGTACCTTCTTCATTGAATAATGATACCAAGATGGCCAAACAAACACATACACTGATATCTTCCCCTATCATCAAATTACAGTATACATTAGACCGATATAAAACGTACTGCTAGCTACAAATTATGCTTGAACTTACAACACACGAAGAATAGAACTACAGTACAAAACTTACCATCTTGACAACAAACTAAGAGCTTCTTCCCCAAACTCATCTTTAGCTTAGCAAAATCAACCGCAGAACGAAGATTTCTCGATATGGAAAATCTATCAAATTTTGAACCCTGGAAAGCACACACTTTTAATGAACATGCTGAGGAAAAAAACTATGTACCATGCAAGAGTTTGGATTTGTCTTAAAGGCATACCTTCATGGGCAGATGCAAATACTCTTCAAGATATGAAAGTGGGACTGAGATGGGATTTTGATCACAGTTTAATATGCAGTCAATAGATGTTGCCTTGCCAGCTGCAACACAAAATGCCGAGAAGACTTGATGAGAGGATGACGCGACAACATTTGTAGTAAGAAAGAGACAACACTTATAATAGTAAGAAACTAAACTCACCTACTTGTGATACTCCAACAGCAAGATTTGTGGATGCAAACCAAGATACTAAGCTTTCTTCATCAACATTTACCATCCCAATTTTGGGTTTTGGTGCACTAAGAGATATGATATCACCACTCTTAGCGTGATTGACTCCCCCATTAGATTTTGAGCATTTGACAACAATCTGAGGAGCTTCCTGACCTCTCTGCGCTCGATACACTCTATCATTTTCAACAATCTCTGCAACTTTCTGGTTACATAAATCAGGCCCCGAGTGAATCAGATCTTCAACATGTGTCCAGAAAACATTTGGAGATAAACCTCTAGCCCAACTCTCTTCATCGTCACCAGCTCCTGGAATATAATTCCAACTAAACTCTGAATTAGTACTGTGTAGAAGTTCACCAGAAGCAGAAGCTGAGACTAGGATGAGAGGAGTAAAATCCCATGAATCATGCTCAGGTACTTCATTCAACCATATGACTGTTTTCTGTGAAACCCAAAGAGTGCGTAAAGGTTTCTTCAAACATGAAGCAAGAGAAGCTATATCAGCTCCACTCTCATCTAACTGTCTTGTCCACTCATCCAACTTAGCTTCAATGGAGGCCTTCTCAGTATTAGAAACCCAAAGTGGAAGATGTAACGAACAATCCCATTTATCTAACAATTGCTTTATGTTATCACCATCATCACTAGCCAAATCCTAATCCAACAAAAAATGATAACAAAATTACAAGAATATTTCCTCAAGAGATGAGAAGAATTCTTCTACTAATGCAGAGAAATGAACTTACAGCATCAATGAGGTGATCAGTGTTACATAATCTCTTCAACTGATTAAATATTGAGCGGTTCAATACACATGACCATATAGGTATAGTTTTCGACATGCTATCTGGAAATCTCTTTCCTTTCCGAGTAGAATCAACAATGATACATCCTCCTTTTTCTCCTATCAAACGACAACACAACAATGAACAGATTCATAAAGATATGTTTTTGATACTAAATGAAGCTACTTTTGTTCATCCTGATTGATAATCTTCATCCCAAAGAGAGAATTTTGAAACAATGGTGAAGATTAAATTCGAAAGATTGATATATACCAGCGAGAAGAGGAAGATGAAGATTGAGGCGAGAAGTGTTAAATGACAAATTATTGGTATGACCATCGGTGGATTTGAAGTAGCAGGTGGCGTCGAATCTGGGAGAATACCAGAGACCACAACGAAGATTGGCAAGGAGAGGTAGTTGAGGCCATAGCTGAGAGATCTCGTGGACAAAGATGGAGTCTTGGTAAATTGAACGAAGAGCGTTGTAGAGAGAGTTGTCTCGTCGCTTTATACTCCTCGCAGCTCTGTAAATACTATCTCTAGTCGTCGGATTTGCCTCTTCCGATTTTTCTGCCATTTGTTATAACACACCAATTTGGTCCGAAAGATTTTTTTTTTGTTTGTATTTGGGTTTTATGAGAAGAAGCGGCGCAGTGAATGAGTGACACAGAACAGAGGAAGACGAGGAAATAGGTTTGGGACACGCTTTCATGAAAGTTTGTGTGAAGTGATGTTATATCAGAGAACTTCAATGGTAATTTCACAGATTTGACCTTTCTCAATAAATAGATAGGAAACGATTAATCTTAATACTACATACTATTAATTTAGTGGATACTACAAAATCCAAACATACTAAAAGCCATAATATATATCAGCGGTTTTAGCTGAGCCTCTCCTTTCTAAGTCTTTCTAGTTCAAACCCCATTTGCCAGTGCTCTAGTGAAAGAGTAGTCTCACCATAACTCACAGATATCAGGCGAGCCATTGTCAACAATCTACACAACCAAAAAAAAAAAAAAAATGAATTTTGCACATATTTGAATAGAATAATACCTAAGGAAGACATTTAGTACCTGCTCAAATCTTGGCTGCCTAAACTACGATCCGTTTGTCTTGCTTTAACTAAATCCTTCTCCACTACCTGCAACAAGATTTTACAGAAAAAAATGAATTTTAGACTAGGAAAAATGGATTGCTTTGGAAACACCAGGTTCTAACATTATTGCCATACATACATATATACCTGTTGTAACTCTTGCCCAATGGAGTGTGATAACGATTTGCAAGTAGCTAAGTAGCACCTCCAAGCTTCTATTGTTTCTGGTGAGATGACTTCCAATGAATTCACTTGGGAAGGTTGAAAAGGTATAACCAAATCGGCGGGCATTATGTTCGATTTCCCCTCGGAGAAGATGAGCATTTGAACATCAGTGGCCATTTCCATTTTATAATATTGGAAATCATACTCCACCTGAAAACAGCAGCAGATTCCATTTTCATTTTTGAATCTGATTAGTAGTGTGAATAATGACACTGCTCTACCTTCTGACATTCCAAGAGATTTTTAAGCAGCTGTGCATTCTCAACTCCAACAGAGTTCAAGGTGCCTGGTTGCAACTCTGTTTCGTCCAATGTCAAGTGCGTACCATCCGCAATTTGTAGAACACCAGGCATCAATCTGAGTCACAAAAACAATCTACTACTTGAAGGTCTCTCAAGAGACGAATTACTCAAAACACTTGCTGAGATCTTAGAGATGGATTCTTACCTGTTGATTCGATAGTCTTTCTTGGGGCCAAGGGAAGCAGTGTTCAGATACTCAATAGTAAGTGGTATAGATTGTGTGAATGGTAGGAGGCTTTTGAGGGCATCACTGAGCTTGGTACCAAAGATAGACATGCTTTCTTTGTTAAGGTGTATAAGATTAAGAGAAAGCTTCCCAACAGCAATGTTATCTACTCTCCCATGCACCTATAGTGGAGACCAATATGTGAAAGTTAAAATGGATTAGCAGCTGACAAGAAAAGACAAGTGATCCATGTTTAACTATATTACCTTTGAGAGGAGATGCAAGAGAAGAAACTGTGCAGCGACGTGATCATTCCCAAGTAGACCGGTAAGGTACTTCATCAAACTCTCTCTGATCTCTTTGAATATTTGGGGGGATTTGGGCTGCCATATGAAAAAGTAACAAGAGGTTCAAAATACAAATATAAGAAGAACAATGTGTAGATATGAGAGCTATATTTTCTAAAGCAATGGTACTTGCCTCAGTTAATAACGAAGAACCATGCATGAAATGTTGTGTTTCAAGCTTCCTGTGGGTAATACAATGGAGGCGTGGAACCTTTCCAGAGGGCATTTGAACAGATTCAGCTTCCGAAAGACCATCAGAGTTTTCATCAAGCGTATCCATATCCATCACAGCATTTGGATCGAAAGTCAACACTCCAAGGAATTCAACCACATCATTTAGCTTCAATTCTGACTCTGGTGAATCATATATCTGCGTGGCCACATAATATTTTTGTCAACAAACTATTATTTTGCAGCTTTGAGTATACCTATTAACAAATATGAAAATATATAAATTTACCTTCACAAGACAAGATAGAGAATCAGGACTTGTGGCAGGCGGAATACCGGAACTTTGTGGACCCTGAGATTCTGAAGCTGATGAGGTAGCTTCCCCCACTTTCTGATATATATATAAAAGCAGATACAGTCAGAATTATTTCATTACCAATATCTCCATGCTTCATGATTCTTGCCAGTAACAGCAAGGAAAAGTTATCTAATTATTGTTAATAACAGTAAGGAAAAGATATCTTAGCTATCTAAAAGTTATCTAAATCCAATAGAGACTTGAGAGACTAAACCCTTACCATTTTCTTGAAAGGATAGCCGTTAAGCCCAGCTTCTAAAGTCTGCAATAGTAGCTTAAAAAAGTTATTGACCAACTACTTCAGAAAAAAACCAGTATCATATAGGGAAGATATAAGAAACTTTCTTACGTTTGATCCCATGGAATCAGTCATTTCCTCATCCACCCTCACACGCTTTTCCCTGTTTTGGCCATTTAGATCCAAAAACCGGTTCTTCAACTCTTGAGAAGAACATTCAGTCCATTGATTTTGTCCAGGGACCTACATTGCAATCAAATGTTACTATGTTTAAACATCTATAAGAGCCCAACAACAACAACCAAAATAAAACTAAAAAAAGTCCAGCATTAGAGAAAACATACTGGAACACAGTAGAGTAAACGACGTTCCCAAACTTGCATATCAGTGGGAGAGCCCTCCGGAAACTGTGAAACATCACTGTACTTGTTCGTTCTCCATGTTGAACCATCCTTAACAGAATATAAAAAGAAACAGTTATTGACAAATAAAGATTAAAAACCATCAAAAGCAAAGTGAAAATATATATATATATATATACATATTGATACCTTGTAAGCACCAGCATAGAATTCATTACCAAGCATATCCTGTATCATTCCACGAAACCGAACAAGAGTCTTTGGCTGTACCCACTTTATACTTGACGAGTCAAGTATTGGAACCTATGGTACACAAAATGAACTATTGCTTAATTAATAACAGAGCATTCGAAATTCCAAATTAATCAATCAACCTCAGAGAAGCTGATTTAGTTGAAAACATAACTAAATCACATGAAAAATTCAACCTTTTAAAATGCAAATTGATATTATAGGGTAAAGAGAACCTGAGAGATTGCAGATTCGTCAGATAAGTAGTGACGGAACAAATCGCCGACGCCCCAGTCTTTTCCGACGGACGAAGACGGATCGTAGCCGGAAGAGAGAGCATTTACGAAGGAGAATCGGACGGCTCCTAAAGGGTTAGTAAGACAATCGTACGGTGGTCCTCCCATTAACCCTGATATCACTTTTTGCTATTAGCGAATCAGCAGATTCTCTGAATATAATTGAGAGGCTCCGTTCATTGAGAAATTGTTGTTTATAGTTGGGCCTTTCCCGCCATATCTGCTAGGTTTTTCCCGCCATGATCTACTTCTCCAACTACCAACGCAACGCACCGTTTTAGATCCCTCAATATACGCTTCGTTGTAAGACGTCACTATATGTGACTAAAACGCACCGTTTTAGGTCCCTCAAGCATTTTCACTGCATTTACCATCTGTGTTTGGAAAAACGTCATGACAAGTTCTTTTCAGTTGCTCCACATCCAAATTTCCCAGTACTCTTGTTACTGTAACATTCAAACATGAATATCAGGTTTTGTATCTGAAACGAGAAACAGTATATTTTCATTTTATGAAACATTATTTTAAGGAGTTCTAGATACTCTAATAAAAGACTAAAATACCAAATGTATAATTTTGTATTCATTAATTATTCTTGAAAATAACATAACATTATAATGAAAGTAATAATTATACCTAGGTAAATTTTTAAAAATCATATGAATTTATATATATATATATATTAATATGTATGAAACAAAAAGTGTAGTTTAAAAATATATTATCTATCTGGCACGAATCAAAAAGAGTCGATGATGACAAGGAAAACCAAAAGAATGTCCAATCAATTTTTGTCATTTGGTTTTCACAAGCCAAATTTGGAGTACTTCAGGCACCATTGCGTCATGTGGCTGAATTTTGGAAGATATTTCCTACTATAAACTAAACGCTTGAATGAGAAAAGGTATAGCTGCGTTAAACTCATTGATATGGGAGAGAGATGATTAGTTATAGACAATCTATAACTTCATCTTTAAAATCTGATTTGTTAACTCCCTGATCTGTTGTCTAAACAACTTTTCAAACAAGGATTTATCACATGTTAAAACACAAACTCACAAAAAAACAGAAAAAGACTAACATCACGAATTTACAACAGACGAATTAGGTATCTATATATGACTTTTTTTTTTTAATTCAGACAACGTAAACCATGCCGACTTCTAAAAGAGAAACGGGCGGGACCTTAAGTGCCACGTCAGGTCCTCGACAGTTCCTTCTCAAGAAATTATAACCGAAATTAACTGCCAATCTCTTCATTACCGATGATCCTTGTTTTGCTTTCACGTGTGAATGTCCCAATATAAAAGCTGTTCCTGCCTCTTGAGCCGCCACCAAATCCCTCAGCTCACTTCTCAGCTCCGCCTCTGCCGATGATCCTTCCTCCTCGTACCTGTCTTCTTCAACCGCAAACCTCACCCTTCTTATGGTGGTCTTTGGCGCTGCTTCAGCCATTTCTATTACGTCTTCCATGCTTTCTACTGAGGTGAATCCTATTGAGACACTCTCTGGCTGGAGGTTGTCTTCTATCTCGTAAGCCACGGTCCCGATCACGGCCAGTCTTGACTCACTTGATGATTCGTTAGACTGGACTGACCGAGTGGTGTCTTCCTCTTGTGTTCTTTTGTGCCAGTCGTAGCGGATGAAATCCGCAAGCTTACTCACCAGCTCTGATTCGAATGAATCAACATCTTGATGGACATCGCGGTATCCATAACGCACGATGCAGCGGTAAGAGCGGTGGTCCACAGGACCCACACGGCCCACGAGGTATCTCTCAGCAGGCGGAACAAATGGAACAGGGACTGATTTCACACAGACAAAAACGAGAACACGATGGAAAGCTGGGAGGTTGGTAACAAACCGGGAGAAATTGGCAGGGATTCCAGAAGTTAAATCCGTGAAGACTAAACCAATACCAGGAACTCGGGAAATTCCGAGGCTTGGACCTAATGCAAGAAGCCATTCAAGCGAGACTTTGTTCTGAAGATCAAATTCGTATTTCTTGATGGTGGTGTAATGCCAAATGAACATGATGATCATGAAGATTAGGGATAAGAGGATCGGAAGCCAAGCTCCTTCACGGAATTTGGTAAGTGAGGCCGAGAAGTAAAGAAGTTCTATTGAACCAAAAAAGAGAAGGAACGCAAGGGCTAGAATCGGAGGCTTGTGCCAACAAACAACAATGACTAGTGAGGTAAGACATGTTGTCACTAGCATAACTGCCATTACAGCCAAACCTACAACCACAAAAGGAACACATATATATTATCTCAAAACTCGAATAATCTGTAATTATTGAGTTGGATAAAGAATCCTATACCTGATGCATTTCCCAAGTGTTTTACATCTCTAAACCCGATTGTAACAGCGATGCAGAGAACCATGAGCATCCAGTTAATCTCTGGTATGTAAATCTGACCATGAATCTTATCAGAGGTGTGAATGACTTTGACTCGAGGAAAGCATCCAAGAGACTGGCTTTGGTTTATAATTGAGAAAGTCCCGCTGATGATCGCTTGGCTTCCCACAACAGAAGCAAGAATCGCTACCGCAAGCACAGGCCAGTGCACACATTCTGTTCAAAAACCAAGGATTTAAATAAACAAAACGTTGGATTTTATTCGCAATAGTAAACACCGAATAAAATTTCAGTTCTTGAATTAAGGCAAATTACTGACTTGGCACGGAGACGTAAAACCCAATCGCATGAACAGAATCGTGATGCCGGGATAAGTAAGCAGCTTGTCCCATGTATGCCAATATAAGAGCCGGATAAACCAAGAAGGTAAACGCAATCTACATCAAACAACAAAGAATTATTAAAACCTGTGGCGATATAACAATATGTAAAGCATCCAAGCTAAGGTAGACACTTGCCTGAATTGCAGCGTAATTGAAGTGACCGAGATCAGCAAACATGGCCTCAGCACCTAAAACGAAGACTCAACAAGTTGAATTACCAAACCTTTTATCAGGTCGCCACCTTAACAATATGAGGAAACTAATAGATTTCTAATAACTCACCAGTAATACACAACAAGATTCCACCTAGAGACATCCATCCACTTACCCTAGTCTTTCTCAAGAACATGAACATGTATTTAGGAGAAAGAGCTTTGTATACATGAGGATTCCACTGTATTATATTGTACAAGCCAAGACCGCTTATACAGAGCAGCCAAGTGAGGACAACAGGCGCGAAAACAAACCCAACACGATGTGTCCCAAAATGTTGAAGTGCGAAAAGGCAGACTAATATGAAGCAGGTTATAGGAATCACTGCATCTGCACAGTTTGATCAACGAAGGAAACTATCATTAAAAAGAACTCAAGGAGCAAAAACTAACATTAAACCTGACTTTGTGTCCTTACATTGGTGATGTTCTTTAGACATATTCATCTCAAGACCTGACACAGCAGAGAAAACTACATACAACAAAAGGAGGAAAAGATTACAAACTCTTATTAACCAGCAATTAGACACTAAGATATCTATACACACACACAGAAGCAAAACATACCGGAGATAGCTGGAGTGAGAAGTCCATCTCCAATAACCATACAAGTCCCAAGAAGAACCAGAAGCAGCAAAGCAGTGTGTAACCACTTGTGCTTCTCCAGATATCTTTTCACACACGATTCATGGTTCTTCTCCTGTGGATGCTCCAGTTTATAAGTGGACAGTGCCTCATCAGAGACTTGTCGGTTTGGGAGGAGGCTAACTTTGACATGACGGCAGATCAATGAGTACAAAGCAAAAGTTCCTCCTGAGAAAATATTAACATAACTACATCAGCAAAGAAGCAATCAATCTTTTGGTTTTTCAATGATTGTCTCGTCTGATAGAAGTTTCCACCTTCTCCGTTATCATCAGCACGGAGGACAATGAAGACATACTTAATCAAAGGAATCAGAGTTAAAGTCCAGAAAACGAAAGACAGAACACCATAGATCTCTTCGTTGGTCTCTGAATGTGTAATATCTTCAGCAAAAGTACTCTTAAAGACGTAAAGCGGAGAGATACTTAAGTCTCCATAGACAACACCAAGACTCTGATAAGCAAGAAGCAAAACAGACCTCCATGACTCCTTCTGCATGATTGTAACCTATCAAATTTCTAATCTTCAATCATATCAAAGCTCCAAAATTGAACAAATCTAAGAGCGTCCAAGTAAAAAAAAAAATCAAACCTCTGAAGAACGAGAACCACAGCATTTTCCGAGATTTAGATCCATAGTTACTCTAAAGTCTAAACCTTCAAGCCTAACACGCTGTAAGAAGAACCTGGAAACGAAAAAAAAAAAAGAAGACGATAGATTTATGAATCTAAAGCTAAAGAAATTTGGTAATTTGGCAGAACACTGATGAAAAGTCTTGTCTTATACAGTGAGACCTCCAAAGTTAACAATAAATACGACAAACCAACTTTGTTTCAAAATTAGAAGGAAGAAAACAAAGGCGATAGGCCACATTCACGCACATGCTATTCTCATTTCGTTAATCCTTTACCCGAATTTGGATTAAACCCAGAAAATTAAAATCTCAAAAACTCAACAACAATCTATCAAAACCCCTAAATCTCTAAAATAGATCAAGTAGCACCCACCATTTTGTAAGACAAGACCACAAATTGAGAAATCCCAGAGAAAATCAATTGACTTGTAAAGTGATAGCTTTTACTTTTAGCCATAAATGGAGAAGATCAATTATTAGTTTTAGCCCATATTGGATCACAAACGCCAACTGTATTTATTTCTACTTACAGAATTGAAAATTGAAAATTGAAAATATGAAAACTCTGGGTGGGTGACGTGAATCAATGTGAGACGATCTGCTTATCATTGAATCAAAGATATTGAAGACAAAGAGAGGGAGAAGATAAGAATTAAGAAGATTAAAAAGAACAAACTTTTATAATTGTGTGTGTGTATGTTTTCTCGAGAAAAAAAATAAAAGAGCAAATGTGGCGAGAATATTTACAGGTGAAGAGACAGAAACACGTGACTGTGAGCCCGACAGTTACATCTAAACTAAATGCTTAAATTTAATTTATTTTACTTACCAACAGAATTTGCGCCATTGATTAAGCTTATTTTGTATCAGAGCTCTTAGCCTCCGAATTTGGTCATCGCCAACCCCACTACTTACTTCCCTTTGTTGTCCTTAATTTTTTTTGCAACAATATCGAAACTCACAGGTTTCAGTTTTTCAATTACAGCAAGAAGATGCCAAAACGGCTTTTATGCACTTTTATTGACATTGAAAAAAAGGTAAAAGCTACAAAAGCAGTAATTTTTTTTTGTTTTGTAATGTTGTAAAGAACGCGGAATCGGAGTTGAACATAATAATAAATAATTTGTTTATATAAGAGAGTGGTACGTATAATTTTTTTAAACTACCTTAATATTTGTTTTTGTATAACAAATTACCTGTAAATTTCTTAAATGATGGTTGTATATTGTAGTGAAAAGAAAAGATATGAATGGTGGTCTGGTAGGCCATATAATTCGGAATTGTTTCCTATTTTGGTGAACAACAATCTAATTAATAATAATTTAAAAATGTCAGGATATCAAACAATTAATAAAAAGGTTAATATATCAAACAATTCAACCTTTTTCTACTTAAACTGAATATGGGGTTTTGTTTCTTTCTAGCCCACTTTGACATTATTGTAGCCAAACAAAAATAAAACCGGATCGGAATCCAATTCCAAGTCGATTCAGCTTGCTCTTCACAACAATCTTTATTTATAGAAAAAGCATCGAGTAGACTGGTCAGTGGATTCAATGCATGTATAAAAAGACATTCCACCAAAGCATATAATGTATTACTTATTATATGCATGCGATGCATGACGACAAATCACACTAACATTGATATTTCAAAGCAAACACACAAAATGAATTTTATATGATTCAAGCTTCTATACGTGATTTGAGGAATTCTGGCTTTTTCAGTTTGGTATCTGTATCAGTCAAATGAGAATGAAATTTGTTTTCTCCTTTCTTCTCTCTGTACAAGGCTTTTACTGTTGAGAGGCAGCTCCACTAAAGAGCAAGTTATTTTCTGGAGTCTCATTCGGTCATCAAGATTTTGTTTGGACCACTGTTTTATAGTAATCAGAATCCTATCAAACCACTAATCTATATACTGTTTACACCAAAATTATTAGCATTGGTGAAGAATACATTCGACATAGCTGCAAGTTATTATCCTGAATTGCCGAAAATAAATGTTTCATGACTTTAAATATCGCTTAACCGTCAATGTAGGACAATCATTTATGGTGGAGACATATGAGTCAATTTTCGAAGACTTAGAAGTACTTCAAAATTTTAAATTTAATTAGTGAGCAAAAATGTAAGAATGTTTAATTATGTAATTACTAACAAAATTTAAGGAGTCATGTGTTTTAACTAAGTGTCTCTGTACTCAAACCCTCTTTCATTTATGTAAAAATGGAGGAGTACATCGATAATCAGTACAGTAAAATACTAAAATGTTATATATATATATATATAGATTAATATTTTTGTAATTTACAAGGAAACATTGCATATAGACACAGTAACATGTCTCATATGAAAGATTTGATGTGTGTTAGCTTTGTTAACGGCCAATAAGCCCGAATCAGCATAACTGTCGTTGTTTATTATAATTTGTAATTACAACTTGTTTCAAAAATGCATAACCGACAGTATGTTCTTTTTATCACCAACTGACGGAATGTTTTTGTGTGTTTCTTACCCCTATTTTATTATTCACATGATTAATATATATATATTTATAGTCTAAAGAGTATTTGCCTCAATAATGAATATCATTTCCTTACAGTTTACGCGTTCATCAAAATTTCACAGAAATTCACACCAGTTTTATATTATGGGTTTCTAGTTGAGGACTATCGTTTCAGACTTTCAGGTAGGTTTGATTGAGGGTTCACCTAGATGATGCCGGTTAATTTGATGTTTTCCTTAAGTCCATTTTGTTCGATTTTTCTTTGTCAAATTTGTTTTTTACTATTAGGTTGTAAAAGTTGTCATTTAAACTAATTTAATAGCATTTAAATAAAAAACTTCGAAGATGTGGAGAAATATTTGTTTCTGTAATTAAAAAAAAAATCATTTTCATTACAACAAAAAACTTTATTACAACGGACAAATGTAATTTTCTCTCCATGAAGCTCTCATCAACATGGGGGAATGAGACAATTCAATAGGAGAGGGCACAAATCAAAATTTATTTTATATTTGAAAAAGACAGAGCACAATAAAATCAAAATATTATAAATGAAAGTAAAACAACATAAAAATGATCATATATAAGGATACGATCGACCTCTTAGGAACAAAACATTTACATATAAAGATTGATATAAACAACATGTATGTATAAATATATATAGCGGAGAAATGTGTGTGTGTGACAGTATACACATGACATGTATGATCAGTGGCCAATACCAGGGCTTGGGACATCACCTTGCCTTCTATAGATATCTTCATAATCAGGCACTGGTGGTGGTGGCGATGACGATGATCCTGCATCATAATAATCACTTAAATAATCAACTTCCAAGTTTGTAACCATCAACTTCCTGCATTTCATCGCCGGGAAGTTTCCGCCGTGAATTTCTTCCAGCTCCTCCGATCTAGTAGTGCCTCTCATACTCTTACTCAACCCAAGACTCGAAAGAAATCCTGAGATGAGTAAGAAGGATAGTAATAAAACATGAAGCTTAATCTTCCTTGCATCCATTTATGAAAGAAAACAATCAATTTCAATATATGGTATAAGTAAAAGATATCATATATATGAGGTGGGGTGGGGGGGGGGGGGGGGGGGTGTATTCTTCTTTGTTGTCTTTGGGGTCCAAGAAGAGATTCTAGTGTTGCTGCTTATAACAGAGATGATACATACATATATGTGTATATGTATATAAAGAAGCATTGCGTTTTTAAATTTGGAGGGCCAACTTTGTTGAAATTGGCAAACAATGGTCATGATGGATTTAGAACATGGCCATTTCTTACTTTTTTCTTTAATTTATTTATGTCATTTTTTTGGCATCGTAATGATCCATCATTGCATGCTTTGTTCTATGACAAATCGTATATTTGTTGGAAAATTGATAAGACAATATTTATGACAAAACGTTTTTAGTAGTTTGTTAATTTAAACCAACACTAATTAATTATAAGCTTTTAAAAAGATGCATTGACCACAAAATTTATTGTTAGGGGCAAAAAATTGATACGTTGCGACCAAGCTTAAAGTTGAGTAGTTCGTTCGAGTGGGTCGAGAACTCATCATATGGATTAAGGTTAGGGATAAGTTCTACATTCTACGAAAATTGTTATGAGTTTTTCTTGACACCAGTAAACATTTAGCGAGAATCTATCTATCAGATTTTCTATGAATTCCGAAACAAATTTGTGTATGGGCCCGGAATCAATCCGATTACAAAACAAGAGACGACTCTTTTATTAATGCGGAACACTACGAATTTTTATTTTTTTATATAGTTGAACGAAGGCGGAACACTAAAAATTTCTTGAAGCTAAAGTGTAAACTGATTTGCATGAATATTTAGATTTAAAAGTATTTACATCATCTGTTATCAAAAAGCAAACGTAAACATCGGAGACACGTGCCATCACTGATCAACTCCGACTGAAGAGGTTGGTCGAAAGGCGGGAAACTCTATCAAAATATAGTCCCCTTTCTTGTAAATAAAAAAAGCATGGGGCTCGAACCTCTTAAGTGTACTACTAATATTATACTATGGTTTGTATATAAATATAACTACAAGTATTTATAATATTAATAATAAGTAATAACTAACGACAACATTCTAGCACAGAAGAAGTAAATAATTGCGTTTGCGGATCTTTTTAATGATCATGTCTTGCTTATAGAAATGCATTACAAGTTAATAAAAATCTGACTGGTTGTCGAAAATAGACACGTATGTATCATTGGGATCCGATTTTAATCTTATTATAAGAGAAGGGGAAGTGAGGAATCACAAAATGTGAAAACATGATCAAATTATCAACTGCATAAATTTAACAAATAAGATTGATTTATGTCTCAACCAGCAATTTTATACTGTGATAAATTTTCAAATTGATCTAGCTAAGATCTCTTTGCTAGTCTATCTTTAATCAACCTAATTAATTATTGCTGTAATTAACTACAAAACTCATCGGCAGATCTTTACTAGGTAATCGCTCTACAATGCAGGATGTCATATAGAGATGATAATAAAATTTAAGATATGGATGGTGAGAGATGACGTAATGCTTTGGAAGTATATCGTCAGATCATACATAGGATATAACAAATATGGATAAGAGTAAAAAAAAAAATCTCTATGGGCCCTTAACTCCACTAACAAGTAACACCAACAACCTCTCTATCATGTCAAACTACAGTTTCTTCTAACGCAGCGTCATGGCAGTGTAATAATCCTACGATTTAGATGTCTCATGTTTTTTTTTGTTTACATTGTATGACCAAGTACAATGATCATCAAGAATTAATAAAGATTTAATTAGATTCATTATATTTCTTCTGTCCAAGGAAATAATTTAGAGAGACCTCTGGATGAATTATGGGTCAACAGATAAGTCAATTACAATCCTAAAAAGAAGCACCTGCTTCAATCTCTGAAGTTCCGATTTACCACCATTTAGAAAAAAAGAAAAAAAAATCTCTTGTCAATTGTTTTCTGCTGGTAAGTATTTGACACAAACCTAAGTTGTTATGCAAAAGGTTTTATCCTAAGATATCAGTTCAAGGGTTCTGTTTGATCAGTTTGAGTCTGAGAAGTAGAGGATGCTGAGTTCACTGTGCTCGGTTTTGTTGACATTCACACTTCTAACCTTTGTCTTAATCTCAAAGGTTAGTTCTCTCATCTCTCTTTAGTTCTCTTTGATTGTTTTTCACAAAAGACTTTAGAACACTTAGAGAGATTTCTCTTTAAGACTACATTGTTAATATTGGATCCAAAGATGTTTCTTACATAACACCACATACACTTTCTTATACTACTTCATTGCTACACTAAAGCTCATTAAAACTCTAAGTATAACTACCATGCTTCTAGGGTATTGCTTACAAGCAACATCATAGAGACATGCTCTAGACTTCAACAACTCACTAACAACTCTCTTACACATAACAAACAACTTATTTGTTGACTTTCCTCTTTCTTCTTTCTTTGCTCTTCTACGCTTTCTTTCTCTTCTTTTCACTTTTCATAGCTTTGCTTCTTCTTCTTCTTGATTCTTCTTTTTCATTATTGCAGGTTTGGTCAAAGGACTCAAACTCCAACACTCCCTCTTGAGTCCTTTGATCAAATTCTCCCAATTGTAATTTAGGGATTTGAATCCATCGCTTCTTCTTCTTTGCTTAGATCACCTTTTCACTGTGAAATTCTCAATCCCTTCACGAGATTAGCGTAGGTACACTCTACTTCTCAATCTCCCTCTTGCTCGGAACTCCTTGGTTCCGGCTGTTTTCTTTTTCAATTTTTATTACCGTCAGTTTAACTGGTTTTTCGTCAATCTCCCTTTACATCTCTTTGATCAATTTCTTTGATCAATATCTTCTTTAGCAGGTACTCTCATTGTGAGTTCTCCTCACTTCTTTACCGGCTTCCACTTCAACCAGCTTTTAGCTCCCTCATTCATGTGAGCTTTCTTCTTTTCTGCTTGGTGTTGACTCTCAATCACCAGCTTTGTTTCTTTTAGATTATAGGAACCATCACTTTGACTTTAGCTTTGGATCTCTTTGACTCTGGCACCGTTACCCGGTTTTCTACCGTAGTCTTTTAGATTTCTCCATGAGTGAGCATCCTAGCTTTCTTAGTATCAGTGTTTGATTCCTTGAATCCCCACCTCTGTTTTCAAGCTTAGTATGTTAGGTTTATGAATCATTACCTTAGCATCTCTGTCTTTGGTAGTTTGATTGCTTATACCACTGCTTTGGTTTTTCTCTAACCTTGGCTTCTCTTTCTTGTTTTCAGCTGTAGAACCACTTGAATTCTCAACTTCAACAAGCATTTTCAAGCTTCACCTAGACATGCCGAACAAGAACAGAAATCTCCTCCATAATCCTGTCTCCACACCGTTGTCTTCATTGCTTCTTCCAAGAGATATCCTCGTCTCTTTGGATGCACATGAAGCACACCTTCTTTGAGGTACGGCTGTGAATGCGCTTGTGAAAGTTGATGGTGCTCTCTCTTGTCACCACCTTCTTTTCCTTCTATTCTTTTCCAACAGTGGATTGCTCTTTTTTCATCTCTTCTTTTCTTTTCTCGCCTTACACTTTTCTTGTGCAGGCTCTTCTTCTTTCTACCTCACGTCTTCATCATTTTGCAGCCTTCTTCTGGACTGTTTCTCCTTCTCTTCGTTTTCTCCTTTTTTCTTCTCTTATTTTCTTCTCTTCTTTTCTTTTCTGTTTTCTTCTCACGACCATATCTTCTTCTTCTCTTCAGCCTTCTTCTTTTCTTCTCTTCTTCTTTGCCTTTTTCTTCTTACGGCCACATAATTTTTTTTCTTTCAGCCTCACTTTTCTTCTTTCTGCAGGTTGTCTCCATCTCTTCTATCTTGAACAGGTTCCAAGATAATATAGCTCTGATACCATGTTGACATTCACACTTCTAACCTTTGTCTTAATCTCAAAGGTTAGTTCTCTCATCTCTCTTTAGTTCTCTTTGATTGTTTTTCACAAAAGACTTTAGAACACTTAGAGAGATTTCTCTTTAAGACTACATTGTTAATATTGAATCCAAAGATGTTTCTTACACAACACCACATACACCTTCTTATACTACTTCATTGCTACACTAAAGCTCATTAAAACTCTAAGTATAACTACCATGCTTCTAGGGTATTGCTTACAAGCAACATCATAGAGACATGCTCTAGACTTCAACAACTCTCTTACACATAACAAACAACTTACTTGTTGACTTTCCTCTTTCTTCTTTCTTTGCTCTTCTACGCTTTCTTTCTCTTCTTTTCACTTTTCATAGCTTTGCTTCTTCTTCTTCTTCTTGATTCTTCTTTTTCATTATTGCAGGTTTGGTCAAAGGACTCAAACTCCAACAGGTTTGCTACTGAACCTCTCAGTGTAAGATTGTTAACTCTGAAAAAAAAGGATCATACAATTCAGTAATAAAATCTTTTCAAATATACAAACATGAGTGTTAGAGTAAATGGTGAATGTACCATAGCAGGAATGTAAGTGCTCGTTCCTCTTGATTTCCGCATGTTCTGCATCGAGGTTGATCCATTCAGAATCTCCCAATAGAAATTATTATTATTTTGGTTGGTCGTATACCAACGGCAAGAACTTGGATCTTGACCCTGAGGGATCCAGTTCTGTTGAGTAGGCTCACCATGAAACCACTTACTGTATTCAAGAATTTGGAAGTAACCATCAAAATTTCCTTCGAGTTCAGGTAATTCTGATCTTCCAGTGCCAAATGCGGCGACAGGTTCCTCTACGTCTTGTCTTTCTCCTTTCCCATTCATATTCAATGTATTACAAAAGAAGATCTCCAATTTCCAACCCATGGCTTCTCCAGGTGCTGTCACCGCATCTCTCATCTTTTTAACTCCCATTGTAAAAGCATGTTTTATATGTCCTAGATTGCTTAACAAAATACAAAAGATATATATTCTTCAAATGAGAAACCCAATCATAACTACTAGTTTGATATTGTCTCGATATATTTGGTCAATGAAGTACCTAGGCCTGAGCATATTTGGATTTGGATCGGTTTCGGATCGAATTGAAAGGATTATTCGGATATGAGATTTTATAATTCATACACTATCCGACAGTATTTTAGGTTCGGTTCGGATTCCATCGGATTTGGATCGGATCACAAATTTTATATGTAAACCAAAAAACATTTTAGTTTTGGTTAATGTATCCGAATTAACCGAAAAAAATCCGAAAAAAAATTCTGAAAAATCCGAAAAAAAATTCTGAAAAATCCGAAAAAATCTGAAAAATCCCGGAAAATCCGAAAAACAATAGTTTTCAAAAGATAAAAAAGTCATTTTATAGGAAATGAGTATGTGAATCTAACAACATAAGGAAACTTTCTTGAATATGTCATATAATTATGAATATTGATAATTAATATTTATTTTGTATATTTAAGAATTTATATGATTAGATATATATATATATATGATATCGGATCGGATTCAGATCAAAACCGAAAAAAATTATCAGGATTACACTTCGACTCGGTTCAAATTTTTTTGGATCTGATTTTTGGATACCAGATTTTATGCTCAGACCTAGAAGTACCTTTTGTCACACTACGTCCAAGGTTGTTACTAGGTTTCAGACTATGTTGACATGTTTTACAGGAAACTGTGCCTTGACTTCGGTAGCTTTAGTTGGCACATGATAAAAGTCCAAACATGCTTTGAAGAACTTCTATTTAGGAATCTTTCAGGATGTCTAGTTTCTGGAATAAACAACATATGCAGTTTTCATATTTAAGGAAACCAAGAGACAACAGCCTAATATTTCAGCATATTTACCCGTAATATCAGGAAGAGAAGATATTGGGACAGGACCATTGACAGTGATACAGTACTTTCCCAATCAAATGAAACAAAGTAATCCAAGAACATACACAAAACCTGTCGATGATATATCCAAGACGATTCCTTATAAGATTTTGGATATAACTGATAGCCTCATTCTTACTTCTGTCTGAAATGTAGATAGGTTGGATGGCGGACAGAATCTCCTGAGCCCTTTCCTCAGCAATCATCCATAATTCTCCATCTATTTGGATTTTGGACGGAGACGATGATGAAGAGGGTGAAGCTGAAGAGGTTGATAACCTCTTTTGAAGATGACCCATTTGAACCACAAAAATACTTCAAACCAACTTCAGATTGATAACCAAGAGACCTTCAACCCAACGAACTTACTTGTATGAGAGTTACATATCAAGTCATCTGCAAAAACCATTGAAACAAAGACAAAATCATGGCTTTATTGAAAGAAAACCATAGACCAATACATTCCTCAAGGAAAACAACTCCAGCCACAGGAATGAAGTCAAGGTAGAAACGATGGTCCATATAAATTGAATCACCACAGATCAGAGAAAGAAGAGAAAACATGGAAGATCAGTTTAGTGAAAACAAAATACTGAATACAAACAATTTAAGCCAATCTCGAGAGTCTAAGGAGGACAAACAAAACTAAAACAAAGCATGACAGTAACTGCAGTGTTAGGCCTTTGTTATATATATAAAAAAAGAATTAAAATTTCACGCGTAAAGAAAGAGCTTTTTCCTTTAGTTAGCAAACGAAACTCATAAAAATCAGAGAGAAATCAAAGATTTGAAGGCCAAATTGAAACAGAAAAGTGAAAAAGGATTAAGCTAAAACCATTTTTCACCAAATCATTTTTGTGGTGCAATTAATCGACTCAATGGTGATTAGTAAAATAGTTTCAGATGAATAGTAAATAGTTAAAGAGGAGAGAAACCCACTGGAAACATCCGAATTACCCGAATTAACAGAAATTTTTACAAAACATCAAACAAAATAAAAATAATTTGATATGATAAATAATGGATGAGAAAACAACCAATTATATAATAGCGTTTAGAAAGATATTAGATTTCTATTTTGTTATGTAAAATTTTAAAATAAAAATTAATGGTAAATATTTAATAACTAAAAAGATATAATGGTAAGAAAAAAAAACCACGGCAACTAAAACCGTTTGAAATACTAATTAATTAATTTGAAAAACTATAACCAAAATAAAAAAATATATATATTTTTTGAAAACATCAAATAAAATAAAAGGATTCTATGCAATAAACCATAACTGCATTATAGAAGGGATGAAAAAACAATCAATCATACAATAGTTGGACATTTTTCTCGGCTCCAAAAGTGGACTTCATCTCCAATTCCATTGGTTTGGAATTGGATGTAGAAGTTTTCCCCATAAACTGAGTCTTGAGATATACGAGATGAAGTAGCCATAAACTCAAAAATCATTTCACTTTTCTGATACCTAGGCATAGGCCATAACATAGTGACTATAGTCCATAAGCAGTCTTAGCCTCAAACCGAGGGAGAATTTGATTGAGCGCTTAACAGTTTTGTGGAGGCAATCTATACATACAACAAGCTTTTGTGCAAACGCTACAAGACGACTTGCTGAATTATCTGTATATAGATTTTGAAAGAGTAGAAACTATTAAGCTTATGGAAACAAATCCCAATTTCAACATCCAGTAGTTTTAGATGCTGAATTGCAAATGACACAACTTTTCATTTGTTCCGTCACTACTAATCTGACGAATCTGCAATCTCTCAGGTTCTCTTTACCCTATAATATCAATTTGCATTTTAAAAGGTTGAATTTTTCATGTGATTTAGTTATGTTTTCAACTAAATCAGTTTCTCTGAGGTTGATTGATTAATTTGGAATTTCGAATGCTCTGTTATTAATTAAGCAATAGTTCATTTTGTGTACCATAGGTTCCAATACTTGACTCGTCAAGTATAAAGTGGGTACAGCCAAAGACTCTTGTTCGGTTTCGTGGAATGATACAGGATGTGCTTGGTAATGAATTCTATGCTGGTGCTTACAAGGTATCAATATGTATATATATATATATATATATATATTTTCACTTTGCTTTTGATGGTTTTTAATCTTTATTTGTCAATAACTGTTTCTTTTTATATTCTGTTAAGGATGGTTCAACATGGAGAACGAACAAGTACAGTGATGTTTCACAGTTTCCGGAGGGCTCTCCCACTGATATGCAAGTTTGGGAACGTCGTTTACTCTACTGTGTTCCAGTATGTTTTCTCTAATGCTGGACTTTTTTTAGTTTTATTTTGGTTGTTGTTGTTGGGCTCTTATAGATGTTTAAACATAGTAACATTTGATTGCAATGTAGGTCCCTGGACAAAATCAATGGACTGAATGTTCTTCTCAAGAGTTGAAGAACCGGTTTTTGGATCTAAATGGCCAAAACAGGGAAAAGCGTGTGAGGGTGGATGAGGAAATGACTGATTCCATGGGATCAAACGTAAGAAAGTTTCTTATATCTTCCCTATATGATACTGGTTTTTTTCTGAAGTAGTTGGTCAATAACTTTTTTAAGCTACTATTGCAGACTTTAGAAGCTGGGCTTAACGGCTATCCTTTCAAGAAAATGGTAAGGGTTTAGTCTCTCAAGTCTCTATTGGATTTAGATAACTTTTAGATAGCTAAGATATCTTTTCCTTACTGTTATTAACAATAATTAGATAACTTTTCCTTGCTGTTACTGGCAAGAATCATGAAGCATGGAGATATTGGTAATGAAATAATTCTGACTGTATCTGCTTTTATATATATATCAGAAAGTGGGGGAAGCTACCTCATCAGCTTCAGAATCTCAGGGTCCACAAAGTTCCGGTATTCCGCCTGCCACAAGTCCTGATTCTCTATCTTGTCTTGTGAAGGTAAATTTATATATTTTCATATTTGTTAATAGGTATACTCAAAGCTGCAAAATAATAGTTTGTTGACAAAAATATTATGTGGCCACGCAGATATATGATTCACCAGAGTCAGAATTGAAGCTAAATGATGTGGTTGAATTCCTTGGAGTGTTGACTTTCGATCCAAATGCTGTGATGGATATGGATACGCTTGATGAAAACTCTGATGGTCTTTCGGAAGCTGAATCTGTTCAAATGCCCTCTGGAAAGGTTCCACGCCTCCATTGTATTACCCACAGGAAGCTTGAAACACAACATTTCATGCATGGTTCTTCGTTATTAACTGAGGCAAGTACCATTGCTTTAGAAAATATAGCTCTCATATCTACACATTGTTCTTCTTATATTTGTATTTTGAACCTCTTGTTACTTTTTCATATGGCAGCCCAAATCCCCCCAAATATTCAAAGAGATCAGAGAGAGTTTGATGAAGTACCTTACCGGTCTACTTGGGAATGATCACGTCGCTGCACAGTTTCTTCTCTTGCATCTCCTCTCAAAGGTAATATAGTTAAACATGGATCACTTGTCTTTTCTTGTCAGCTGCTAATCCATTTTAACTTTCACATATTGGTCTCCACTATAGGTGCATGGGAGAGTAGATAACATTGCTGTTGGGAAGCTTTCTCTTAATCTTATACACCTTAACAAAGAAAGCATGTCTATCTTTGGTACCAAGCTCAGTGATGCCCTCAAAAGCCTCCTACCATTCACACAATCTATACCACTTACTATTGAGTATCTGAACACTGCTTCCCTTGGCCCCAAGAAAGACTATCGAATCAACAGGTAAGAATCCATCTCTAAGATCTCAGCAAGTGTTTTGAGTAATTCGTCTCTTGAGAGACCTTCAAGTAGTAGATTGTTTTTGTGACTCAGATTGATGCCTGGTGTTCTACAAATTGCGGATGGTACGCACTTGACATTGGACGAAACAGAGTTGCAACCAGGCACCTTGAACTCTGTTGGAGTTGAGAATGCACAGCTGCTTAAAAATCTCTTGGAATGTCAGAAGGTAGAGCAGTGTCATTATTCACACTACTAATCAGATTCAAAAATGAAAATGGAATCTGCTGCTGTTTTCAGGTGGAGTATGATTTCCAATATTATAAAATGGAAATGGCCACTGATGTTCAAATGCTCATCTTCTCCGAGGGGAAATCGAACATAATGCCCGCCGATTTGGTTATACCTTTTCAACCTTCCCAAGTGAATTCATTGGAAGTCATCTCACCAGAAACAATAGAAGCTTGGAGGTGCTACTTAGCTACTTGCAAATCGTTATCACACTCCATTGGGCAAGAGTTACAACAGGTATATATGTATGTATGGCAATAATGTTAGAACCTGGTGTTTCCAAAGCAATCCATTTTTCCTAGTCTAAAATTCATTTTTTTCTGTAAAATCTTGTTGCAGGTAGTGGAGAAGGATTTAGTTAAAGCAAGACAAACGGATCGTAGTTTAGGCAGCCAAGATTTGAGCAGGTACTAAATGTCTTCCTTAGGTATTATTCTATTCAAATATGTGCAAAATTCATTTTTTTTTTTTTTTTGGTTGTGTAGATTGTTGACAATGGCTCGCCTGATATCTGTGAGTTATGGTGAGACTACTCTTTCACTAGAGCACTGGCAAATGGGGTTTGAACTAGAAAGACTTAGAAAGGAGAGGCTCAGCTAAAACCGCTGATATATATTATGGCTTTTAGTATGTTTGGATTTTGTAGTATCCACTAAATTAATAGTATGTAGTATTAAGATTAATCGTTTCCTATCTATTTATTGAGAAAGGTCAAATCTGTGAAATTACCATTGAAGTTCTCTGATATAACATCACTTCACACAAACTTTCATGAAAGCGTGTCCCAAACCTATTTCCTCGTCTTCCTCTGTTCTGTGTCACTCATTCACTGCGCCGCTTCTTCTCATAAAACCCAAATACAAACAAAAAAAAAATCTTTCGGACCAAATTGGTGTGTTATAACAAATGGCAGAAAAATCGGAAGAGGCAAATCCGACGACTAGAGATAGTATTTACAGAGCTGCGAGGAGTATAAAGCGACGAGACAACTCTCTCTACAACGCTCTTCGTTCAATTTACCAAGACTCCATCTTTGTCCACGAGATCTCTCAGCTATGGCCTCAACTACCTCTCCTTGCCAATCTTCGTTGTGGTCTCTGGTATTCTCCCAGATTCGACGCCACCTGCTACTTCAAATCCACCGATGGTCATACCAATAATTTGTCATTTAACACTTCTCGCCTCAATCTTCATCTTCCTCTTCTCGCTGGTATATATCAATCTTTCGAATTTAATCTTCACCATTGTTTCAAAATTCTCTCTTTGGGATGAAGATTATCAATCAGGATGAACAAAAGTAGCTTCATTTAGTATCAAAAACATATCTTTATGAATCTGTTCATTGTTGTGTTGTCGTTTGATAGGAGAAAAAGGAGGATGTATCATTGTTGATTCTACTCGGAAAGGAAAGAGATTTCCAGATAGCATGTCGAAAACTATACCTATATGGTCATGTGTATTGAACCGCTCAATATTTAATCAGTTGAAGAGATTATGTAACACTGATCACCTCATTGATGCTGTAAGTTCATTTCTCTGCATTAGTAGAAGAATTCTTCTCATCTCTTGAGGAAATATTCTTGTAATTTTGTTATCATTTTTTGTTGGATTAGGATTTGGCTAGTGATGATGGTGATAACATAAAGCAATTGTTAGATAAATGGGATTGTTCGTTACATCTTCCACTTTGGGTTTCTAATACTGAGAAGGCCTCCATTGAAGCTAAGTTGGATGAGTGGACAAGACAGTTAGATGAGAGTGGAGCTGATATAGCTTCTCTTGCTTCATGTTTGAAGAAACCTTTACGCACTCTTTGGGTTTCACAGAAAACAGTCATATGGTTGAATGAAGTACCTGAGCATGATTCATGGGATTTTACTCCTCTCATCCTAGTCTCAGCTTCTGCTTCTGGTGAACTTCTACACAGTACTAATTCAGAGTTTAGTTGGAATTATATTCCAGGAGCTGGTGACGATGAAGAGAGTTGGGCTAGAGGTTTATCTCCAAATGTTTTCTGGACACATGTTGAAGATCTGATTCACTCGGGGCCTGATTTATGTAACCAGAAAGTTGCAGAGATTGTTGAAAATGATAGAGTGTATCGAGCGCAGAGAGGTCAGGAAGCTCCTCAGATTGTTGTCAAATGCTCAAAATCTAATGGGGGAGTCAATCACGCTAAGAGTGGTGATATCATATCTCTTAGTGCACCAAAACCCAAAATTGGGATGGTAAATGTTGATGAAGAAAGCTTAGTATCTTGGTTTGCATCCACAAATCTTGCTGTTGGAGTATCACAAGTAGGTGAGTTTAGTTTCTTACTATTATAAGTGTTGTCTCTTTCTTACTACAAATGTTGTCGCGTCATCCTCTCATCAAGTCTTCTCGGCATTTTGTGTTGCAGCTGGCAAGGCAACATCTATTGACTGCATATTAAACTGTGATCAAAATCCCATCTCAGTCCCACTTTCATATCTTGAAGAGTATTTGCATCTGCCCATGAAGGTATGCCTTTAAGACAAATCCAAACTCTTGCATGGTACATAGTTTTTTTCCTCAGCATGTTCATTAAAAGTGTGTGCTTTCCAGGGTTCAAAATTTGATAGATTTTCCATATCGAGAAATCTTCGTTCTGCGGTTGATTTTGCTAAGCTAAAGATGAGTTTGGGGAAGAAGCTCTTAGTTTGTTGTCAAGATGGTAAGTTTTGTACTGTAGTTCTATTCTTCGTGTGTTGTAAGTTCAAGCATAATTTGTAGCTAGCAGTACGTTTTATATCGGTCTAATGTATACTGTAATTTGATGATAGGGGAAGATATCAGTGTATGTGTTTGTTTGGCCATCTTGGTATCATTATTCAATGAAGAAGGTACTGCATTATATATTTGTCTGTTTTTTCGGTTCCACAGACTAAACCGTGATGATGGTGTCTTTAACCGGAACATTTTTGTTTAACCGGGACCTTTGTATCATGATGCTGAGAACATTTGAGTCATTTGCAGGGGCCTTTGATGATGGTAAATCCTTTGAAGAAAAGAGTATAACAAAAATGGAAATGCGACGGATGCTAATATTCATATGCAAGTATGCTGTGAATGCTCGACCTTCTAGAGGAAATCTAAAACAAGTTTTTGGTTTTCTCTCCTCGCAAAGCCAAAATTCTGACGATTGAAGTAGTAGCTGTTAGCCTGTTACATTTACATTTATGGCATTGTTTGTTGCAAATTTTTATTTAATGAAAATATACAGTACTAACATTTACGGTATAGTTTATATTTTCTTCTATTATATAAATAATAAAATAACCCAAAACCTTAAAATTTAGAGTTGTAACAAAAACTATTAAACATTCTTGATTAGAGATTAATCATGTGTGTAACATATGTAAAGCATTTAAAGTAACTTACCAAAATATACATAAATACATACTAAAAATTGCAATATATATATATATGTATATGTTTTGTAATTTGTGGTAAATTAACTAAAATAGAGTTACAACACAACATAGATCAAAAATCTTATTATTATATTTTTTGATATTTAATAACCAAGTATTTAGATTGAAAAACATTTATATATCATTAATCATAAACAATAGTTTACCAAAAATATACATGAAGTATACTAAATTTTACAAAATACTTATATATTTTGTATTATATAATCCAAAATTAACCCAAGATAATCTCTAGGAAATGAAGAGAATTTTCATGTTTACTAAAAGTTACAATATATATTTATATATTTTTGTACTATATAACTAACTACAAATGAAGAGAGATCAGTACGTAGTGTCATTATGGAGCAGAGGATTATCGAAGATCTGAAGGAGTCTTCATTGGAGACAGTCTTCTGTCTTCTTGGCAAAGGTGCCTACGGCTTTGTGTCTCTTCAGAATGATTCAAACTTGGGGAAATCTTTCGTCAAGAAGACAAGTATTCTCAAACAATCCAAGACTCTCGAGAAGGAGCTTAGGATCATGCTTCGTTTCCACAACAATCCCTTCATCGTCCAAGCTTCAACCGATCATCTTTACTTCGAGACTAACACCAAAGGCATGAGTTTGTGTTACATCTACATGGAGTATGCTTCTTTAGGTAACCTCGACAAGTTGATCTCGGATGCTGGAGGGAGATTGCCTGAAGATAGTGTCAGACACGCCACTCGTATGATCCTACAAGGACTCAAGGCCCTTCACTCTGAAGGTTACGTCCATTGTGATCTCAAGCCATCCGATGTACTTGTCTTTCCTTCCAACACTCGTGGAGAGTCGTGGGATCTCAAGCTTTCTGGTTTCAATTTATCCAAAGAGCCTACTGCAGATTCTAGTTTGTTGTTTCCTGGAACCCTCGAGTACATGCCGCCTGAGGCTATTGACCAGGACAGGTTTGTTGGACCAAACAGATTGATCGGACCGGGTCGTGATATATGGTCTCTAGGGCGTACGGTTCTCAAGATGTTTGGGGGTATTCCTGAGGAGATAAAAGATTCTAACACATGGAGGTTATACGACGATATCTCTCCTATGGCCACAGACTTCGTGAAGCGGTGCTTGGCATGGCGTCTTTCAGATAGGGCCACCGTTGATGAGCTATTGGACCATCCTTTTGCTGCTAAAAGCCTGCCAAGGTTTCTTTCTTTCCTAAGGTTTCCTTCTTTCATAAGGAACATAGCCAGGGAACAATTGAACGGAAAACATGAAGAAATGATTCCAAAACCTCAAGGCTTGGACTGGTGAAAAGGAACATGAACTAAAGGCTCGGCAAAACTATTTCTTTTCCAATTCTCAATTTCCAAAAATATTCTCGGATTAGAAGGACCAAGAATTGTACTGAGCAAATTGCAAAACTATTTAGGTTTATACATAACAAAATCGAAAATAAACAACTAATAAAAACAGCTTTTGAGATTCGTATGTCAATATTTTGAACCAAACATAAGAACAAGAAAATCTTGAAAAAACGAAAGTATAGTAGAAGCTGATTGCAGGCTTCAGACACGAGGTGCAGTACCAGCTCCTACTGCAGGACGAGGAGCTTGTCCAGGCTTAGGAGCATCTTCCTGATAATCATAATTTCCAAAACACATAAGCTAAATATAATTTAGACAACAAAAACGAGAGAAAACAGGCTAGAGTCCGATGGGATAGGGTGAGTTTGAGACCAGAAAAGAAAGTATTATTCTAAACAAATATCATACTATAATAGGATGTTAAAAACCATAACTCCTAAGGTTTGGCTTCAGCAGAATTCAACTGTAATCCAACTTTAACTTAAAGTTCTAACTTTTGTGCATCTTTAACACTAGTGAGCCGAGTTAAACATTACTATCTCAATAGAAAAACGCAAACTTGTCGAATCCTACAGCTACTAAACAATTGGGATGATTCAAGTACAAGAGAGAGAGAGAGAGAGAGATTGATTACCTTGCGTCTGACAAAACGCGGAGGAGGAGTACGAACCCTACGGTTAGTGCGAGATCGGACTCTGACAACGTGAGAGTGGATAGCACAAGAGACACAGTATTGAGTCTTGGCATATAACTTAGGTAATGTGTAACCTACGAATTCAAACAAGGAATAGTTTCAAAATTTCTAGTGACTTCATACTAACCAAATCCTAATATTCGAGGAGAAAAAAAAAAGAGAGATACCATCGTAGACACTAGCTTCTTGAACATCTCTAATGGCAGCTTGCTCGACTATGTTCCTAACGATGAACCTCTTAATGGCCTTGTCCTATCCAAAATAAAATTACCACCTTAGGTCAAATCAAAGTTCACAGATAAAGTTGAACTAGTAAGAAACACACACACACAAAGGTTTAGTACCTTAGGGCAACATTTGCCACAGTTGGAGCATCTGATTGGTTTGACGTGGCCTCGGTTGTGCTTGTTCCTCCCACCGTTCCTACGCTTGAAAGTCTGCAATAACAAAACAAACACACACATCAATTCTTCATTATCTGATCTTAACACCTAAACGAAGAGAAATCGAAGACGATGAATACCATCTTGTCTTCAGATCTTCTGACTGCTGCTGCTGCTGCTCCTACTCCTACTCCTACTCCTACTCCTAGGGTTACTCTCGATGATGAGCTCTTCTCTTTTTTTTTACTGCTTGGGCTTTATTTTTTTATTGGGCTTTTTATCATAGTTTGCTCGGCCTTTATTTTTTCTTGTTTTTTAAATAAATGCTGACGTCAGCTTTTATATCACTCTTTACAGAACTTTATTTTTATTCAAGGTCGGTCGGTCGGTCCTACACCAACCGAGTAAACCCCATTGTTGTTTTTAATTTTCATCGTTCCAACAAAACATTTAATTACACAGTTGTTTTTTCCCCTGCAAATTGATATGTAACCTTAACAAAAAAATAAAGAGGATATCGTGGAGAAATCTTAATGGAGAGAGTAATTTGAAGTAAACATTCATTTTATTCAACTAGTCCGATAAAAGCAAAATTAAGCAACTAATTAGCACAACTAAAGTGGAAACAACCTAAAAGAAAAAGGAAATATTGTTTTCTTTCCGAGCAAGTCAAGAAAACAAACTAAAAACCCTATTTGAACAAGACTCTTAAAATAAGACAAATCTTTCTTATCCAGCGAAGATGTAAAATGATCACCAGAAGGAAGCTGGAAGCATTGGATTCCAGTCCACTTGATCTATTCTGGTTGGCAATAATGCATCAGGAGTGAGTTTTTGTGTGATAAAAGGATGTTTCAAGAGCTGAGACGCTGTGGCCCTGCGTGAGATATGGTTATGACACCGACACAAGAAATCTTTTGCCACCGGATAGATACCTTCATTCCCTAGCCAGTCGTAATAACCTCCTTCAAGTATCTGCTTCTGAGGTTTACATCCAAACATCTCATGAACCACACTCCCTAGAGACCATATATCACGAGCCGGCTCTATCGGTGCGTACGAACAAAAAGATTCCGGTGGCATGTAGAGAGGCGTACCAAGAGACCTACAGGTAGAATCAGATTTTGGGTCTTTGGATAAACCAAAATCAGCAAGCTTGAGATCGAACGGCTCTCCATGAGTGGTGGAGGTAAAGAGGAGTAGATTAGCTGGCTTGATATCACAGTGAACGTAGCCCTTGGCGTGAAGAGCCTCGAGTCCTTGTAGGATCATACGAGTTGCACGTTGGATCATATATATAGGCAGTGGTTTACCACCAAACTCCTCTGAGATCATCTTCTCCAGAGTTCCTTTGTTAGCGTACTCCATATTGATGTAACAAATTGGCTCTTCGATGTGGACACGATAGCTCGTAGCTCGCACAATGCAAGGATGCTTGTCAAAGATATCCATGATATGGAGTTCCTTCAAAAGATTACTGAAGAATTTCAACGGACATGTCTTCCTCGCATAGACTCCTGATTCAGAATCCATTCTGAGAGTTACAGAACCGTAGCTCCCTCGGCCAAGAAGATGAACCGGCAACAAGCAATTTTGCTTCGTCATACTAAAACTAAGTATTGGATACTCTTATCTGCTTTTTGTTTTCTGAGTAGTAAAGAACGATATATCACATACTCTATCAATCATCTGTTTATATACAGCTTTTGGTTATCACTTCCTTTTTCAATTGGAACTAGGACAACTTCTCCTTTTTCAGTTTGGAGTTGAAAAACCATACACACGCTAAGATAAATCTAACTACCTTGTTATCTGAATCTTTTCATAATATTTTTAGTTTCCTTTTTTCAGTTCCTTATCCAGCCTCTTTTTTCAAAAAAATAATTTCCACTGATTTTTTTTAATTCTTTTGTTATAAAATTTCATTTGGGATAATGTATATAATCTAAAAATCTCTAAATTTTTATAACGGAAAACGCTGATTAAATTTCTTTTATTCCTCATGTATTTTAATCATAGTTTCACACCCTTTTCCCCGTTAGGAGTTCTAGGAGAAATTTCTTTTTCCAAATAGGAATTAACAAACCATAAGTTAAACATAACTGCTATAAACCGAATTTTTAATATTGAAAATTTATATTACTTAAACATTGAGAGGTAAAATAATAATACCTTTATCAAAAGATAATTTTAAATATTTTTAAGAAAGGAAAAGGAAATCTTTTGGTTTTGTTTAACTTGGATAGAAAACTGTTACATTTATAAGTTGCTCTAGGGATTGGTCGTTGTGTAAATTCCATATTAACGTTTTCAGAAGAGAATTTATATTAGATTATTTAGAGTCAATTGCTTGTTCAAATGCGTAACACTTTTAATCTCCAAATTTTTAAGGAGCTCTGAAAATTTTGAAATACATAAGTAGAAAACTAGAGCCTACATACATATATATACATATGAAGATCTCTTACACGTTAATCACTATTCTCTTCAAGTAGTTTCCAAACCAAAAATACAGTTAAAATATAGAAAATAAAATTATACACCTCAAATGGGTAAAGATGAAAGCCGAAGTGAAAAATAAAGCATAATCTTCCCTCTTCCCTCTTTTCTCTTAATATCTAATTCCTTGAGCAACCTCAAAGAAGTGTGCAACATTCTCTTCAGGAGTTCCAACTTTAATACCATGCCCCAAGTTCAGAATGTGTTTATCTCTCCCAGCTTTCTTCACAGTATCATGAATCCGGCTTGTGATAAATTCTTTCGATCCGAATAGAACTCCCGGGTCCACGTTTCCTTGAACCGCAATGTTTCTTCCTAGTCGGTCTCTTCCTTCAGCCATGTCCACAGTCCAGTCCAAGCTCACAACATCTACACCGGTCCGAGCTAGTCTCTCTAGCAAACCTCCTGATCCACTTGCATATAGAATGAGAGGTAGGTTTGGGTGAGTTTGTTTCACAGCTTCCACAATCTGCTTAAGATAAGGTAAGCTAAACTCCTCGAAATCCACTGGGCTAAGCTCGGTAGCCCAAGAGTCAAATATTTGCACAGCTTGAGCTCCGCTATCCGCTTGATAGCGTATGTACGTGATCATCGAGGTTGTGAACTTCTGGAGTAAAGCATGTAGAACCTGAAAAGAAAGAAAAATTTCTAAATTTTAATAACGGAGAACGCTGATTAAATTTCTTTTATTCATATTTTAATCATATTTTCAAACCTTTTTCCCCGTTGATAGGATTGTAACACGGTTTTCGTATCACCAATGATATGTATACATCAAAGGAGACATGCACATAGCTACCTAAATTTTTTTTTTATTACAAACTCTTAACCATTATACCATACTCACAACTCACAAGGCTCACATAACATACCATAAATAGCAAATGCTTTGTTTGTGTGAAGGTTACAGAGATTATTTGTGGGCATATTTAGGCTGCAGATAGAATCTTAAGCTTTTGTTAGCACCTCCTTAGCTTTGTTTACCCACACGCTATATATATCGTCCGCGAACAAAACAAAATGCACCTTAATAAGAGTAACACAATATGAGATCAGAAAAGTGTTAGTCAGTTGGTGGGGTTTAATCCATGGAAGTGTGACAATCAAAAGCTAAGAGAAGCAATTTTTACCTCTTTAAAGTCATTAGAGAACTGTTTGATTGTTGATATACCGATTGCAGCAGCTTCATCAAAAGGGTATCTAACAAAGACAATACATTGAGAACATAAGATTTCTCTTTCAGTTTGCACTTTGAACAGTCTTTCCAAGAGTATTCAATCACTAATGGTATAGGTCTTGTAGCCTACATATCATACTCGATAAGTAAAAGTAAAACTAAATAGAGAAACAATAAAAACTACCAAGTCTCAGGTTGTGAAAACTTTACCCATAAACCCCACAAGAAATGGCAGGAAATGCAATGTAGTTGATGTTGTTTTCTTTTGCCACTCTCAGACTATTTCTGTACCAAACATAAAGATGAAATGTTAGTTTATTAGAGCTAACAATAGAAACTGTGTTTAGGGCCTTTAGGCTTAGGCTTAGGCTGACTGGTAAGAATTTGCGAGGGAATGTTTAGGGTTGACGTCTGAGTCATAGACGGGTCCAACGGTGTGAATCACACGGGATGCAGGCAAGTTAAAACCCCTGTTCCATTATATAAACCCAACTGGTTCCATCACTCAACCATCCCAATTTCAAAATACCTCCGTTAATATTGATACATGAGAAGAAAAATAGTAAACCAACGGAGTAATTCTTGCTTCTCCGGTTGGACAACGGACTCCAGGACGAACTTCAGGAACCTCATAGCATGCTGCTCTAAGTTGTGGCCCCGCAGCTCTATGTATTGCTGTCACAGACATAATCAAATTTTGGAATTTGGAGTTCAGTTTATACCAATACAGTCACACAATGACAATGGAATTATTGGAGAACATTGAAGAATACAAAAATCCTAAAAATACCTCCATCAGCACCACCACCACCTAACATACGTTCATTTGCTGGGTTAACCTGAAGAAACAAAAAAAAAAAAGCTTAACTCAAAGCAATAATATAACCAAATTAAGAGACCTAATTACAATGTGTATGTTCCAAGAGCCTATCAAACCATTTACAGCACCAAGGGATCTAAATTTAGAATTGATTGAGAGAAGAGAGACTTACAATAGCATCGGATGAGGCATCAACGGACCATTTGGTGATATCTCCTTTAAGGATCTTAAGAAGGCTAGAATCAGATAAATTGAAAACAGCTCCTTCGTCTCCAGAAGCAATGGATGATACAGTTGTCAACCGAGAAGAACTCATAGGAGAAGATAGAGTAGACAAAGAAGCGGTACGAAACCCTAACGCGGCCGAGTGTAAAGTATTGACGGCGGAGATCAGAGAAGCTCTCGACGAAACCGAAGTTGAGCTAAGGATCGAGCTCGAGTGTAATCTAGAGAGACTCAAGCTTCCCACTCCTCGGGCTCCACAGGTCAACCACAGTCTTCTCATTTAGTCATCCAAATTCTATCTAACTCACAGGTTTTGGCCCATTACTAATAGCCATACTTATGGGCCTAATCATGGGCCCAACCAGATGATAAAGCACTTGATGTAAGATTCCTTACATATCAAACACGTTTGTTCTCAAAGTTTGTTGTCTTGTCCCCATTGTGAATTTGGGATAAAACGAATACAACAAGCTTACTACATGAGATTTTAGTTGAGAAAATGGCCTATTATTGGCGGGAGGGGATGAAAAATAGCCAAACCATTTTAAAATAACAGTTGAGATAACTGTAAGTAGTGCAAACAATCACAAGGTTATCATGACAGAACACAAATAGTATATGCTTTATTTAAGCCTCAGATGGAATTTTAAGCTTTTTGTAGCACCTCCTTTGCCTTGTTTACCCACACGCTATATGTATCATCCGCAAACAAAACAAAATGCACCTGAACAAGAATGTCAATAAGAGATCATAACTTACTATCTACACTGAATCCATGGAAGTAAAATAATCTGGACAAGAGAAGCCCTAATTTACCTCTTTAAAGTCATTGGCGAACTCTTTGGTAGTTGATATGCCGATTCGAGCAGCTTCATCAAAAGGATATCTAACACCAAAATCAATATAATTGGGAACATAAGGTTTCTCTTTTCACTTTGCACATATAGTTTCCAAGAATTAGTCTAGAGGAAGCCTAGATAGGGAAACATAAATCTCCAAGTGTGGCAACTTTACCCGTTAATCCCACAAGATATGGCAGGGAATGCAATATAATTGATGTTGTTTTCCTTTGCCAGTTTCAAACTATTTCTGTGGAAAAAACAGAGATAGTAATTGTTTGTTAAGAGTAAACAAGAGAAGACAGTGTATAGACTTACTTGTAAGAATTAGTGAGAGATTCTTTAGGGTTGACATCTGAGTCATAGATGGGTCCAACAGTGTGAATCACTAATTCTTACAAGTAAGTCTATACACAACCCCTGTTCCATTGTTTTCAATCAAACTGGTTCATAACTCTTTAACAATCCCAGTTTTCGACAATACCTCAACTTAGTACATTTATACATGAGTAGAAAAAAGAGTTAACCCACGGAGAAATTCTTGCTTCCCCGGTTGGACAGCGGACTCCAGGACGAACTTCAGGAACTTCATAACATGCTGCTCTGAGTTCTGGACCAGCAGCTCTGTGTATTGCTATAACAGACACAATGAGATTTCCATTCAGATTGGGAACAATATAATATACCAACAGAATCACACAATGGCAATGGTCTAGGAGTGAAATGAAGAGGAACATGGTGGTAAAATTACCTCCATCGGCACCACCACCACCTACCATACGCTCATTTGCTGGATAGACCTGAAGATACAAACTACCTAAGTGTCTTAAGTCAAAGTAATGATGCTGTAATCACAAAATAAATCAAATTTCGTCTGATCGAGAAATAGGAGACTTACAATAGCATCGGAGGAAGCATCGACATACCACTTGGTGATGTCGCCTTTAAGAATCTTTAGAAGGCTAGAATTGGACATTTTGAAAACTACAGCTACTTCGTCTACGGAAGCCATTGATGAAAAGTCTTTAAAAGCCTTGCTCCGGAAACGAGGGAGGTGGCCCAGATCAGAGTAGCTCTCGAAGAAGCCTTAATCGATCAGAGGATTGAGTTCAAGTGCAATCTCATTTCACTCCTCCCTAAATTCACTCATCAGAGTCTAACATGTTTCAAGTCTGAATTGTTAATGGGCCTGACCATGGGCTGACGCTAGTTTCGTATGAGATTGAGATGGCACTCAATGTTAGATTTCATAAAATATCAAACACATTTTTTTTTTTTTTTAATTCTCAAAGCTTGTTTGTTTGTCCCCTTTGTGATGTGACGAATACAAGTTTACTACTACAAGAGACAGTGCCCTATTTTTGGCGGGGGTGCATAAATACTTAAACCATTTTAAAACAACAGATGAGATTATTGAAGAATCGAGTATTGGTTGTTCTCGGCGAGGGGTTGAAGTTGCGGCCTTGTGGTGGAGGTGGCAAATCCTTTGCCTTGTTCACCCACATTGTGTACGTATCTTCGGTAAACATAACAAAATGCACCTGAGAAATATTTAACACTTGTCAGTAACACGTCGAGAAATACTAACTTTTTACTATGAGAAAACTTCTTGGACATTAGCATTTCTTAAGCACAATAACTTACCTCTTTAAAATCTTTGCCATATTGCTTAACCGTGGAGATAGCTATAGAAGCAGCTTCGTCCAAAGGATATCTAAGAATGAGATGAACAACAAAAGGTTCATGTCATTTTCAATGTTCTTCTCTTTGGATACAACAAGGTAGATCTAAAGTTTTTCTATTTATCCTAATATCTATAACGTTACCTGAAAATACCACAAGAAATCGCAGTAAATGCAATATACCGAATGTTATTCTCCTTAGCCACTCTAAGACTGTTCCTGTTACCAAAACCAATAAAGAAAAAGCATAAGTGAAGTTACCAAAATAGCTACTCGTACTCTATATATAGAGAAATGTGTGTTTCTTGCTTACTTATAAGCGCTTTCTAGAAGTTTCTTAGGATTCTTCTCGGCGTTATAAATGGGTCCGACCGTGTGAATCACGTGAGATGCAGGCAAGTTGAAACCCCTACTCCATTTCCATTATTAAGCAGATACCAACCAACAAACTCAAAACTTGGAAAAATTCAGAACAATAATTATACAAAAGAGGAGAGAAGCGAAAGTGAAACTAACGGCGTAATTCTTGCTTCTCCAGTGGGACAACGGATTCCAGGACGAACTTCTGGGACTTGATGACATGCTGCTCTCAGCTGTGGTCCAGCAGCGTCATGTATGGCTGTTCAATAAATACTTAGAGATCCCATCATCTTATTATATAATGCTTATTCAGAAAAACAAAAAAAATAATAAGAGAATTATTGAATTGAAGTACCTCCATCTGCACCATGACCACCTAGCATACGTTCATTTGCTGGATTAACCTGAAGCAATCAATCAAATTTCCTCATTATCAAGTTCAGACTTAAGAAAATGTCAAAAGGAATCAGCTTTCTTGGTGTCTGATCATTCCAATAACTATCAAATCTTCCAAAAAATAAACTTTACTGTTGTAAAACGAAAAGAAACTACCCAGAATTGTAACCCTGTAAATTTGATCTAACGGAGGAAAAGAGAAAGAGAGAAGACTGACAATAGCATCGGATGCGCCATCGACGGACCAATTGGTAATGTCGCCTTTGGTAATCTTAAGAACACTATATTCCGATAACTGGAAAGCAACTTCTTTGCCGTCAGCCCCCATTACTGGTTTAGCTTTACGTCTCCGGTGATAAAATTGCCCTTTCTGAAAACAGAGACGAATATACAATTCTTCTTCACGCGGTTAACGACCGTTGACTCAAAAGTCAATATGCTCCTTGTTGAATAAAGTATTGAACTCATTTATATGATCGGCGAAGCATTTTGGAATACAAAATACAAATATAATATGCCAAAAGGCTAAAATTCAACAAACATGTAAATACAATTTAAAAAACCTTACTTTTTTTTTTGTAGGTACTGTGAATACAACCAATCATTGAAGCAACAATCCGTAGGAAAAAAAAAAAAGCTAAACTAGCGGGTGCTTGCGAGCCACCTCAGCAATACGCAGCCACGTCAGCACCCAAAAACAGAGAGATGATGATGGAGCTAGTCTTGGAGTAATTAGAATTGACCGCCTTGGTAGGTTTGTCCGAACTGCCAATTAGAAGGAGCCACGTCATTGCTAACGACGGTGCGACCATCGCTGGTAGTGACTTGAAAGGAGAGGCTTTGGTCGTTGAGGTAAGAATTGCTCTGCCAGTTCTGTCCCCAATTCCTAGACATTGCTTGCCATGACTGTGTTTTTGAGCCTTTGATAGAGACGGAGTGCACGTCTCCTGCTCCTCCTACGTTGGAGATTAGAACCAGGTTGAAATATGAATGTCCGTTGATTGTAAACCTTATTCCTCCTTTCTTCATGCACGGTACTCTGCAATCACACCACATAACCCATTTGTTTTATTATGGCCATGGATTTTTTTTCTTTCAATTATTTGAGTAGGTACATAAAGAATATAGTATGGTTTTAATTTTATAAAATACCACATATGACACAGTACTAATAGCTTCAAGAAAAGTAAACGGACCTTCGGAAAGAGACAGGGACAATGCCGGCACGATACTGAGCGATTTGGAGAAAAGCTGGCTCGGCGAGGTCGAAATGCTGAAGAGGAGGATTACACCATCCACCATTATCGTTGGAGAGGCCAGGGTTTGGTGGGCAAAAGTTAGTGGCTGTGACTGTAATAGTAGACGACAGACACCATCTGGGGTCATCGTTGCATTTCATCTCGTAGCACGCGCCGCAAGTGAGTCCGTTGTTAAATAAAGCCGTACTTAAAGCCGCCGTGTTCGTCCCGTAACCTTGGCTGTACAAATTTCCATAGCCACAAGCCCCACCTGAATATTTTGGATCAATGCTACTTGTTAGCTACTAACATACGCGTTTATAAAGAGATTAATTTAGCTATCATACGCATTTATGCTTGTTATTGGTCATACCCATGGTGCCGGAAGCATCACCACCGCCGTAGAACGTGGCGTGACCACCTTGCCAACCTCCGTCGTCTCCATGAGTTCCTTTAAGGAAGAATAATAAGCTGAATATGGATAAAGTTGAGATTATAGAATATTTGGAGTCTGTTGTAACAGACATTTTTTGGTATTTATTTAGGAGGGGTTGGTTACTTCGGTTGCAAGTATCGGATCTGATTTGCTGAGAATCGTGAGACTGATATGGAATCAAACGGAAGGATTGAGTATATATAGGAGTTCTCGAGTTTATTACTAGTGGTGGTGGGTAGAGAAAACATTATTTTAAACTTATTGGTCTGTCTCTTCTTTCACCGTTTTAGACACTCGTATATATTATTCAATATTTCTGGCTAATTTCTTTCTCGTTAAGTCCCAATGTATATACTTCTTAATTATTTTTTGGTATTCATACAGTAATTGTAATCACGTTTTCTCCCAAGAAACCGAGCATCAAACTCGGAATGGGCAAATTGGTGACTTATGTGGGGATTACTAGAAGCTAAGTCAACAATTTAGGCCACCGTTTTATCCCAAAAAATGTGTATATAAAAACAAAACACTGCAAGCCACCGTTAATATTCTTGAGTAGAGTCAGGATTATTTAGTTCGCATTTTACTTTTTGTTGCGGCCATATTTATATTTGAATGGTATTATGTTTGTGGACAACAAAATTAGACTGTTAACGAAAATAGGGAAAGAAAAATGTATGGATTTATGATATAAAAAGATCAGAGGACTTTGAAGGTTGTGGCCACATGCAAATGCTGCGGTTAGACCAACTGCAATTCCTTCCTAATCATGTGGCCCCTACTTGCACATGCTTCAATACACAAGTCTTTATTCATTTGTCTCTTCCTTCATTTTACGTTGGTCATATGATCATATCTTCTTATTTGTGCCGAAGGTTATATAAATCGACAAAATGTTTGTTAATTAATGATTTTCCTGTGTTCAATGTTACTAAATACAGAGTATTACCTTTTTATATATAAACTACAGAGTATTACTTAAAAAAAAACCTACTCCTTATAAGCGGTAAACTAGTTTGGATAAATTATTAATGAATTTCACATACACTGTAGTAAACAAATTTCAGTGGCAATCTTGCTCGTGTTGTTTACGGAGTTTTGTTTTTAAGATTGTAAGCGAGAATAATTCACACTTCCGATTTCATATCACTTTTATTTTATTTTGTTCCGCTAACCTTAAAAGTATTGGATAACCGGATCAAAATTTTAATCTAACGAAATATCGGGAGTTGACTATATATAGATAAAGATATTAGATAACATTTTATATTCATCTAATCAATAATTGGTAGCTACAACACACTTTTTCTTTCTAATGATGTTAAGTATTAATTAGCTAATAATCATGATTCTTAAGAATAGTTAGGTTTGATCTCGTTATTGGCAAACGTACCAAGTGCCAACGATGAATTGTAATTATGGATTTGATAACAATTAGTTCTTTTTCATACACCGTGCCGAAATTTTGTATGTTTACATGTATATGTACATCACATGTGTATACTTAATATAGAGCTAGTTTTTCTTTTTTAAAGTCGAGACAGTTTATATTTTTACTTATTTATATATTATGACTTAAATTTTTTTATATAGTTTAATGATCATTTGGCTCTGAATTTCAATGGTTTTCACGATCATACGACAGTGTGTGTCAAGTATATCCAAAAATAAGTTTTAAGAAATCATTATTTAGTAGCAATGCGAGACAATCTTACGTTTCTATAACCCTTTTTCTAGAATAAACGAAGGTGTGTCATGAACATAAACTATCGTGCGCAAGATGTATTAAAAACCCATATGTTTCTGTATTTCCAAAAAGGAAGTGAAACTCTTTTTCAATATGTTTTCACCGCAAGTATTTAACGGTTTTTAACCCCAAAAAAGAGTATGAACGGTGAAATTTCATAAGAAATTTAGGATTCATCCTATTGTGTTTATCTAATTGTATTACAAAGTGTGCCATAACTAGTTTTTTGTGATGGAAAAGTAATATTTCGTGTTAAGAGGTTGTTAATTGACGAGTTTGATTAGGAATGCGATTATTCTTAGCTATTTAAATTACCTGGATTGAGTAGACAGGCCATTAATAAATTAAATATAGTAAGTAGGTCAGTAGATGGCCCTACCATGTTACGAGCACATGCAAATCCGTCGACGTTTAAGGCTCTCATGCATTTTGATTATACGTCATTTTCGTGGCCCTTTATACATCCTATTAACTACTCTTATGTGCCTGTGTATTGTATGCGTATGTGTATGCCTAGAATGTAATCAAATTAATTAACATATCCATTTATAGGTGACTTCATGATTCCCTAAAACGTAGAGTTGTATTTTGATTTTGGTAGAGCAACCAAGATATTTTTATAATTTTATTGCACGTTTAGCGAATTTAATTAAGAGTACTTTTACAAAAAAAAAAAACAAGTTTAGATGCCGTCATATTTAAATTTTAAGCTCATTTATAACGATTTACAGAGAGAACAATTAGGGCAACTCAGTAGCTCACACCATTACAAAGTACGAATCTATCAAACGAATTAATTTCTAACCAAAATACACCTATGAAAGAACCACAGCTTATTTTAAAAAGATTCAAATGTTAATGTGTGCTAATTTCATACATATTTTCTTATCTGACTTGACGTAAATGTTATTTTATGTGAAGCAGTCATTTGCGCATTTGAGGGAGATGAATAACATGATGTATATTTTTTCATTAGTATAAATTCATAATATTATTGTATCGACTTACAAAAATCACTACATATGTCTTATAGTAGCTAATTTTCCATCAAGAAATAAAAGAATAAATGTGATAAATCAGCCAAATCAAGCTGATATGTTAATATATACTATATTTTTGATCGATAGTGGGATTAGAGAACTACCGTCTCTGTTTGGGTAAGATGTTCTTGACAACGAATCTTTAAAAGTCGTTGAGTTCTTTATTTAAAGGTTACTCTGGTTATATATTTAGCTACTACTAAATTAATTAACCGGACGACTGTAAGATAAGTTTTTTTTGTTATATTGTACCAATTTTATAAAAGAAATCACCATTGATATCGACAAAACTAAAACATAAATTTCACTCGTCTATTTTGAACCAGGATAAGAGCAAGAATCTATTGAAGCAAAAAAAAAACTGTTTAATTGTATCCACAAAACGGTCACGTGAGGTCTATCCAGAATATACCCAAATAAAACTAAAGGGGCCACACTCTGAGTAAACCATCACAATGCTTTATTTGTTAATTAGTTGCTTGCCCCAAAACTGGTGGGACTGTCCATAATTACATGCCTTGAGAATGGTCACTGTCGAAGGAGAACATCGTTTCAATGATCCAGCCGACACCAGATAAATAAACTTCAACTATTCTTAAGCTTTTCTCATGTGAATATATATTGTTCAGAATTTCTCATGTGAGTATTTAATTTGTTGTTTGGTAGTTAGGGTACCGTATTAGTGGCCTTAACATGACAAGTTCGGTTCATGTAATATGTATCTTGACTCGATTCAAACACGTAAACCCTGTTTTTAGTTTTCAACCTTAAAAGTGAGATTGCATAATCTTAATTATGTTCTGATGAAGTTATTTTGGTTTATTGCAGCGGTTAAAGAGAAGTGAAAAAGGAAAATCTGATTCCCGACATTAGGGTTCTTGGTGAAAGTCTTAAGAAACTTGTGGCTGAAGCCAAAATAATATAGGAACCCCTAAATCGAGATAACACATAAGAGACTTGCAAAACAAAAACACTTTCTGATCTGGTTCAAGTCAAAGCCAAAAGCCAAATCCATCCACCTTTTACAGGGATGATAGAAGAAGCAAATAGGGAAGCAAGAGAATATAATATAAAATGAAACGAAAATATCTGTTCCACATTAGACGGTTAATACATCTGTGGTCTCTCAATTGAAACCCCGAAACCCCCAATAAGAAACCAGTTTTACAAAATAAAAATGAGTCTAGATGGTCATGGAGGATGTTACTTTTTAACTAAATAGTTTTTCCGAGGAATAGCAAAATAATAGGTTTATCGACAAAGCAGAACCAGAGAAAGGTAGCTTCACATGGTGCTGCTGCTTTCGCTGACGCTGTCAGACCTACCAAAGTTTGAGCCTCTGCTACAGCTGCTAATGTCAAGCCCCTGTAACCTTCCAAGAGGGTTTTCATGCATTGCCTCTGAAAAGGAATGAGACTGATGAGGTGACGCACTGGAAGTAGCATGATGCATAGGCTGATGAGCGGTGGGAACGCTTGGGCGGGAGGATGATGATGCCATGTTGGGGTTTTGGTTGTTGTTGGGTTGGAAGAGATGGAACTGATGAGTCATTTGTTGAAGGTTCCGAGCATCGGTTTGCTGCTGAAAGAAGGACTGCTGTGGTTGCTGTTGAGAGTATTGCATGTGTGCCATTCCAAGGTTGTAAGCATCAGCAGCTGAGACTTCTCCAATGTCGAATTTCAGCCTCTCAACTTCCTTTCTCAGCTGGTCATTCAATGCTGCGTAGGGAATAATCATCCATAAGAGACCTTAAATTACACAACAAAGAATCATATAAAAGGAGGGAAGGAGAGATTAATACATACCATCACGATACTTAGCTTGATTTTCCATGACCTCTAAACGAAGTTTGAGCTCTCTGTTCTCAGATGACAAGCCATTTGTGTCTCTCTGTAAGAAGCAGAGTATTAGGCAGTATATGAGATAATGAGAAACAAAGAGAGCAATTTGAGTAAATAAAAAAAATACGCGATGCAGAGAATGTAACTTCAAATGAAGTTGGATAAGGAACCTGGAACAGAGAAAGTTGTGCAGAAAGGGTAGTAGCTTCAGTTTGCAAGGTGTGGACTTTTTTCTCAAGCTCCAGGATATATCGAGCCTTCCTTTCTTTGGAACGAGCAGCAGACTGTCGATTAGCCATGATCCTGAATAGAGAGCACAAGACTTGATTAGACAATTGAAACATCAGTTATAAGAGAATAACGAGTACCTCAGGTTAGAACAGGGCACAAGAACAGTCATGCAATTAATAGTGACCAATTAAGGATCTCAAAGAACATTAATTGCCCTTTAACCATATTGAGACGGATCAGATCCCAAAAAAAAAATGAATTCCCAAACTTTCCAAAACAAAGCCACTTGAAAATGTAACTTCTTTCAATTCCAAAACAGTTGACTACGAAAAAGGAATGTCGAATTAAGTAAATCATCTCAAAAGTGTGAATGTAAGATTTGAAACACATAAATAGTCATCATTAGATATGATTTCTAACCAAACAAGCTAGAACCGACCAATCAAACAAAAGCTAGTTCCAACAAAAAAAAAGTTGAGGGCCATCACATCATCAGGAAAGAGACGTATTCCCACAGAAATCAACTTGGGATTCAAACAAAAAAAGCAAACTTATGGGTCCCTCATGGTCTCTCTCTCAGACGGAAAGACCTGAAAAGGCAGCATAGTAGTAACTATAAGCTAACTATAATTCAGTTAAATTCAGTTATCGTAACGATTCGATATCAAAGAAAGGTGATGTAACACGTAACCAAAAAAAAAAAAAATTCTCAAAAGAACACCTAAATACAATCAATCAACATCAAACATTTATAAAAAAGGTCATAAAGAATCCGCCTTTATTCCGCTAATTGTAAACAAGGCAAACATTGTTTCATTAACGATGTAACAGAAACTTGATTTCATCAGATCACACAAAATTCTCAAGTTTATAGGGATAAAGATGAAACCTTTTAGCTCTCTTGGGATCGGTCAGATAAAGCTCAGCGAGTTTATCAGGAGTCATGGCTTTCTTAGCCTCGATTGATTCCATAGTCGAAGAGCAATCAACAGATAGGCTTTGCCTATGTCGAGGTCTGTAATTCCCAACCTCATCACCAGCCTCAGCGGAAAACGGGTTATCGGACCTAGGAGCCGATGGTCCAGCTCCAGCCGAATCTGAAGCGGATCCGGATCCGGATCCAAGTTTCTCTATGTCCATATATGAGAACAGGTCTTCTTCGGATCCAAGCTCTTCGAATCCACTGAAAGGTTCAGAAAGATCTAGATCTTCAGGGAGACGGAATTGAACCTCTGAATGGGCTCTCCGATGATACGAACCACGAAATGGCGCCGGAGTAGGAGCTGCGGACATAGGCGGGCATTGTTGGCCATTGCTCAGGTTTGCATTCACGTTGGAAGGACCCTCCATGTCTGGATCGTCCTTCTCTCTCTGTTTCGCGCCCACCTAGTTCCTTGGTCTATCTGTCGGAATTGGGACACCGATAGAGAGACTCGCAGATTATGTCCGAAGGTGATGCCTATTTAATTTAAACATATTTGCTCGGAAGACGCTCCTAAACGGCGTCGTTTGTGCACCACTTTGTTTTTAGCCCTTAATATGATTATCAAGCAAATACAATCATCATATAGATTTCTTTCCATTTGAAGTGATTTAAATCTATTTGTGATTTGTACAGTGTATGATGATAACCAAAATTCACCCAGGTCATATGTGCTTAGATTTTTCATTAGATATTTTACTAAATAATAGAGAGAATTGTGTGTAGATAATAATATTTCAAATTAAAATTTATTCCAGTTTAGTTAGCAAATTGTCCCGGTTTAGTTTGTTGCTACTTGATGTGTACATTATGTTGAATATCCAAAATTCACTTTAAAAAAAAAAAAAAATTATTAGAAGAAGGCCCAATCCGAAATGGGGTTTAGGCCGGAAATTACAATAACCCACACTGGAAAAATGCCGGCGACCAACAAGGCCGTCGAGGTATTTATTTGGGTCAAATGTATTCCAAAATTCACCTTGGTAAAATGTATCTATTTTTTCATCAAATATATATAAGTAAATAATACAGATGATTGGTATAGATTAATAGATAGTAACATTTCTATATGAAAAAATTATCCCAGTTTAATTAGCAAAGATAGTTTGACAAAAATGATAGTTTAATAAGTAAGATGTTTAAACTACTAATATTTATCACTATCCTAATAACAAAAATAATAGTTTCTATCATAAGTTTTCGTTGGATAGTCAACATTGAACAACTGCAATCAAATATTTAGTTGTTCATCACAGAATTATACGATAATCAAATAATTTTTTTTTCTTATTGATGAATAACATGTTTACATTTTTTTGTAAGGAGTAGTGTATACAGAAATTGGTATAGCAATTGAGTTGGTGGCGAGACACAGTTAAAGTCTTAAACTAATGAGACAATAAGCAAAATGGGTTAATACTAATAGGATTAAAGATAAATGAGCCCTATTTATTTGATGTCGAGTAGTAATATAAAAAGCTCGAAGTCGAAGGTGAGCGGCGGAAAACGCGAGGAAGCCCTCCTTTATAACTTACAAAAACCTTCACTTCCCTTTTTGAATTCAAAATCTTTCTCTTCCGTCTTCATCGATTTATCCCCCAAAACTTTTCTGCATCTCACCTCACTCTCTCACGATTTCTCAACCCTAATCATTTCGTTAAATCTCTCACTCACTCGTTTGTTTTCTCTTTCCAATATCCCTATTTGTATCATTTGGTTCCACGAAACTGTTCGTCTTCTTTTTCTTTTTTTTTGTGGACTCTTTCTGCGTAATTCGACAACTGGGTTTTCGAAAAGAGATCTCTTTTCTGGTTTTGTAATGGAAGAACGGAGAGGGATTTCCTCTGGGGTTGCTTCGGAACCTGTATCGAATTCTGAGGTTTGGCTCTTTTAGTTTCCCCGATGACTTTTGGATATTCGTCAACAAATTTCTGTTTTTCTTTCTTATTGTTGAAATTCGTTAATGGGGTTGTGCTCGTTGTCTCTGGGTTTTATCCAATTTTTCAGATTTCTGCTGGGAAGCGTAATGGAAATGGGTTGGAAGAGAAAGACGAATTAGGCTCTAAACGTGTGAAACTGGAAGATCTGGTTTCTGGTAAATCTTCGATTTTTGTTTAACTTGATCAGTGAATAGCCGAGTATGCTCTAATTTGATTATTAGAAATGATATTATCACTGAATTTTCGGATGATTTGTGAAAAATTCCTACTTTTTCTATGCTTATGCCACAGATGCTAAAACCAATAATCTGCCATCTGATGGAAACACTAAAACTGTTCAACAACCAAACCTTAGTAGTGAAAAGATTTCAGGAGTATCTGAAATGATTGTTACTCGTGATGCTGAAGGTTTAGGAAGGCTAGTTAGAGGAAAAGATGTAAAACCTTCTACAGTTGTTCAGACGACCACATGCTTGCCTAAGCCTAACTCAATTTCTACAGATACTGATAGATGCGTTGGTATTTCTGGACAAAAGGCTTTGCTTGATAATCATACTGTAAAAGAGGATAGTAACTGTGACTCACGAGGAGCAAACATTGATGGCGTTTCAAAGAATATCTGCCTCTTGAAACCGAACGAGGCTTCTGAATCTGTTTTGAGTCCACGTGGAGCAGCAGAGTTGGATTTACTTCGACCAGATCCTTCGCTTTCAGTTCCTACTAGTCAAAAAGGAGTTCCTGAACCCATGTGTAGTGCAGCAGGTTCAATGGGTGAATCAGATTCAATGCGGCGATGGATGGAAATGAAGCGAAACGGTTTTCTCTCAGGCCCTTTGGGTAATGTAGCAAATCCTGTGGTAGTGAGTACGCCTGTTGAAGTACCTGCGCAAAAGCAACAAAAGAATAGGCGGAGAGGTGATTCTGTCAAGAAGAGAAACGATGTCCCGAGGAAAGAACAGCAGCAAGTAGATAGGTTCTCGAATGTGACCGCACCAAGTGGATTGCTGACAGAATTAAACCCGGGAATCATTAACCATGTCAGGACCAAGCAACAAGTTTGCTCAATTATTGAAGCTTTGATTCGAAGTGTTAATGATGATGCTACCGTGGGAGAAAGACATGCCAATATGAATGTAAGAGGTATCTATCGTTCTCATTTACTCCGTTCAGATGTTAGCCAATTCAGACTAGAGACGAGAACTTTCACAATTAATGTTTGATCACTCTGTTTACCCTAAAATTTCAGAATCAGTCAGAGAAGATAAGGCAGTAGCTTTTAAGTTACCATCTACTGGGGTATCTATTGATGCTAATTCCATTTCAAACTCGGAACAAGCCACGGCTCTTGCTGTTGATGGTCAGTTCCTTTTTATGTTTCAGATCGCCCTTGTTCTGCCTTTTTCCTCCATGTTCTAAATATGTCTGATGTAATAAGTGGTTAAGTCCTATGGTGAAAATGAAGACTTTTTTTTTTCCGATTAGGTTTTGCTGGTTAGAGTCTAGAAGTGGCAGTAGGATGAATGTTAGGTCTTTGTTTTCTTTTGTGCATAATGATTAACTCACATGCAGAAATGGAATCGGAAAGAAATCCTTAAAAGGAAAATGTTTGTTTGCTTTTTAGCTGCTACCGTAGCTTCCCAATGGCTGGATTTTCTTCACCAAGACTTCAGCGGACGTCTTTCAGGTGCGCATTTACTTATATGAAGAAACCAACGCAGAGAGGCTTCTCCGGTTAGTTAAATTTTAATGGTCTGAGTGAGATCTTATGCTGTTGTTGCAGCTGTTCAGGATAGTAGGAACAGAGTTCAACATATTTTGACTTCCGAGTTACCGCTTCTCATCTCATCAACAGAATCTTCTTCTAACCAAGAAAATGCTCCTCAGGTGACGGATACGAATACCTCTGGTGATGCTTCTTCTGATAAAGCAGTACCAGAGACGCATCATATAAGGTGGTCTGCAAAATTTGATCAGATTAACAAAACTCTTTATGATGAAGAGAAAGATTTGGTGCGTACATATACTCTGCCTTCAAGTCAGAATGATTATAACCAGGGTTTTGAACCTCGCAATGGCGTTTAGTGTATTGATATTATGGATTTGAATTTTGCAGGAGCTTTCGCTAAAAAAAGTGAAGGAGATGCAGTTACGTTGCAATGAAGGACTACGAGAAATGGACGAGTACTCGACTTTCAGTTCCCAATCATCAGATTCAAGGTTAGGAAATTTGACCAAGCAGAATAGAAAAAGACTGGTTAACCGATTTTTTTTCTTGCTATTTAATACGTTTGCAGTTTTGGGAAAGAAGGGAATCAGGAGACTAGTATGGATGTTAAGGCGGCTGCAGCTTCAATTTTTTCGACCTGCAGTTATCTTCTGTCAATGATGAAGCAACCACCTACACCTACTGGTTCTTAATCCTTTTTGTTCATTGGTTATCGGGTCTCCGTCAATCACACCGCCTATATCTTATGTGTTAGCACTTTTGATAGTTATTATCTATACTGTACATAGCAGGCGATTGATGGTTTTCCTCACTCGTGTATGTAACATGAGAAGCGACTTTTTTTATATCAACGATACAAAGTTGACATGTTCTTCAATGCACATATTTGTTCTAGTCTTCTAGGAGAGCAAACATTGCTACAAAGTCTCCTTAGGAATATAAAACGGAAGCACATAATGCAATGTAGCATCTGATTTCTGTGCGCTATAGCCAAGATGGTGCGGTTTCAGCCACTGTTACCTTGGCTGGTGAATTGTCTGAAATCCTGGCAAGTGAGCAATGTTGTAACTTAATTGACTCTGCATTGTCCATTGTCTTCACAACGTACCTGAAATTCGAATTTCATTTTTGTTATAAGAGCTTAAACATCTTACGGATGAAATGAGTGCAACGAATTGTGAGAGTAACATGACTTAACCATCCATTTAAGCATTGTGTCATTATAACAGCCTTGCGTCCAACAAACCTTGGAGGCGTCCTTTTGTTTCCCTAAGAAGTTTTGTTTGATAAGAAAATAAACAGTAGTATGTTCTAGGTTGTAATAAGTAAACATTAACATGGTGTCAGATCTCAGACCTCTATGACAATATGATCTCCAATGGAGAAAGGAAACTGAATGCCTCTACTACTTTTTGGAGTTTCTGTGATGTTTGGAATGCAGAAACTTCTCTTGTGCTAAAGATCAAAAGAAAGAAACTAGACTTATCAAATTTATCGTTGTAAATGGAAGGTTACACGATTTTACATATGTTAAGAAAACAAACCTGATCCGACCTTTCTTTTCTTGGCTTCAAGGAGTGTATATGATCGGTTTCTTCCTCTTGGCGGAAAGCATGAACTACAACTCTGAGAGCTAAGCAAAAAAGAGGTTAGTCATGAAAGGATATGATTCTTGGAGTTCAAATTAGTAATGTGGTTAAACTCACAGAGATTTGGCTTTTCTGATCCATCAAAAGTAGGCTGGGAACAAGTGAAACATGCTTTCTGACAAGAAAAAATGTCAAAACTCAGAGTAGTAAGATTCAGATATGACAAAAGCAAGATATGTTAAGCGGCTTGGTTAAGAAACGAGATACCATTCTTTTAACTTGTTTTAAACCCCCAGCTCCAAAAGAATGTCCACAAGGCAGTATCGTAGCGTCATTCATTAAAACTCCGCTATCCAAAACAAAGAAACACATAGAGAGAATAATTCTTCAGTGAATGTTAATTAACCTTTATAGAAATGCAATTTTAACTTATCTCTTTAGAAGATACACATTCCATCACACAACAGTAAATCATCAAAGTAGAATGACATGGATTCAGATTTCAAATATAAAATGATCATAGTTCGCAAGAATGTTAAAATCCTGATCAAATTGCTTGGCCATTTAGAAGCAGAAGTAGCACTTACGTGACAGGATCAGAGAGGATGGCCTTGAGAGACTCCCAAGAGTTGATACTTGTGAATCTCTCCTTGTCCATGGAAGAAAAATCTCGCTTTGCTTGGTTGTTATGGTGGGAATTAAATACGTTACCATCTGGATTAGTGATCATCATCACCTTTAACTCCATTTCATGGCGATTAAGTGATGATTTCCTTTCCTCATCTTCTCTCACAACTAGTTCCCAACCAACTGAACCTGAGTAAGACCCGCTTATTGAGAGAATTTCAAAAATCTTGTTGGTAAGAAGAAGAGCGAAAGACAAGAAACTGTGAGCTAGCATACTCTATGTACCTTGATTTTTATCTTCTCCGTTGGACTCTGCAGCTGCAGAATCACAATTACTACCGGAATCAATACCAGGCTGGATTATGGCGCCATGGCTTTGCATAGAGACGTCTTCCTCGTCATCATCTCCATCTGAATACCTGGAGATTCTGAAACGGCGATCGCTGACGGTTTCGAGCTCCCGGCTCTTGGTACCGGACTCTCCGACACGGAACCGTGAAGAGTCATCTTTCATATGGAATAAGAACCGAGGATCCATATTGTCGTTAGCCAATTCCGGAAGCGGAGATGAAGGTATGAAGATCACATAGGGACATAAATACGACGTCGTCGGTGGCACATGATAAGCACGCGCGTCGTGGTCGTTAATGATTACCAAGACCGTATCATTACCGACACACTTTTGGTGGGTCCCACCATTTATAAGTATATTGCCACGTAAGCTTGCCATTTAAGAGTTTTTTTTTGATGATATGAAACCTGATAAATGAAAATACGACACTAGTAACAACAAGAACCGGATTACCAGAAGTACCGGAATTTCTTAAGCACTATTCGTATCCGATATAGAACATACACTGATACAGATACAGTACACTGCTATTAAAGATTCACCATTTTGTTCTTCTACATTTAAAAAGGATCAGAAAACTCGATAACCAAAACAAATGAACCAAGTTCCGGTTTGATAGCAACTCCTCGCTTCACAGTTTCAAGGGTTTCATTCCCAGTGATGCTCTCAGTCTATTTTGTTCTGCAATTTCAGGATCTGGATGATTAGTTCCATCTTCCCTCAGCTTCTCCTTCTTCTCCTTCTTTTTCTTTGGTTCATCACGATCACGAACATCATCACTTTCATGTCTCTTCCGATCCCTACTCCTGCTTCTACTTCTACGCCTTGCCCTGTCTCTTCTCTCACGTTCTCTATCTCTGCCTCGTTCCCTGTCCCTATCCCGCTCTCTGTAGTGATCTCTGTCTCTCTCCTTATCTCGGTCTCGACCACGCCCACGTTCTCTGTCATAGTCTCGATCCATATCATAGTCTCTATCATAATCACGATCCCTACCAAACGCAAAACAATGGTCAACTATATAATTCATGAAACAATGAACTAAGGTCTAACAATCATCGTGACACCCACTGAGCTAAAACTACATGGAAATAGCGATAATGCTTTGTCAGCCATAACAACACGATGACCAACTATCACGGTAACGATATCGTAAGACTGTTTGATCCATCATACTTCTCACTGTACACTGTCAGTACAGTAAGACCTGTCAGGATCTCCACAATTTCAATTTCGGAAGCTGATTGTAACCGCTGATGGCTTGAGATGCCATAGAGTTTACCAACATTCACAAGATTGAATGCTGGACATGATGCGCGAGCATCAGTCAGACCGAACAGCTTCCACAATCATAAGTAACCACAAAACCTACAAGGCATTTCTAGGGATACAAGAGCAAAGATGTGTTATCCAGCAAAGGGCTGGATTTAGATACCTGTGTCTATGACTGTCGCGTCTCCTGTCTCTGTCTCTTTCTCTTTCAGGACTCTTACGGTGATGATCCTGTAAAATAGGAAGAAGATGGTGTCAACATACAGCGGCTAAATAGAAACAGAAAACAGAACAGTTACAAACTATCGTAGTCTGGACGCAGTGACCTTTTCATCTTCAGATTCATCAGCAATCCCTTCATTCTCTTCTTTTTCTTCTTCTTCTTCAAAGTCATCTTCCAAAACGCTTTTTCTTGGCTCTAATAGACCATTCTGTTCAAGCGTCCACCTATCATCAGAGTGACAGATCAACCATCAAACAATACTGAAGAAAACAAAAATGCAAAAGAACAAACCTTTTCTTCAAGCGTGGCATTGCAATATCACAAGAGTAATCCTTGGTCAAAAGTTCCTCAATGACTTCGTCCACATGTGTCAACGAAAACCCTGTTTCAACCAAAGAAATAAAATTTGTTTAGGAAACGAATTAATAAAAGTTATATACAATGGATCCATTGCACGAAAATGAATCTTACTCCCATCAGATAGCTTTTGCCTCAGTTTCCGGTAGTCATTGTAAAGAGGTTCAAGGTAGCGATAGACATCAACATCAGTCCCAGTGAGACGGAGATAGAAAGCACCAAGAATACGAACATATCTGCAGAAACCAAAACAATAAAAAATCTCAAAAACATCCAAAACGTTGAGAAACGACCAAAGCAAGCGCAGAACTATCAATTTGACTATCCTAAGGCGAAGGAATATAAATCTAGCGAGATAATCAGATAAACCTAAAGCTGAAACTCACTTAACATCAAAAGAAAAAGAAAAAAAGAAGCAGCTTTGATTAGAAATAATACTTGTAATCATCGTTTTTAATGAACTCAACAACAATTTCTTTCTCAGGCTGAATTTGTAGCATCTTCAATATGAGGCAAAGGAACGGCGTGGGCTTGCGGTTACCACCAAAGGTACCACCGAGGTGATCGAGCTCCATTGCTTTATCAACTAACGTCTCTGCCGTCAGACCAAAACATTGCTCCTTCCAAAAGGTATGCTGGTATATTTTCGTCCTCACGATCTTCTCCACAAGATTCTGTGGATTCGTCCCTCTAATGTTTTTAGCTAAAGGATCCGTCCTGTTTGCCATTATTGCCGGAAGACAATCAGGAATCGCCTCGATGGTTGATTTGAATCCTTATGCAGCTAGACGCCGGAATCGTACGCCGTCGTTTACAATGATACCGGAATCGATCAGATAGCTTACTGAATCTGCCGTCGTAGAAGACGAAGACACTCCTCTAGGGCTTTTGGAGATTTGGGAATTCTGAAAATAATATACGATTCCTTTTTATTAATTGGAGTTTTTTCATTCGGTGGTAAAGCCCATAATGAGAAAATCTTAATGGGCTAATAATATTTTCCGGCCCGGTAGAGAAGCCCATAATATTTAACGCCGTTAGTTTGAGACCGTTAATTTAAGCAATAACCCTATCAAAGAAATTGCAGTGTGGATTTTCTTTCAGGCAGCGAAGAGCCTTAAAAGGAAAAGAAGAACAAAAAATTTCCCGACGGAAGAAAATAGAGAAAGAGAAAAGTTTGTAAATGGATTCAAAGACGAAGCAGATGATTGTATCAGCTCTCTGCAAACATTTCTCCTTAGATCCTGTAAGTGAAGAAGATGCCATCTCAGAAGTTTTTTTTTTTTTTTTGGAGCTCGAGTTTGGTAGCTGAGTATGTGTATAATCATATTTTGAATTACTTAGTCGGTAAATGTCGAGCATTTGGGTACTAATTCAATTATAAAGATTTTTTTTTATATTTTAGGTTTATCAGTGTAGTGTTTATATTTGTACATCAAGCTGGTTTATGAAAAAGGAAGAAACTTTTGAAATTCGGCTTTTTTTTTGTCTTGAACTGGCTTTTCATGGCATTTGATGCTACAATGAGTGGTGGTCATTTATGGGTTTGTTTCTGAATTTATTTTTATTCGTTTGGTTAGGAACCTTTTCTCGCCGGATCTGGTGAGAATGATGTCAAGACACTGTATTCTAATGTTTTAAAGGCCTCTGGAAAAGAAGTGTCTGCACAAAACAACAATGTAAGTTGTTTCTTCCTGTATTTGATTCCAAAAGACATGATCGCCGAACTCTACATGGAATTTTATTGCGTTCCTTTCTCGTTGCTACCACTTTTTGAGAACTTTGAATTATTTTGTTTGAGTTGCGATGAGATATTGAGATGCCTTCTGTGTTGGGGTGAATGATGTAGATTCATTGGTTTTCTTTAGTATAATGTGTTTCACTTTTTTAAAAGCAATCACCTATTTCAGGTTTTCATGTGGATGGAATTTGCGGAAGGTTTCCCTGCAAATTCAAAGGATTGCTTTGCAGCTTTTGAAAAATTGAATGTAGAGTTAGCTTCCAAGTCAGTGCTCTTGGGCAAGGGATTGACGCCATCTGCAGCTGATGTTGCTGTGTTTTCAGCGTTGCATTCCTCAGTGGTACCACTCCTGTTCATTTCTATTGTGTACTTATCTTATGCTATCTGTTGATTCCATTGTTACAGATGCTTAGATTAAATTTTTATAAACTGTTGACTAAAGGCTGACCTCGAAGACTAACTGCTATCTGTTTGACTTTCTGTTCCCAGCTTGGCCTCTCAGATTCAGACAAGGAGAAAGTACGACATGTACTAAGATGGACGAATTACATTCAGGTAAGTTCCACATCATAATTTTCATAACTTTATATGTAGGCACTAGTGACTTGCAGTATTTATACTCTATGAACATCATCCTTTCACATTTTCATTCCTTTTGATTTTCTGCTGTACTAGTAAATTTTGCCCACTATTACTTTAACAGAACAAAGAAGGGTTGTCAACATTATTTGGACCAATTCCTGTGAAGTTACCAGTGTTTGACTTCGAGGTGAATTGTCTTTTCCCAACTTTCGTTTTAGATTTTATATTCACATATACCATATTTCCTTATGTGTGCACTGTCTTTCTCTCCTTTCACACTCGCTGAGCAAATGGTTTTCTGACCTATATGCAGGTATCAAAAAGTGTCATTAAGGTGGAAGCAAATTCTAATACAAAAAAGACTGCAGAAAGTGTAACGCCTGCTGACAAGGCAAAATCGCTACCAAGCACAAAGAAAACTGAGCCTGAAGTACCGATTTTAACTTTTTAAAGTTGGATTTATTTGACTGTGAGTACGATTTATGTTTTAAAGAATCCGATTTTTCGTCTCTTTTTTTTTGGGTAGGAACCAAAAAAAAAGGCTACAAAAGAGAAGGACGCCAAAAAGGAAAAGAAGAAACCTGCTGAAACAGAACCGGCTAACAAAGAAGCAGAGCTTAGTGTCAGTTTGCTTAATATTCAGGTTGGTCTAATTCGCAAAGCATGGAAGCACCCATCGGCAGATAGGTTTGTGGTCAAAACATTTCAATTTTATGGCTCTGTTAAAGATGTCATTGAATGTGTTAAAAGACTTTTCTTATGTATTGACAACCCAGTTTGCTGGTGGAAGAAATAGATGTTGGGGAGGGTAAAGTGAGGCAAGTAGTTAGTGGCTTAGCAAAGTTCTGCAGTCCCGATGATCTTGCGGTATAGTGATGTCTTAATTACAAATAAGTAGAAAATCTTGTGTGCATGCGTATAAGTTTGGTTTATCAATCCATAGAGTGGTTGGGTTCTTGAAATTGAAAGCTTTCTTATATATGGTTTCTTGATTGCTGCATTATGATGATGAAGAATCGCCTTGTTGCGCTCATTACAAATGTCAAACCTGGAAAGCTACGAGATGTAATGTCAGAAGGACTGGTAATATTTCTTTCTAACTGCATCAGTCTTGTTCATTCATAATCAAAATATTGTGGAACTCTCTCATTTGCTCTTCGTCTGTATACTTGGTTTCTTCGCGACAGGTTCTTTGTGCTTCAAATGAAGATCACTCGGTGGTACAACCGTTACTACCACCTGCCGGGTCTAAACCGGGAGAGCGTGTATCATTTTCAGGGTATATAATGTGAACGACTAAATATCAAACACCTTTTATTGCTTTGGATGCATGTTTCCCCTTAAGATCATATTTGGTCTTTGCCTTTCAACTTTTATTGTTCATCTTAGACTCAATAACCCTTTATTTGTAATGTTTATCTAGGATTGAAGGAAAGCCGGAAGATGTACTCAACCCAAAAAAGAAGCAACTGGAAAAGATTACACCGGTATGTGCATCTACGCCCTTTTAAAGGCTCCAAACTTTAAACAGACTGAACATGCCAGTACTGAATTTGCATTATACATAAACATTCAATCTCACGGGAATTTTAATAAATCACACGCATTTGTAGCATCTCTACACTGATGAAAATGGCGTAGCCACATACAAAGGCATACCATTCATGACCTCGGCTGGACCTTGCATTTCCAGCATCCCGAAGGCTACTATCAAATAGTTATTCTTTTTTCTAGTTCTCATGCATTTCTCTTTGATATTCACAAATTCTGTTTGAAAAAAGAAAGTATATTATGTTTGCTCTTAGTAACCTGTTTGAGTCTTTTCATCATTGAGAGCTTTTTGACAAATAACAGTGTTCCAGTTTACCTTTTGATAGCTTTCGATATTACAGTATGTGGTTTCAGTTTGGTAATTTTTCTTTGAAACCAAGATATGAAAAAACCAAATAATCCGCAATAAAACTGAATCAAAAAGTCAAAACTGGATGGAACTATATATGAAAGTCTTGACCATCGAACCTACTCTATCTATCTTATAATTTATAGTATGATTGTGTCAGGAAAATTTGAACTTGACTTTAAATAGTTAAAGTTCAATTATTAACTTGCCTTACTTTAAAATTAAATATATGAAACAATCTCTTTTTATTGTAATTCTTTGTAAATCTTACAAGGAGGGGGAAAATGATCTTATTAGATGAGGATCTCTATAAGAGATTGGTGATCCATTTTGTTTCCAAAAAGATATTATTTTACGTTTCCAATTTAATCCAGTTTACATGGATTCAAACAAAAGAAGAACAAAAATACATACAAAGTTGTAAGTTTATATCTTCTCAGCTTAGAAGATCCTAGGAATCAGTCCCATATAAGTTTCTTAATTCAGTTTCTCAAAGAATCAGTCCTCCATATCAAACACACAACTTCTTTCTTATATTAAACAGACACAATCTTTTAAACTGTCCGAAAAAATATTATGATATTTTAGAGTTTCTTTGGCTTTTATTATACGATTCCAAATCATATCAAATCGATTCTTGATATATTACAGGGGTTTGTTACCGAATAAATCTGTTTTCATATCATATTTCAGTTCTAGACAACAATTTTGTATTGCATTATAAATTATAAATTATTAACTAAAAGTGGTCCAAAAGAAAAAGGAAAAAACCACACGATTCGACGAACATGTTCCTAACAAGCAACTCCATACAAAAATACAGATTTATAGAACTTTTATATGTATGATGACTGGTACTGAAATAAATCCCCTAAAATAAGGTAGATAATATCACGAAATCTCCGTGATATTCTTTGATGCAATCTCCTCCCAAATGCTCTGTTTTTTTTTTTAATTTCTTTAATATACACTAGTTGGTATTAATAATGGAAATTCTTCATCCATCAAAATCAAGGAAACCATCATATATACACCATCACATGATTCACACATTGATATACAAGTACTCTTCTGAGTCTGTCACTATCTTCTTCATGAGTGCTTGTCTATTTAATTTTTGAATTTATTTTTATTGGAGACGGAGAATTAAAAGCAAAAGCAAATCCTGCAAAGTGTTTATATTAATGCCAGAATCATTCTCGCTTCTTTGCTTATTGTCAAGTTGTTTTCTTTCTCAGTTACTTGATATATAAGGAACAAACGAGATGAACAGTTCAGGCGATTCTTGTTCGTCGTTGACGGAGGTGGCTTATGTTCATCATCATGATGAGCTTCATGTTTTAGCTGTAGATGATAATCTAATTGACCGTAAACTCGTAGAGAAGTTGCTTAAGATCTCTTCTTGCAAAGGTTCCATATTTTTTACCTTCCAATTTATCTGATCAATTTTTTTTTACAGTTTTACTCTTGTCTATAAAATGTGAATTTCTGCAGTGACAACAGCAGAGAATGGGATTAGAGCATTGGAGTATTTAGGTTTGGGAGATCAAAATCAACATATTGATGCATTGACCAATAACGTAAGCCAAATAAAAACATATGAGTCTTCCGCATATATAGATTTCTTTAGTTTTATAAAAAGAACTCAAAATGTATCGATTTTTTCCCAGGTAATGAAAGTGAATCTAATCATCACAGATTACTGTATGCCAGGAATGACAGGTTTTGAGCTGCTCAAGAGAGTGAAGGTACATATATAACAGCTTCTTGGAATTTATCAGTTTAATTCAATTTAACAATAATCCTCTCTTCTGTGGTTTCTTTAGCAGGAGTCATCAAATCTGAAAGAGGTTCCTGTTGTGATAGTGTCTTCAGAGAATATTCCTACTCGCGTCAACAAGTAAGAACAAATGAGATCTCTAATTTTTTTTTCTTATTGTGGAAGTAATTAGTTAAGATGGTCATCCTCTGTTTCTGTTTTGGTGTTTTAAAACGCAGATGTTTAGCGAGTGGAGCTCAAATGTTTATGCAGAAACCTCTGAAACTTTCGGATGTTGAGAAACTTAAATGTCATCTCATGAACTGCAGAAGCTGACCATGAGGAGATTAAATGTAGCCCTAACCATGAACGTTTCCTTTGTCTTTGATTCCTTATTTGATAATTTTCTTACATGTTTTTTTCTGAAATCAGAAATGTTTTCAAATATGTATGCCTATTTAAAACCAAAGCTTATTCAGACAAATACACGCAAAAAGGTATAAAGAATCATATAAAATGGTTGTGATTATGAAGATGATGACGATGTCTTCTTTCTTCCAACCCTAAACAGCGAATAAATGGATAACATGAGATGAATAAACATCTATTTATTCCTCTAACCACTGAAAATGGAGGCCACACGCAACAACGATAACAACAACATTGATCATACTTTTCTTTTTTCTTTGTTTCTTTCTCTTTTCTTCTCTTTCTATCTCTGTTACCACCATTGTTGCATAGGACTGACATCGTTTCTGCGTGATGAGAAGACGTTTAAGAATCGTATACAGATCACGAGCAAAACTAGAAGCAAATATAGTTTCAATTTAGATCACAATGTGGTTCATATATGAACAATCCTCTTATTTCTGTTTTGTCATTTGGTTTACTTACCTCAGATTCTAAGAGGGTAAAATCACCGGAATGTTATGAATAGCATGGAAAAGATTGCCAGAAAGACAAAAAAAAAAGAAAAGATTTGATGGGTAAGAGAAGACGATGGATCTCTCTCGCTTCTCCGAGAGAGACGAAAGTCGAAACGCAGCGGAGATATTGTCGTCAAGAAGACTTGTACGTCTCCATGGAAACTTTCAACAACATGACACGTCTACTTTTTCCTTTATGTCTCAATTCTTTTTTTACTTTAGATGGATGGACCTCAAAGCTCCGACCAACCAAGATTTTTTTTAATATTTTTTTTTTGTATGTATCGCACGATTTCTATTTTTCCTAGTGGTATATATATATATATATGATTTAGTTTGGATTTGAACAGGCCATGTTATTATCATAGATTTTATGTGGTACAAGTTATCTTGAATTTCAATAACTCTGTTCCGAGAAAGGTGGAAACTAGCGGAGCCAATTGAGCCGATACGTATCCAAGATTTGGATATTGAATCTCGGCATTCAATACTCACCAAAATAAGACCTAACTTGAATCTGGTGAGGCGTTCAATCAGAATACACCAAAGTCCAAACCAAACTGATCCTATTGTTTGTAACCCATTATTATTTTTTTTTTTTTTTTTAAGTATCTCTCAATTTGGTTTCAATTTTTAGACATATATTTTAAAAAAGCATCCAATAAGAATCAATTTAACAAAAACATAGATATAATGTTCATATATTTATCCGATTAAAATCAAACCCGAGCTGAAATGAAGCAGAGTAGAATCTGTTTTAGTGGTTTTATCTATTTTCCTTAACCAAAAAATGTAAACGTCAAAACCAAAGTAAAACCCGCATTGTTGTGCGTTAAAATCGATCTATATCAACGGTTGAACTGAAAGGGGTTATAATCTACGGCCCAAAGTAGATAAGGCCCAATACAATATAGTTTTGTTTGTTACGGGCCGAGAATAACTGTAAAGGACGAAGACAATTCTGTTCACTCTCTCTCTCTCTGGCAAGCTCGCTCGCTCTCTCAATCTTTCCGATTAGTTTGGTTGTATTCTCTTTTTGGGTTCGTCTGCGAAAATGGTGGCTTCAGTACAACCTGCATGCTTGGACCTTCACTTCTCTGGAAAGCATCCCTCTCTGCTTAAACACAACTCTATTTTCGTCCGTTGCGTTTCTTCTCCTAATGTCCCCGAAGCTGACTCCGTCACTGGTCCGCCTGATATCATCAATACTAGCCGAGACCAGCGCAAAGTTGTTCGTATCGCCTGGGAGAAGCTTGTTCGTTGGTCTCGTTCTTGGCGCGCTAAAGCCAAAACCGATGTTCTTGAGCGCACTCGCAAGGTTTTTTTTTCTCTTTATTATCTTTCTCAAATTTCGTTTTGCGTTTGGAGGATTTGAAAAAGAATCTTTGGTCTTTTAGGTTGTTGTTCTTGGTGGAGGTTCGTTTGGTACAGCAATGGCTGCTCATGTAGCTACAAGGAAAGATGGATTAGAGGTTAATATGCTTGTGCGTGACTCTTTTGTTTGCCGATCTATCAACGAGAATCACCATAATTGGTACTTTCTCAAGTTTCATTTTTTATTCAATACAATTCATCATAATGCTTGAAGAATTCACAATGGTGTTTTGTTACCAGTAAGTACTTTCCTGACCACAAGTTACCTGAGAATGTGATTGCCACTACTGATGCCAAAGCTGCATTGCTTGATGCTGATTACTGCCTCCATGCTGTACCTGTGCAGGTTTTAATCTCATTTGAGTTTTTTTTTTTGCTTTTGGTTTATTTGCGTCTATGTTCTGCTGATTAAGGCACCTTGTTGTTTGCAGTTCAGCTCATCGTTTCTAGAGGGAATTTCAGATTATGTTGATCCAGGCTTGCCTTTTATATCTCTTAGCAAAGGTCTGGAGCTTAATACTCTTAGGATGATGTCTCAGATTATCCCCACTGCACTTAAGAATCCCCGGCAACCTTTTGTTGCACTTTCTGGCCCGTCATTTGCTTTGGAGCTGATGAACAATCTTCCCACTGGTTCGATTCACAATTTTTTCCCATTGGTCTAATTTCAAATACCGTTTCTATAGCTGATTGTTGTGAAATGTTTCCTTTTTGCTTGCAGCAATGGTGGTTGCCTCGAAAGATAAGAAATTGGCCAATGCTGTTCAGCAGCTTCTGGCTTCTAGTTATTTGAGAATAAGTACTTCCAGGTACAACATTTCAAAACCAGAATCCATTGAATTATATGATCTCTGGATGCATTTCCATGCTGGGCTCTCAAGAACTATATCCATTTGTCTACCTGTTTGATAGTTATTCATGTCTTGTGTATATGTGATGTTAGTGACTGAGCTCTAATGGTTGGTTTCTTGATTCTTTGACGGGGTTTTGTGCACTCAGCTTGTAACCTCTGATCATTCCAGTGATGTTACAGGCGTGGAAATTGCCGGTGCCCTGAAGAATGTTCTAGCAATAGCTGCAGGAATTGTTGATGGTATGCAACTCGGTAACAACTCTATGGCAGCTCTTGTATCACAAGGTTGTTCAGAGATAAGATGGTTAGCCACAAAGGTAGTAAATTTTCAATATGTGTCTATAATAGTTTAATAGAAAGTGGTTTTTATCCAAGAAGCTCACCACAATGATTACTGAAGCCTGTGTTTACTGGGAATTACCTTCTTGTTTAGATGGGTGCAAAGCCAACAACGATAACCGGTTTATCAGGAACTGGGGACATAATGCTCACGTGCTTTGTGAATCTCTCAAGAAACCGTACAGTTGGAGTCAGGTTAGGGTCAGGGGAGACACTAGATGACATATTAAGCTCCATGAATCAGGTGTGTTTCTCGTTGGTCTTATGGTGCAACTAATAAAAGATGGTTGAATCTGAAACCCTGGATCAAAATATCAATCACTGTGCAGGTTGCAGAAGGTGTAACAACCGCTGGGGCAGTTATAGCGCTGGCACAAAAATACAATGTGAAGCTGCCGGTTTTGACAGCTGTAGCAAAGATAATAGATAATGAACTGACACCGACTAAAGCTGTTCTTGAGCTCATGAACCTTCCTCAGGTTGTTTTTAAGTTTCCTTGAGCCTAATGGTAGCTCGGCTACTTTGCTGGTTTTGATTTGACTTCTTTTTGTGTATATTCATGGTTTTGCAGGTTGAAGAAGTATGATATGGAACAATCGTTTTCAAAGAGATAGCTTGAAGGCTTTGGAGTCTGTTTAGAGATAGCTAGAGATGATTCGAAGTGAGTTTTGTAATCGATTTTAGGCCTGAATCTCATGAATGTGAGTTGAGTTGTTCATAAACATTTTACAAAATCTGTGTAAAGTTTTCTCATCAATCTATAAAAGATCATGTTTCAGTATCCTGTTTAGTGTGGATTGTGTATTTTGGGCATCGTGACGTGGCGCAACCTCGAGGGTTCAGACTCTGAAATGGGATAATTAATATAGTAGTTGGTTGGTGGGAATCTACCGATTAAAAAGCTTCTGATTGGTTCGATTTTAGTAAACCGGCTGGAAATAGAACATGGATATGGGCTTTTAAAATCAAGAGGCCCACAGTTCTAAGATACCCAAAGCGGCGTCATATAGGAGGTAAAACCCTTGGCGCTTGCAGTGTCCTCGTTGAGTGGTCGTTGGCGGAGGGAAAGGAGCAGCGAAGTTGTTTGTTTCATTGAAGAAGAAGAAGAAGATGGTGAAAAAATCCCAACAATTAACGAGAGAGACAAAGCAACAAGTTAAAGATGAAAGCAAAGCAAATAGTGGTTTGTTTGCATCTTGTTCCTTCTCTTCCCTTGGCCTTGATCCCAAGCTCTCTGACCAGCTCCAAGGTTGTCTCTTTTTGCCTCTGCCTATGTTGGTGAGCTTTTCTCTGTTGATTTATAAGCTTTAATGGTTTTTTCTCGTGTCATTTTATTCAGAAAGAATGGGTTTTGAAGCTCCTACTCTTGTACAAGCTCATTCTATTCCTGTTATACTCTCCGGTAGAGATGTGTATCCTTTTTCTACAACTTTCTATCTTCCTTTTGTGTGAACTATGATGAATTTTTTGTTACTTTAGTTTTTATTAACCTAAATGTATAGACTTGTTAATGCTGCAACGGGTACTGGAAAAACTATAGCGTATTTGGCACCAATCATCCACCACTTGCAGGGTTATTCTCCTAAGGTTGATCGTTCTCATGGAACTTTTGGTATGTACCTCTATTGTTTAAGCTACAGAATTAGTTTGGAGGTTTTTAGTGATGATTCTGATTCTTGGAACTTGTATTTGGTAGCTTTGGTGATTGTGCCAACACGAGAACTATGCCTTCAAGTGTATGAAACCTTGGAGAAGCTGCTGCATCGGTTCCATTGGATTGTCCCTGGCTATGTGATGGGAGGGGAGAAAAAGCCTAAAGAAAAGGCTAGGATAAGGAAAGGTGAGATCCTTATTTTTATTTTATTTTTACATATTAAGTTCTTTCTTGCATTATTTTTTACTTGAATGTTAGACTCGAGATGTTTGCTTTGAATCCGAACTAATAGTTTTTTTCCAGGGATATCCATACTGATTGCAACCCCAGGACGTCTTCTTGACCATTTGAAGAACACTGCTTCATTTGTGCACAAGAATCTACGTTGGGTCATCTTTGATGAAGCCGATTGGTATGAATGTTATATTCTGAAAGTTAATCTTCTTCCTTGATTCTGTGCTTCTTTTATTTAGCTCTTCCTTGAAATTTTGGCAGCATTCTCGAACTAGGTTATGGAAAGGAGATAGAACAGATAATTAAGCTTCTAGGTTCAGGGCAAAAGGAGCAAGGGGAAACGGATGATGTTGTTCCAAAGGGTGTTCAGAAGCAGAACTTGTTATTGTCAGCAACATTGAATGACAAAGTCAACGATCTTGCAAAACTTAGTTTGGACAATCCAGTAATGATTGGTCTTGACAACAGCAAATTGCAACAAAATCTATTATTGGAGTCTCCAACCTCTACTGACCCTGATGTGGATGATATGATAATTCATGTAAACAAATCTGCAAACCCTTCGTCTGAGGATTATGGAATACCATCGCAGCTAGTACAGAAATATGTCAAAGGTATAATAATTATCGTCACTCAAATCTTTTTTAATTGTTCTATGTCTCTACTTTGCGTTATAATTATCTATTATGTGCAGTGCCATGTGGTGCACGACTTGTCGCACTTCTCTCTGTCCTCAAGAACCTTTTTGAGAGAGAAGCTTCTCAAAAGGTAAATCTCAAACTAAACATATGCGAAGTTCCTGCCACATAACAATCTATATATTTTTTCCAATTCTTGGTTGATTGAGGTTTTGCGCGGCTGTTTTTTACAGGTGGTTGTATTCTTTTCAACACGTGATGCTGTAGATTTTCATTACTCACTTCTGAGTCAATTTCAATGGCCACCAAATTCCGAGACAGAAGAGGAGGAGAGTAAACAGTTGTTTCTTAATTGCAAAACGTTTCGGTTACATGGAAGTATGGAGCAGGAGGATAGAAGATGTGCGTTTGGGACCTTTAAAACAGAGAAACAGGCCCTTCTCTTGAGTACAGATGTGGCTGCTAGAGGCTTGGATTTCCCAAAAGTAAGATGTATTATACAATATGACTGTCCCGGGGAAGCTACCGAGTATGTGCATAGGTAAGTTCTGAAATGCCAAAAATCACTTTTGTTTCCACCTTATATACATAGTACCTTGAATTTACTGAGCTTATGTGTCTGGGATTCATAATTGCAGAGTGGGTAGAACAGCTCGTATTGGTGAAAAAGGAGAAGCCTTATTATTTCTACAGCCGATTGAGATAGACTATCTTAAGGACCTCAAGAAGCATGGTGCATCACTTGCAGAGTACCCTCTTCTAAAAGTACTTGATAAATTTCCCCTAGTCGGCAATATGCCCCGAATCAAAAAGGTCATATCCCTAGAATCGCATCCGTGGGTCATCTCTTTGCAGAGAGCTCTTGAATCCTTTACTTACGCCGAGGTACAATTCTCTTGAATGGCATCTTTGTTGTTGTGATTTTGATATATTCTCTGATAGTAAAAATCTCTCCTTGTTTTGTGGCTGTTTTATTCACAGCCGAAGATGAAGAACCTGGCGAAGAATGCGTTTGTTTCTTGGGTTAGGGGATATGCAGCTCACAAGGGAGAGCTCAAGAGCATTTTCGTGGTGAAAAAACTTCACTTGGGTCATGTCGCCAAGAGCTTTGCTCTGAGAGAGCAACCGTCCTTAGTTGGGAAATCACATCATAAGGAATCAATGAAGAGGAAGAGAGACGAACGCCAAAAAGGACAACAAGCTAAGAAGAGAAAGAAGATGAATGGCAGTAGTAGAAATACACAACAAACTTGATCAAATCTGTTTAGCCACCATAAACCATGGCATTAGATTTGTAATGAATGAACAGTTTTGTTCATCGAATTTTTTGAAATATCTAAAAAGTTCCGAACTTTATCATTGATTAGTTGAGAATTTTAATTGTATTACCCAGAAAAGGTCAAATCTTTATGTACTTAAAGTTGAGATTCACAACAAAAGTTTATAACAGCGTATAACAAAACTAATCAATTCTCAGCAAAAGTCTAAAAATCAATTGTGGCGGGAAGAGAACGACGACGATGCTGATATGCGTTTCAAGCTTCAAGTTCACATTCGTCGGGGAATTTCTTGTTTAGCTCCGAATTCGGTTAATTCAGGAATCAGAGCTCTAATTCAGAGAGGAGAGTATCTACAAGCTCTGCATTTATACGCTGAGCATGATGGCTCTTCTCCTTTGTCGACGTCTGTTTTCACATTTCCTTCTCTTCTCAAAGCTTGCTCTTCGTTTACAAATCTCAGCTATGGCAAAACAATTCATGCTTCGATCATCGTGTTGGGTTGGCAGTACGATCCTTTCATTGCTACCTCGCTTGTCAATATGTATGTGAAATGTGCATCTTTAGATTACGCCGTCCAAATGTTCGACAGTTGGTCTCACAGTGGAGTCCCTGCTCGGGATGTCACAGTTTGGAACTCTATGATTGATGGGTATTTCAAATTTCGAAAATTTAAGGAAGGGATTGATCGCTTTCGCCGAATGTTGGTGTTGGGCATTAGGCCTGATGCCTTCTCGTTATCCGTTGTTGTAAGTGTTTTGTGTAAACAAGGACACTTGAAGCGGGAAGAAGGAAAACAGATTCACGGTTATATGTTAAGAAATTCGTTAGCTGGTGATTCTTTCTTGAAAACTGCTTTAATTGATATGTATTTTAAGTTTGGTTTACCGACAGATGCGTGGCATGTTTTTGTGGAGATTGAGGATAAGTCCAATGTTGTACTATGGAATGTGATGATTGTTGGGTTTGGTGGTAGTGGGATCTGTGAATCTAGCTTGGAGTTGTATATGCTTGCAAAGAGTAACAGAATCAAGCTTGTTTCCACTTCATTTACTGGAGCTCTTGGTGCATGCAGTCGAAGTGAGAAGTCTGGTTTCGGTAGGCAGATCCATTGCGATGTGGTGAAGATGGGACTTGACAATGACCCGTATGTTTGTACTTCTCTACTGTCAATGTATTCAAAATGTGGTATGGTTGGTGAGGCAGAAACTGTCTTCAGTTGCGTTATCGATAAAAGACTTGAAATATGGAATGCAATGGTTGCAGCTTATGCAGAGAATGATTACGGGTACTATGCTTTGGAGTTGTTCGGCTTCATGAGGCAGAAAAATGTCTTACCTGATTCTTTTACTTTGTCGAATGTTATATCCTGTTGCAGCGTGTTAGGATTGTATAACTATGGAAAATCAGTCCATGCGGAACTGTTCAAGAGGCCGATTCAAAGTACGTCTACAATAGAGAGTGCGTTACTCGCTCTGTACTCCAAATGTGGATGTGACAGCGATGCTTATTTAGTCTTCAAATCAATGGAAGAAAAAGATGTGGTTGCGTGGGGCTCCCTGATCTCAGGACTTTGCAAGAATGGGAAATTCAAAGAGGCTCTGAAAGTTTTGGGGTCCATGAAAGATGATGGTGATAGCTTGAAACCTGATTCTGATATTATGACCAGTGTTGTAAACGCATGCGCCGGATTAGAGGCTCTCAGTTTTGGCCTTCAGGTTCATAGCAGCATGATTAAAACTGGACAAGTGCTGGATGTTTTTGTCGGCAGCTCCCTTATTGATTTGTATTCTAAATGTGGCTTGCCAGAAATGGCTCTCAAAATTTTCACTGGCATGAGATCTGATAACATTGTTGCTTGGAATTCAATGATATCTTGCTACAGCAGAAACAACCTTCCAGAACTATCCATAGAGCTTTTCAATCTAATGCTCAATCACGGTGTCTTCCCAGATTTAGTATCCATCACAAGTGTCCTTGGGGCAACCTCATCAACTGCAAGCTTGCTTAAAGGGAAAAGTCTACATGGTTATACATTAAGACTCGACATTCGTTCAGATACCCACCTGAAAAACGCTTTGATTGATATGTATATAAAGTGCGGGTTTTCGAAGTATGCAGAGAATATTTTCTGGAAAATGCAGCATAAAAGCTTGATCACTTGGAACCTAATGATATATGGGTATGGATCCCATGGAGATTGTCTCAGAGCATTGAGTCTGTTTGATGAGATGAAGAAGGCAGGAGAATTACCCGATGATGTGACATTCCTGTCTCTGATTTCAGCCTGCAATCATTCCGGTTTTGTGCAGGAAGGCAGTAACGTTTTTGAGATCATGAAACAAGATTATGGAATTGAACAAAAAATGGAACATTATGCAAATATGGTGGATCTTCTAGGTCGTGCGGGTCGTCTGGAAGAAGCTTACAGGTTCATAAAAGCAATGCCCACTGAACCAGACAGTAGCATATGGCTCTGCCTCTTATCTGCTTCAAGAACTCATCATAATGTGGAACTTGGGATATTGTCTGCTGAGAATTTATTGAGAATGGAACCCCAAAGAAGCAGTAACTATGTTCAGCTCATCAATCTTTACATGGAAGCAGGATTGAAGAACGAAGCAGCAAAGTTATTGGGTGAGATGAAGGAGAAAGGCTTGCAGAAAAAACCTGGTTGCAGTTGGATTGAAGTTAGAGAAAGAACTCATGTTTTCTTTTCAGGAGGTTCGTCTTCTCCAATGGCGGCTGAGATCTTCAACCTATTGAATAGGTTGAAGATTGACGTAATAGATGAAGACAAGTCCACTTGAACGAGATTACATTTTGAATTGATGTTCTTACATCACTACTCTCAGAACACGATAAAAAACAATAGCTTTTTGGCAATGCAGAGTATAAATAGAGACACTCTCGTGGTTTAAAATGAATGATATTACAAATCAAATAATTCGTTGGTTGCTTGGTTTATTCTCTTGGGTCATCTGGAGATGCTTTCAAAAAAATGTACATTGTATGCTGTTTTATCTTCTTCCTCTAGAGTTCATCACATTCCGGACGAGGTTCGGTTAATGCGTTGGGCACCTAGTTTAGGAGCTGCAGGTTTGGCTCCTCGGCCACGACCAGAAGATAACGGCTTTGCTCTAATGGTTGGTGGTGGAGCAGCAATGGCAGCCCAAGGATCTTCATCATCAGACTGTACTGACTTTTTCAAATTCAACGGTCTTGAAGTAGTTGCAGGCAAAGGAGTAGCTATGGATCCCCACAAATCGTCGTCTTCGTTTTTCACGGGTGCTTTTGTCGTGCTAATCTTTGGTCTTGAACTTGTAGCTATAAAGAGCAAATAGTTTAACCCAACCGTATGAATTTTAGGAAGCTTAACTGATTCAGCTCATAACTTATACCTCCAGGTCTAGAGGACTGAGACACAGGTCGTTTTTGAGCTGCTTGAATGTTTGCGAGAGCTGGAGAAGGTTTTGGTTCATCCAGAGGTTCGAGATCCCAACCGTCTTTGTCGCTATCAAGACCTTCGCTAATGCCATTCTCAACATCTCCCCAACCATCTGTTGATGTTGGGGAGGGTGGTGCGGGTTGATCTGTGAAGTCCGAGTTCGAACGTGTATGATGACTCGCTTTGACACTCGGCGTCTCCATTACTGAAAAAATTTCCAAGAAATATGTAAAAAATGGTAATGATAAAGTACTGGCAACTGAAGTGACTAGCTAAATAACAGTGATCATATATGAGATCATATAACCAAGGCAATCTCTTTTTCCTTTCTTTCTTATTTACAATACGTGGTTGCAGGTTTCAAAAATTATTTCCAGGGCTGAGATAAAAATTAGGGTAAGTGAACTCAAGCGTACCTGTGGTTACAGCATTTGAGGCTGCAGAAGCTAGGGATGGTGCTGAAGAAGACGAAGGAAGAGGCGCTTGTTCTAATGGCTTACCCTTGAGAGTCAAAGAACTCATAGCCCATCTATAGAGAGTAAATAAATTAGTCTAGTTAGTATATCATTATTCATATATATAGTTCACCCATTAAATCTGATGGACTATACTCACCCAATCAGACCAGCATTTTCAGGTATGGCTGAGGCTCCTCTGGTGACTCCTGCCTCTCCAGCGTTTGTCTATTAACACCCCAAGAAAATTATCAATTATCTTCCATCCCCTATTACACAAGATTTTAAATATAAAAAAAGCTCAAGGATTGAGTTTGGTTGAGTCATTATTCGCACCTTCTCATAGTTCTGTTTCAGTATCTGAAGAAACTGTTCTACAGCCTGAAATGCCTTTGACCGAACATCACTATCAGGAAATTAAGAGAAAATGCTTTAGATTTTGTCAGGAGGAGAAAATACTAGATCAAAAAAGGACCGACATGCTCTTAAAAAAGGAACCTGTCTTGATCAATGGTTAGCATAACAATATTCGGAAGAATCCTAGTTGCTATTTCAGTGTCGTCATAAGTAGTACTGGTGGCACATAATGCAACAATCCCTGTGTTAATTAAAATCCAGTGAGATCTAACAGCAGGAAAATCCCAGACCCAGTTGAAGAGAAATAATTGTCATAGAGCCAGAACTTCCCATAAATTGTGTAAAAAATAATAACTAGGATCGAATCGTATCAGGACTTCACATACCTGCACCCCGAGCAGGTGGAAATGTATCACGAAGAGCACGTACTGTAAAAGCATTAATCAAAACTCTTTTCCTTGTCTGCATCATTTTTTCATGATTTGGCATAAACAAAACAATAGATCCATATAGGTAACAATGAATTAAAAAACAACGAAGCTGCAGGAGACTAACCCCTTCATTTAGATATGTGGCAATATTCCCGAGTAAAATAGTGGTATTGGTTCTGATTGCAGGCTCTTCATCCACCTGAGAGGATTAAAAGTAAAATTTAAACCACAAATACTGTGAAAGAAGTAATTGCACCTGCAACATACATGGCCTCTCAAGTCAAGCGAAAAAAGAACCAAAGGTAAACAGAAGTATGGAAAGGCGGAAATAATTTACTGGAAAATCAAATATGGGAAGAAAAAAGTCAAAGCTACTTCAGTAATGGATGCAAACCTGTAGTTTAGAAAGGTATTTTAATAGGGATCCAGAAAGTGTGCGCTGAGAAAGCTGCAGACACACAAAAAAAAAGATATATATATATCAGATTCAACTGGATGATGAATTAAAAAATAAATGCCTTTAGATGAGATGAAACAGACGATGGACTTTTATAGCTTAATAAAATAGCTTAAACTGGTTAGGAGCAGTACCTTTGGAGCTAAAACAAGCATCGATTTAAGAGTCAGCTCCCGGAGAAAAGCAGATGTATCCGCAAATCCAGTAGCAACATGAGGGTATACCTAGTAAAAATACAGACCATTGTTAATTTAAAAGTACGCAACTAGATAGCAGTACTGCCAGACCCCCACAGCTGAACACTTTTCAGGCTACAGAAGAGGATTTGATCTTACTTGTTCATCGACAATTTGCCCGGACATTGATTCTCCAAATTGATCAACATGTTGCAAAAGAGAAACTCTGATAGCTCGATCATTGGAAGCAAAAAGCTTGACTATTGTTGGCAGCACCTAATGTCATAGATGGGTGTAAATTTAGTACATAACTGAAATATATATATATATAGCATGTGCATACATACATCAACAGAGTGTTTTAGAGCGTTTTAACAAAAATTTAGCATGACTGACCTTGACACTGAAATCTTCAGTTGATAACCATGAACCCATCCTAAGTAAGGCAGTTAGTGCAGGGGCAGCAGCTGAACCAAATTCAAGGGAAGAAGCTAGTAAAGGAAGAAGCTGCATCAACCAGAAGGTGAAGTCAAACAACTATACACAAAACCTTCAACTCAAAAAGCAAATTGTTGTTAGATTCACACCTTCTTAAGGACGATCTCCCGAGGAAGCTGTTCAGCAACATTAGGAAGTTTGCGGAAGAAAGTATCCTTTTCCACGCTGTCTTTCAAGTTGAGAATATCCATAAAATGTATGGTGTCCACCAGCTTATTTTGGAAATACTCTGCCAATTCAAGTATGTCAATAGTAAGAATCAAGAGATAAGGGATGGTAAAGATATCTATGAGAGATGATACAGCATCGTTACAAACATTAAAAAAACACAGGTAAAGGCCAAATGCAAAAATACACAGCGAGAATTGAGAAACAGTGAAAATTTAAGGTAGAAATTTTTTAACCAAGACAGGAAGACTACCTCCATTTTCTAGAAGTTTTGAGGTATTCAACCTGCGAGAAGGCATGGAACTTAGGAGTCGCTGATAATCTGGAAGCAGAGACTGTGAGAAAAAAAACATTCAACTGATATGAAAGCCAGCCCTTAGAAATCCCAAACTGATAAAAACCAACACATCAAAACTTTCGGGAAACCATGAAGCCTTTTGAATACAATCACATCGCCAGTATCTTAAGTTCCAAATACACTAAAGTTAACGTAATCAAAACCACACGGAGTTAAAGACATAAATATATAGAAACAAAGAATAATTGTAATGAATACGCAACCTGGTATTCAGGAACCTATCATGGATTCAAGGAAAGAAAGAGATTGAAACAAAACCTTAGGAATGCCGACAGTATTACGCAACTCCTCTGTTTTTCCCAGCTTAGAGCCCGAGAAGAGTTCATAAATAAGACAACCTTCAAAAAAGGATGTAAAGGGCTTCAATTGTAGAATTTAACTCAAGTGGACAAAGATTTGAGGAAATAATATCCATGGAAAATTAGCAACGCACCAAAACTACCGTAGGGTCTTACCTAATCCCCATGAATCAATGGCCCATGTTGGAGATTTTCGAATAGCAATCCAATCAGACTTGACCATTTCCATTGGCTTGTACTGTGTCCCCACAAGCCATTCATATGGCTGAAACAAGAAAATAAGGAAGAAAGGATGAAAAGGAAGTAATAAACACTGGCTGAGTATTCCTACACTGGGAACATGAACAAGGTCTAAAACCTAAACCTCAATAGTACAAGGTACGTTTTACCAAGGGTATCATAAAAATATGAAATAACAGATATGAACGAAGGTTTGAGTTCTAAGATTTCCAGGGAGGGAAAAACTAAATGAAAGAAATGGGTATAAAATTGACAAGATTAAGGAAATGTTAACACCCCAATGAACTACAATAGTGAATTATGAGTACCAGCATAGGTCCACTTGCAGATACATTGCTCCCATCAAACTCTGACAAAATATCAAAAGCATGGAGTTTCCAGTCCAAAGTAGGTGTCACAACAACACTCGCCAGACAGACATTTCCATGCACCTGTTGAGACAGTACAACTTAAGAGCTTTACCTAAAATAAACGGAGAGAGGATATTCAAAACGATATCTACAACACCTGAAAAGAATGTCAAGTAGTCTAATAGCTCAAATCTAATATTATAAACAAATACTCACAAGTTTGCAATCATTGTTCAAAAAGCTCACAGCTTTAGCTATCTGGTGTAGTCCCAGTGCAAAATATTCATCCCTAAAGGCAAAAATTTCATGTCAAATCAAAATTTGATGGGTGATCAAATTTTTCATGTGAAGCATGATAATGTTCAATGCAAATGTCATTTTATTAGGAAAAGACAGAAAACATTGTGGCATAATTTGTTGGAATAGATTAAAATGTTGTGCCACACTATATCCTTTGCCTATTTTCTACCAAGATGCTCATAAGAAGAGCTCATACCTCTGGGTAGCTTTCAAGCCTAGCTCCTTTATCTTATCTGACAGCGGCATAACAGGCTCAGTGACTATATAGATCGTAACCTTGGAAGTGGAACCCTCATGAGTTTCAACCTCAGTGCTGTGGAGAAATGAAAGTATATTTGGATGCCTCACCTGCAAAACGAAATAGTAGATGATAATCTAACAGAAATATGCCAAAAAAATACAAGCAAGAGGAGAAGGGAATCAACCGAGTCCAGCATTCATATGAATCAATTGAGCACATTTTAATTTATGTAATAAAGTTCTTAGTGCTCGATAGATGTTGTCGGCAGTAATTAGAGAAAAAATATCTTGTCTGTGCGAATCGAGCCTAAACCATGTTATAAATATATATATATATATATGAGAACTTACGGTACGAAGGCGCTTAACACCATTTCGTCCAGCAGCCAAATGTCCATCTTGAGCATTGTTCCCAGAAAGAGAAAATATTGAAACTGGAGATCCATCATCCTGTAGAAATGAGCAGCACAAAAAATGAGATTGCACCACAACTTACAGTATCCGAAAGATATAGAAAAAGGCATAAATTTTATAAACAAAGCCAAAAATCTGTACAGAATGAGAAGGTTGACGAAACAAAGCCTCAACAACCCAAAAAAAGCCAGATAGAACCTTCGCCGTTTTACTATTATGAATGCAAATTTCAAAACTTAGCCTACTCACAAACTCGAATAACCAATAACAATAATAATTCGAACAGTAACTGTAAAACTAGAGCTACCAAGCATTAAAAGGTTAAAGCTGCTGGATCATATTACATAAAAATCAAACTCAATTAAAAAAATTGCCAATGGTTTGACAGTAAAGCAACATTTAACAGTAACGAATTCAATCACATAGAGAGAGAAGGGAGATTAGAGAATGACCTTGGAGGTACCACGAAAGTGATTCCAGGAACCCCAAGCAGAAGGATAAGGATCACCTATGTTATAAGGCAGATCCTTGAGTCCAGTCCCAGATCCAGCCACTACTCCCTTTAAGAACTGAAACATCTTTCCACCTCTCAATCCAGTAATTGAACAACGTTTTTATTGCTTTCCGACGGATCTATATGGAATCAGAAGAACGACGGTGAAGCAAAAACGGGAAAATGAAAGCTCTGTGTTATTCTTCTTCTTCTTCAATCAATCTTCATCTCCCATAAGAGGAGAATTTCATAGATTTGTTTTTTTCTTGCTTTTTAATTCGTCGGAATTATGATCGACCTGAACGGGACTGACTCCATCGCCGTTTTCGTGTTTTGTTTTTACAATTCGTGCTGTTTACCTGCTCACAAGACGCCGTGGAGTTTTATATGTGGACATTTAGTCTTCTGGGCCGAGGGTTTGGGTCAATTAATGTTTAGGCTTCTTTTGTTGTCCAATGGTTGAGGATAAAAATGAAATTTCCTTTTACTCAGGTTTTCTTCTGCATATAAAGTACGATCTCCTTTCTCTGTTTTTCATTATTTCAATATTGTATCGTATTAGGTTTGGAATGTTAATAATATCTTTATTGACATTCAAATGTGTAACCATTTATTGTGTAGAAACTAGAAAGATACACAACTAAATACTAAGAGTTATGAAAAGTGCAAGATACAATGCGTTTGTTGTCTAAACACATTTCTGACATTTTAAACTCTTTCGACGAACCATCTTTGCTTAAATCATTGAGTATTAATAATACAACTGTTCCAAAAAAATATATTGACTTGTTTTTGTCCTATACAGATTCGTTTTGAACATATGATTTTTTATAATAATAATTCAATATCTGTAGACTACATAAGATTTTTGTAAAAGATTTAATAATATCATCATATAATTTGAAAGGGGCTTATTAGATTAAGACATGTTTCGGATCCAAAAGAGATTTCTATGTATATTTTGTCAATAAACTTACCAAACTTGCTTCAACGCCTTAGAATTTTCTTAACATGAGTGTTTCCACTTTAAGGAAAAAAAAAAATTCAACAGTTTCAGCATTGAAGTCTTCGTCTAGACTTCTAAGAAAATCTTGTAAAGTTGAAATATTTGAAAAAAAAAATATACAAGTTAAGAATTTGTCTTAAACCATAGAAGACCATGACTTGGTCAATGTTATTACCAATTCGTCTACCGTGTTAAACCAACTCGCCCTAGATCGAATATCTCCGACCGCGTCAATGGGTTACCGCTAGTTAGATCTTCGGTCGGGATTTTACCCAACAAATATTCCCAGTGTTACTGAAAGACATTTGTTGTTTCCTATTGTCAAATAGCCTAAAACTTGTTTTTGATTCTTGTACCTTTCTTTTTCTGTTAGTTAAAACTTTTAATTTTAGCTAACCCCAAAAAAAAGTAGTTAAAGAAATGGTATAAGATGTCACTTTAAGATAAACAAATCACTAACTTTGAATAATCTACACATATTCAGAATTTCAATAGAAATGGAACCAACATGGAAGCTAACTGTTAGGAATTAAAACTAACCGTCATTTACGTATCTCTTCGTCTATATATATATATATATATATATGTATGTGTGAATAATTTTAAAACTATATACACTTGAGCTAAGAAAATCAATTTGCAAATGGAAGAAGTAATGTCATTGATCTTCCACGGAGTGAAACTGGTTAAAGAGCTCGAGTCTAGTTTACCGGAAAAGCTACCAGAGTCTCTATCAACCTCTCTCGACGAGATCGCAAATACATTCGGTGATGCAAACGAGCGGCTGAAGATGTTACTAGAGATCAAGAACTCCGAGACGGCGTTGAACCAGACTGTTGGATTTTCTCACATTTCTAACCTCTTATACACTTGAGGTTAGTTTCTCTCTTATCTCTCTATCACTCTTGTTTGTATTTTTTGATCTTACACAAAACATTTAGTAACTAGAGAGATTTCTTTAATACTACATTTTTATTATGGATCACTTGGATATTTTCTTACAATACACATACATATTACTTATACTACTTACACTTGCATTTACACCTAAGACCATACTTCAAGACATCATTACAAACACCATACTTCTAGTTCTAGGTTTTCCTACACAATCAATACTAAGACAGCTTGTTCTAGACTCAAACAAACTCAACAACTTACTTAAAACTCAACTTAGACTTAGTTAAGAACTAACTACTTAAACATTTCATTAAACTGGGCCTAAACAACCTGATGGCCCATTTATACATAACACACTTTCTTCTTATTTGTCTTGTTGACTTTTTCTTTCACGATATCTTCTTCTTTCTTTTCATCTTCTTCTACGCTTTTTCTTTATCATCTTATGATGCTCATGGGTTCTTCTTTTCTCTTTTACAGGTTCAATCAAAGATACAATTCCAACACTCCCTCTTGGATCCTTGATTGAATTTCCCCTTTTCAATTTAGGGATTTTAATCCCATGGCTTCTTCTTCTTTGCTTGGATCATTTCTTCACTGTGAAAGTCTAAATCCCTTCACGAGGTTGGCATATGTACACTCAAATTTTCGATCTCCCTCTTGTTCGGAACTCTTTGATTCTGGCGGTTTTCTTTTCCAATTTTTATTGCCGTAAGTTTGACTGGTTTTTCCGTCAATCTCCCTTTACATCTCTTTGTCAGTTCCTTTGATCAATCTCTGCTTTTGCAGGTACTCTGAAGCTGGAACTGTATTCTCCATTCTCTTTAGCCTCAGCACAATCTTCCAATTGCTTCAACAACTGGTCTTAGCTTTCTTTTAGTAAGCTTCTTTTTTTTTGCGAATATCTTTGCCATCATCTCTTTGAAAAATTTTCTTCACAATCTCCACTTGTTTTATTTGATCAATCTTCATGACCAATTCCTCTTCCTTACTGATGACACTTTGACTTTTGGATTTTCTCTTTTCTATGAGCTTCTCCATGTCACCTGTAAGTTTTCTTTTCTGCGACCATTTGTCACATCTTCATCGGTTCTCTGTGGAACCCTTTCTTCAACTCCCTCTCTCTGAGGTAAGCTTTCTCTCTTGCTTAGTGTCTTTTTTATCACCAGCTTATACAGTATACTCACTCTGTTTTGATTCGCAGAACTATCTCTGTAGGCTTTAGCTTTATGATTGTTTGACTAGACCCAACATCTCAGTTTTCCCTTAACCGTAGTATGTGGTTTCTCCATCCAGTCATCTCCCTAGCTTTAGCTTAAGTTGATAGACTCCTTGAATCTTCACCTTGGTTTTTCTCTAATCTTAGCTTGATTGGTTTCTTGAATCATCAACTTTGGCTTTCTCCAACTTGGTTTATTTGATTCTTTACACCACCACTTTGATTATTCTAACCTTGGTTTCTTCTTTCTTGTTTCAAGTTCAGCCACAAATTCTCCTTTATGAGTTTCTGTTTTTATGGCTGTAGCTTCTCTTCCATGGTGGCTGAGCTTCTTTGCTTCAGTTCCACCCTTATCAGGACACCATCTGTGGCACCTCTTCTTCCTCTTTCCGCCTCAGTTTTCTCTGTAGGCCTCTTCCATTGATCAGCTTGCAAGGCTCCAACAATAAGACAACACCATGAGGTTCTTGTTCTCCTTTTTACAGCCCTTTTAGCTGTCTCCTTTTCTTCTTATTTTCTTTGATGGTTGTTCTCCATCTTTCTTTTCTCCTTACAGCCTTCTTTCTGGACTGCATATTCTTCTCTTCTCTTGCGTGGTGTAGCTTCTTCTTGCTACCTCACATCTTCATCTTCTCACAGCCGTTTGTGCTGTCTCTCTTCTTCTTCTTCTTCAGTCTTTCTTAGACTGACATCTTCTCCTCTGGGCCTCAACTTCCTCTTCTTCTTGCAGGCTCAAAGGATCATTAAGTGCTCTGATACCATGTTGGATTTTCTCACATTTCTAACCTCTTATACACTTGAGGTTAGTTTCTCTCTTATCTCTCTATCACTCTTGTTTGTATTTTTTGATCTTACACAAAACATTTAGTAACTAGAGAGATTTCTTTAATACTACATTTTTATTATGGATCACTTGGATATTTTCTTACAATACACATACATATTACTTATACTACTTACACTTGCATTTACACCTAAGACCATACTTCAAGACATCATTACAAACACCATACTTCTAGTTCTAGGTTTTCCTACACAATCAATACTAAGACAGCTTGTTCTAGACTCAAACAAACTCAACAACTTACTTAAAACTCAACTTAGACTTAGTTAAGAACTAACTACTTAAACATTTCATTAAACTGGGCCTAAACAACCTGATGGCCCATTTATACATAACACACTTTCTTCTTATTTGTCTTGTTGACTTTTTCTTTCACGATATCTTCTTCTTTCTTTTCATCTTCTTCTACGCTTTTTCTTTATCATCTTATGATGCTCATGGGTTCTTCTTTTCTCTTTTACAGGTTCAATCAAAGATACAATTCCAACACAGACTAAACCGGTGGTTGTGTCCGATGCAAATCAGATGTTAATGCAGATTGAACCGGGTCTGATGCAAGAGTATTGGTTAAGGTGTGGCGGGTCGACGTCATCTCAGGGAACCGAAGCCATGATTCAGACGCAGCTCATAGCCGTTGACGGTGGCGGAGGAAGGAATTTGACGGCTGCAAAAGAATCCGGCGCTAGCGGTTCTTCCACGTCAAGGCAGCGGAGAAGGTAAATATGAGTATGTTTTTTGCTTATTTTGGTACAAAATGCATAGAACAAATTGGCAATGTTAACAACTTAAGGTGATAGATGATGTATATCAGATAAATGACGGAATACATAAAAAGATAATATTTTACCAAATATTTAACCTAAATAAAAAAAAATTGTTCACTAGTCATGAAACGTATAACTTGACATATATCAAACGCAACATCAATCACTTTTCAAAATTTTGAAACCTGAAAATTATTCTGAATAATAACATAATTAATATTGAAAACTTAAAAACGTGAATAAATGGCATATCACTCATTATTAAAATTTTACTAAAAGTTAAAGCAAGACCATATCAAAAAATCTTTTAAGAAAATTCGCTACGAGAAAATGTATATTTATTGATGATTGGCTAATCCACTTTCAAGTTTATTTGTCCTTTGGGTCTACATTATGAATTCCATAAAGGGGATGTGATGAGTTGAACCTGTTACATGTCACCAGGGAGCCAAAAGTGGAAAACTATATCCCGTAGTCCGCTGATGCCTAAAACAAATCAAATCGATATTGTTCTTTTAATTGTAAACCTAATTTCACAAAAATGTAAAATAACTAATATTAATTATCTAAAAAATCATCTAAAACATTAATACATTTTTAGCCATAAAAATAATCATCCTTGTTTTTTTTGCTGCAAAATCATTAATCAACTTTGAATAATCGAGCTTTTCAACCAAATCGTATTTTATTGATATTATCGTCAATCTATTCAATCTTTCTTGGGACGTAATCGATCGTATATAGTTTTATGAGCTTTAACTTCGAAAAACTTCTTTCTGCACAATTAACTGAAACTGGATTTGTGAGTAAAATGTGATACACGATCTATCTGGATAATAATCATCTATTCTTTTCAAAAATTCCAATACATTGACCGCTTTTGTGATTTCTGTTGACAATACTTATATTAAAAGTTTAAGCTCCATAAATAGATTTTTTCTAAATCTCTAAAATCTCTATGTCCATCATGATTTAGAGAACAGTTTCATACAAAATATCACTAGCTCATCATATTTCGCTGATCTTAAATTCTTTAAACCAAACAAAAATCCAAAAATCTTTTTATAATATTCAAATTTGATCTCAACATATCAAAATTTTTTTTTAAACACATACTGGTGCCTAAAACCCTTGCTTTATAGGCTTTAGCCCTGACTATACCTCAGCTCAACTTCACGTTCAAACCTTCAACGATTATATGATTTTTTTTTCTTTTCTTTGGCAAAATAATGATAATTAAATATGGAGTACGTACGTATTTACTAATGTAGATTCATTGAGTACATTGCTTAGGAATGAAGAAGAACGAACGGTGTTGGTGGCAGCGCTAAGGTCGGGAAACACTGATATGCCACCTGACGATAACCATACTTGGCGTAAATACGGCCAAAAGGAAATTCTTGGTTCAAAATTTCCTAGGTAATTTACTTTACTAATACTATTTGTTAACAATTCAAACTTAATTTGTTTAAAATAATTCTGGAGATCGCTTTTCTAGTATATTCTAGATAACCATCTATTTTTATACGAATAAATTTTCTTTAAATTAATAATGAATGAAACTAACAAGGTCACAATAGGTTTATTTAAACCATCCATATCCATAACAAACTCATTTGAGGTTCTTAAAAATAAATTAATAATATTTTTAATATATTTTTATTATTTAAATTAAATTTAATACATAAAATTTTTTAATCCAATAGAGATATGACAAATGGTTAGAAACTCATGAAATTGGATTCTTGAAATTCTTAATTAAGAACCTCTCATCTTCATTTTATTCCTTCTCTTCTACTTTATTAATATTTTCTAATTTTTAATTATTTAGAACTTCTTCTAAAACCTACCGCTGAAGCTGCCCTTAGTCAGTTAACTAACCGAGATACTCATATATATCACATCACATGTTGTAATCAATTTCTTTTAATTCTTAATCCCCAACTGTACTTATTAGAATCACCATTCACCAAGATTATCAAACTTCAGCTGAAAGTTGAAACTTGGATGTTGTTATAAGTACATGGAGTATATCTTTCTCAGATTTCGTTATCAAAAAAAATATAAATCAGTATGTTGCCTTTATCCCATGCTAATTAATAACTACTTGCTTATCTTGTCGCTAATCAACTGCTCAATATATATTAAAAAAACTAATTATACGTCTCTAAATATAAATTTGTAGGGCGTACTATAGGTGCACCCACCAAAAGCTATATAATTGCCCGGCCAAGAAACAAGTCCAACGGCTCGACGACGATCCCTTTACCTTCCGAGTCACATATCGTGGCTCACACACTTGCCACATCTACCCAACCGCTCCCACCGTGTCCGCTGCCACTTCTATTGCTCCAATCTCATCCACCATCACCCCCACAAGTCATTCCCTTGACTACGCCGTCGTCAACATGGCTGATGCTATGTTTGGTAGCGGTATCGGAACCGACATGGATTTCATATTTCCTTTCAACGATCCATCTCAACATCATCAGTGTTTCCCTCGGCTGGATGGCAGCGAGAGAGACAAATAGCATTAATAAGTCTATTTTTGTCAACAGCATCAATTAATTGTCTGAATTTGAACTTGGGTGGTACGAAGATCATCCTAGCTAAGCATAACCTACTATGTTATATATTTTAGCCAATTTTTTACACAAAAAGAAGAAGAAGATGTTTTACCCAATTTTATTTATTGTTATAAGAAAACTATTAAAGTTTTACATTTCATGTGAATCTAGTCTCAGATCTAATGGCAACCAACTCTGTTAGGGTAGTTCATTTTTTTACAACGAAAAATGTATTGTTATTAAAATAGAGTTGTCGTTTTTTTAATCATTTTGATAGTTTTATTTTCATTCTCTATGTAATTATTCAAACATATTTCTCAGGTGACAGTAAAAATAAATCAAGTTTCAGTTAAAAATATATAATTTAACTATTACAGAATTATTTAAGTTTCTATTATATTATGAATTTTTTAAAAAATATCAAATTCAAATGTATTTGTAAATGTTGAATAAAAAATTCTTATTAGGTTTTAGATCCTTATCAGGTGTAAGGGTTTTAGATCTTTTAATAATGAAAATATCTATTTACATAAATAAACCTTAAAGTTTCTTATTTCCACAACGTCCCTTTTTAATAGTTACTGTTTTAGTATCAATCGCTAAATAGAACAATTAATTTTTTTTTTGTATAAACTCGTTTCAAGTTTATTTTTAACTTTAAAGATATTTAATTATATCTAAACAAAACATGAAGCAATCATAACTTCCTGTCTTTAACTCTCTATATACTTTTTAGTACACATAATTAGCAATTTATTATATTAGTTTCGTGATATTTAAAATAAATCAAAACTGGTGTGGAAATTTTTGTTTTCATGTTTTGTCAGTGTCTCACAAATTCTCACTAGAGAATCGAAATAATTAAAGAGGTTTCCAGTGTCTAAAATAATAAGCTCTTCGAGTGGAAGTGATGGTCCTTTCATTTTGTTGTTACAGAGAACTGATGGTCCTTTCACCGACACTATTCTCATGTATGGGCCATTGTTTTACCCTTTCGTAGATTTGTTCATCATGTGGGTTTGGTATGCCGATGGCTGGGGAAGACACATATTCTCTATTATTTTATCATAATAAACTGTGACATGTAAAAGATGTAATTTTAGTTTAATTTTGGGTCTTGGAAAAAAAGCTTATGGTATTTATAAAGATGGAAGGATCGATTTGAGTCGGTACTTAACTTTAGGCTATCATAAGTATTAATTCTCACAATTGCTCTACAACATTATTAATACAGTTTTCATGTTTATATTAATATTCATAGTCATGATGCTATTTGAAATTTCTGTTCTTGAGATTTTTAGATATTTTAAAGTCCAAAACGGAGAGAAAGGATCTCGAAGACACATTCAGAGTTTGTATAAAATTAAGAAGCATTAGTTAAATCTTTACTAGCTTTGTTTTTAGTTTCTGTAACAAGCATTAGATAACGCCCTAGTGTATACGGCGACGCTTGTGAAAAAGGCAACAACAAAAAGACAAGCACGACAGTTCCAAGATGCATTTGTCCCAATTTCTTCCTTTTTAGCACCAAACATTCATAGCCGCAATTTCAGTGGATAAGTCTCTTTACACTCTTTAGGTAACCATTTATCATATATATGGTTGGACGAAAAGTCTAAATTATCGAATCCAACATTAAAAGCATTAATAATCAGATAGAAAAATCAATAATCTTATAGGTATTGTCGCAGTTGGAGCTTGTCTTATATTAAGTTTACTCTAATATCCATTAAAGTTATTCCATCTTTGATCTAAACAGATAGTGAAGATTACCTCATATATACAAAACATCTAATGTAAGTGCAAATAATGAAACGAAATAGATATAAAAGAGTATATATGGTGTATTTGTCAAACATATAACAACAACATGACATTATACACTAAACATAGCTCAAAGAGAAGAAGAAATTAAAGATTAAAATCCTGATGATGTATCATCACTATGCTCAATATGATTCAAAATAGGAGGAAAGCTGATCGTTGTCGCTGAAAGCGAAACAATGAGAAGTAGTAATGGTTTCACCACAATAGTAGTGATTTTGATGTTGTTGTTGATGATCATCAAACATCATCATCTCATGCCAAACCAATGACAAATCCTTACCTGTCGAAGAGCCCTCACAATACTCTTTGGTCTCACCATTGTTATTACCTTCATCCTTAACCATGTTTGTGCCTACCACCGTCAAATTACTGCTGTTCTCTTGCTCTTGCACCTTAGAATTGGCATGGTCCTGAACAGTGGTTGTAGCCAATGTTTTTTCTGAATTCATGATGAGTTCGTGACCAAAAATCTCGGCCTTCGCGTGTGTTTGGTCAGTTGTAGTACATGTATGGTAGCCAATGTATGTGATTTGGAACATCTCAGGGTCTTGCTCCAGTTTCTGAACTTTCTTCAATGCTTGGCATCCTTGCGTTGGCTTGTGTGTGCATCTAAAGTAACTCCTGCAAAACATTGAAAAGCATAACAATTTACGCCACGGCAAAAGTCAAATATCGATGGTAAACTCCAAAGAATGACATAAACTTCGACTTAGGATTCCGGTTAAAAAAAAGAAAACGATATAGTCCATGTATATATTTATTGTGTATGTAAACTCGGAGTAACATATGTTTCGGAATCCTGGTGCTAAAAATGATTTCGCCATGTTTATATACATTAATTATATATCAAAATTCACATATAGACATATATATATATATAGAGTAAGGACCTCGGGAATTTGGTATTAAGAATATCTTTTTGTCCATATTTCCTCCAAGCATATATGTCTTCAGAGCTTCTATCTACCACGATCCTTGTATTTGATCTCTTCCTGCAAATAATAAATTACAAATCTGGTAATTAATGGATAAATCATTTTGGCTCTTATAGTTCATGTAAAACAAATCCAAGGTAAATAGTATAAGTCCTGTTAGTAACATATTGTGTTGTACGGAATCACAACACTACTTGAAAGTTTAAAACCAAACAAAGTTATGTTCAAATATCTACGTTATGATGATCATTGATTGGTCCAATCCAATCAGTCATATTCATACTCTATCACGAAAATGAACAAACACAGTGATTGTATTTTAAATATTAACATTGGCATATTATAAATTATCAAAAAAATCCATATTCATATTCTTCAACCTTTACGATAAATCATTTCAGTATGGGGGCACTACCACACATTATATAATGGAATCCGTAGACAAAAATAGCAAATTAAAATGAAAAATTTTCAAAAGAAAATCCATATACAAATGAATTCAATCATTAAACACCAAAGAGAATATTAAATGATTAAATCGATATTTGGATTCAACCATTTCACTTACTTTCTAGGGTAGCATCCTCTTTTACCCTTACCAACCCCAAGTCTCTTCCTACTCTCGCCGGAATCTCCACCATTGCAACTCACCGGAGCCGCCGAATCGTCACCGCATGATGCATTCCATGAACTCTCGACGGCGACAGGGTCAAAAGAATCAAGAACCGATATGGTTTTATGGAAAGAATCCAAGATCTTAGCGATGAGCTCATCAACTGGATCCAGATCACTGGAAACTGAATCTGACCCGGAGACGAAGCGGGTCTGATCGATGTGGTGCTTAGAGTGTTGATGAGAGAGGATAAGCTGAAGCTGAGTAGTGAATTCGTAGCCTTCGACGAGTTGGTCGACAACTTTTCTCTTTATGGATTTGGTGTTGTTACTATTTGAATCCATTATTTTGTTACAGCAATATAATGGAGATTTTAGGTTTTGTTTTGGTATGATGATTTGGGGACGAAAAAGGTGTAATAATATAGTGGTGGAGAGAAAATAAAATTTGCTCTGGGATTTTTCCGATCATTAGGATAGAGAGACGAAAGAGGCTAATGAATTATATTAATTGAGTTGAGGATATAATGGGAAAGGGATTAAAACCTACTTATACATTTATCATGGACTCGAGGGTATTATAGGAAAGTGATGACCTCCTTATTTACTCACCCATTGGCTTACCAAAGCGTTGCTGATGTCAAAGCCTTGATGTGGGATGACGTCACCCATCTCCGTAACACGTTTTGGGGGTGGCTTGGTGGGGGTTTTTTTTTTTTTTTTTCCTTTTCTTCTCGGATTATTAGTTCCAGTGATTGTTGTTAGTTTTAAAATGTTTTTTTTTGGGAAAAAATGTTTTCTTTATTTTGGATAAGAGTTATGTGTCTCGACGAGATCAAACTAATATTTTATCATTCAATTTTTCCATTAGCAAAAAAAAAATTAGCATGAAATCACTTTCAAGAAGAGAACAAAATGTGAGAGAGAGAGAAGATAAACGTTGACAAAGATATATCAGACAAACCACCAATAATAGTCCTAAAACAGAATTATATTTTACAGCTTTGTCGGTCTCGTAATTTTATTTGGAAGTTGGTAAAATATGACTACGTATTTTCTTACATATAGTATTTCCATAACCATAAGATTTATCATTTATATGTGTGTAGAGTCGTGAATTACTAAAATAGTAGGATCCTAATGAATATTCTCATATTTGAATTTTGTATTGGATAGACTAACTACTAAAACTAATTTAACAACAAAAATTACTAAAATAAATGATATAAACATTATTGGTTAGACCGCTTTGTTCGGATCTAAAGTAGTAATCAAGATCCTTAATCTCAATATATCTAAGGCAACGTTCTTTCTTTTTAACACACCTGATAAAGCTACTTTTTAAAAATCAACTTTGTTTAATTGCCATTAAAAGCACTAAAAACCATAACTAATGTCTTGGATGACCATTTTTGTAGTACTTATGAATTTGTTAAACACAAATGATTTAGACAACAAAAATGGCGAATATAATTTTTTTGATGTAATTGTCACTACATTCACAGATTTTTTTTTAAAAATAATAGTACAACTATTATCCTTATTATTTTTTTGATAAGATTACTCTTACAGCTGTTGAAATATTCGTAGAGCTCATCTCTTTTAATACCAAGAAATGGCATTCTATTACAGAAACTAAAACCTGTCATATAATAAACAACTCTTTTTGATTCTTTGTATGGAGGTGTCTTCGTTTTTTTCGTAATTTAAAATTTTAATAGTTGAATGAGTTATTTTGGGTTAGTTGAAATATTTTATTTTCTTGACGCATAAAACAAATTTCAATAGTTAAAAAGAAACATTTGTTTGAAATATTATTTGGGATTGAGACATTGTGAGGGCACTGAGGGAGCAGGTTCCACTGAGTATTCCTCGGAGTCGACAAATTCAGTCCACATTGGTGGATCCACTCGCAAATAAAACTCCAAAATCAAATCCCTTTGTTGCTTATAAATTATTAGAACTATGACATCCATTTAATTTTGATCAGTTATAGATATAAACAATCCGGCTTTACTACTTATAATATAAATTAACCAAACATAGATCAATGGAATATAATTGCGTAACGATAAAAAAAAAATACACTTGCTTCGTGATTTTTGGGTTGTCGTAGTAGTTGACTTCGATCGTATGAATAACTCCAAAAGGTATGTTTTACTTCTCCGTTTGGACTAATAAATATGTCCGATGTGCTAGCAGCTTTGTTTTACTTCTTGGTCTGCTCATCCAAATTCGGCATTTCTCTATAAATTCCAACTGATTAATCATGCAGAGATTGTCAAATATGGACACTAGGTCACACAATTCATATTCAAATGACAAATTATTGTTTTCTTTGGGGGATTGAATGGGAGAAAGGTCAACGATTGGGGAAGTGATATATTGACAAACGACAAATGGTTATAAGAATAATAATAATTTTGTGCTTTATCTAATCTTAAGCTGAGTTGTCTTAGAAATAATTAACTTACAGGCCTCGATTAAAGGACTGATACTTATCGTTAATAATACTCTCGTATAGATATTGATCTGTCACGAAATTTAAAATTGTTCTATTTTTTTTTTAATTCAAAACATATACTAGTTTTTAAATGTGTAAGTTGAATCTTATTTCGCGCAATGCCCAATCGAGGATTTTTTTTTTGTAGGAGTGATTAATTACTATTTAAGTATAACAAAAATTTACCGCAAGAGACAGTCCTGCCTTTGTACGAATTTCGTTTCATTTATTTTAGATACTTAGATTCAACCGCGATAATTAAAAGTTAAAAAGTGTCAATAATTTAACTAGATCCAACTCAATGAACTCATACTTATATAAGTATTTTCATTATTACTAATATCATTATTTTATCTCTTAATTAGTCCCACTAATCTTACGGCTTTAGCCTCTTGTGTTTGAATTTTAATGCAATGTATTTAAAACCAAATCCCATTTAGGGATCACTACTTAGATCGAAAACAATGAACTATTGCATGAACCAATTTTTTTTGTAGCCTAGTGATTTATCTTATTTCTAGAGGTCGGCATTTGGTTGGTACAGAGTTTGTTTATCTAGTATTTATCTTTTGGCTAGCTGATCTGTTCTATTATTGTTTGAGTTTCGCCAGTAATTATCATAGTCATAAAATCATAATATTCAACGTGTATAATATATATACATAAAAATGGTTGTTTATAATCAACTATTGCGCCTTCATATGGAGGCGAAAGGTCGTTCATTGTAAGAAAGGACTCTAAAATTATAAGACATGACTCCCAAACACAGATACAAAAGCCGAGGCTGGTTTATTGTTTTACTGGCTTTACTGGACTACTACTGGTTATAAGAAATTTCAAATTTGTTATATTTAATTATGCCTACCTGACATTAAAAAAAAAAAAACAATTTATACTTGAGATTTAATTAAAGCGGATGGAGCCAATATAGTGTATAACAAATGGTTCAAAGAATAACGGCACGTAATCCAAGTGTGTACACGTAAGACGGCATGAATTTTAAAAGTGACGTTTGACTAGGTTTAGAATCCCTTTTAATGTCGTCGACGACGAATGCAATGGCAAAAATTCGACATATAATTTCTTCAAGGATCGTTGTGGCCTGTGGGGTTCGCGAAAAATCAAAGCAGTAATGGCAGGATTAGGTGGTTTGCTCAACGTCGTGAAGCCAAAGATCCAACCAGTGGATATCCAGGCCGCTGCTGGATGGGGAATCGCCGCCGGCGCCGGCGCCATCTGGCTCGTCCAAGTAAGACATACGCTAATTTATCTGGATCTCTTGGTAGATTTTAGCTATCACTGCTTTCAAAATTCATAATTGATTAAACAGTTTCAAGTTTTGTAATTGACCTTGATCTCGTTAGATATATCTAAAGGTGGTTAATTTGTGAGCATCGTTGCATATACATACAATTACATTTCCTGAAAGGCTTGCGTCCGTTTGGTTCGTGAATGGTAATATCTATACTCGAATTGGTGACCAAAGCTTTATTCATTTCTTTGGATTTCAAAGACTCCTTTATTTCAACAAATGTTTTAGCTTCTATTGTTCCTTGCTTAACGCCCTCACATCATCTTAAGGAGGGATACATGAGTTGGTTTTTTTTTCTTTCTTGTTTCGATGTTTCAGTAAATGTTTTGAATTAACGAATTATTTTAAGCATTACGTTCTTTCTCTTTAGTTACTCACTGTCACAATGTGCTCAATCTGTAGTTTAGTTGTTATGAAGAGATTAGGTAGCTCGTGACTTTTTCTTACGTATCTTCTTTTCAAATCTCAATTGTATTTCATATTTTTTTTTCCTATCATCATCACAGCCATTTGGTTGGATTAAGAAGACATTCATCGACCCACCTGCAACTGAAGACAAGTGAGATATGTCAACATTCAAAGACAAAGTGAAGAGTTTTCCAGTTTCTAAGTTTATTATATGCATCTTTTGCTTGGAGCTGAATAAATTTTGCTTCTTTTCTGGGGTTTGTGATTTCATTTCTTCAGTGTAGTGGACTAACTTGTCTTCTCTAATGTTATAACACAAACGAAAAACACATTCTCCAAGTTATTTGAAAAGAGAACCTATTTTGCTGCATTTATCATATGTTTTTATTTCCTTTTGAAAGTATATAAAATCATGGAAAATAAGAGACTAGTGATGATGGAGATTGCTGAAAATAAGAGCAGATTTGTATTTGGATATTTGAAATGGTTGTTATTTTGTATATATATAATTCCTAACGCAGCAATATCTGTTGCAGTACAATGAATAAATGAAAATTTTGATTCTTTCCCCAAGCATCTAAAAAGCCTGCTGTAGCAAAATAAAGAATGTAGACGAGACAAAAGAGAAGCACTCTATCTTTGGATTGCTTCTCTCTTCATCATCTTATATACAGACAACAAAAAGCTCCAACAAACATTTGGCTGGAACCAATCTCACAGCAACCTTTTTCATAATCATAATGTGTTTGTAGTAGATGAGGATGCATTATTTTCCTTCATTCTCCTCTCGGCTGCTAATGCTGCAGCGACTGAAGGTGGTAGATCTCTCAGATTCCTCTGTCCCTCTCTCGGATTTTCTTCCATCTCTGTCTCTCCCGGGGTTTCTGCTGATTCTACTTCTGGTGAAGCAAACAGAGATTCGAGATCTCTTAGAGTCAAAAACTGTTGATCTTGATTTTTTGTACTTCTGCCGCTTAATGAACTTAAGTTTGTATTCTTATTCCTGTTCAGTTTATAAATGCTCTCTTCCACCGTGCCTGTAACCTGATTCCCCAGAGAAAGAGAGGTTAAGATCAAAGTGAATCACATAAGGCAGGATCTTCAAGCTGTACAAAACCAAGGTGGCAAACAAAGCAGATACACGAACCAGGAAACGATGAACAAGAGTAGGCTTCTCTTGTCCAATCCGGTGAACACGCCCAATGGCTTGCGCTTCTGCAGCCGGATTTAGAAGTGGCTCCACAAGAATAACATGCTGTGCTTCTAGAAGATTAAGACCGTTGGCACCGTGCTGCACCAAAAGCAGTAGGACTTGAATCGATTTTTCCTCTTTTTGATGGGAGTCTGTCTTTTGGGTTTCTTTCTCAGCTCCCTTGAATTTGCTAATTGCTGTCTGTGATTTCCTGCATTTCATGGAAATAAAGTTACATACATCATTTAGGTTATCTATGTCCCACTTTAAATGGATTCCCCATTAAAGTTCTCGTTACATTACCTGCCTCCTTTCATCCGGACGAAGGTGATGCTATTGGCAGCAAAGGCATGTTCTAACACATCAAGAACATCGTTCCAGCTGGAGAAAACAAGAACCTTTGCTTGTGGGTCACTTGACTTGATCCATAAGAGTCTTCTAGTAACAGCTTCGATCTACCGCCAAAACAATAGATGAGAAAAATATATGCTTCTTACGCACAAATCTTAAAACAATGAAGCTAACCTTTGTTCCATATGAACCTTGAACAACCAATGATGCTTCGTTTTCTTTGTGATCTTGACCTAATGAAGAACTATTTCGTCTGTCATCAGCATATGCAATATTTCTAACATCTGTAGGCTTCCTGCATATCGGACACATCACCCACTTTTGCAGAGTTTCATGAACTGATGTGCGCTCAGTCATAGCAAAAAAGCCTGTGCAAGCGAACATAAAAAAGAAGATATCGTTGACATTCTGAATCTTGTCCAAAAACATGCATTAAATATCAAATCCGTCAAAGATTATAGTAAATTAGTGAGACTAAAAGAAAAATGCTTGTGTTTCTACTAAAAGAAAAGTGCTTATGTTTCTAAGCTGAGGAACGAAAAAAAGAAGTCAGGTAATTACAGTTACAGCAAGTGGAATGCCCACACTGGAAAACCATCTTCTGATTCAGTAGATTGTCTTGGCAAATCGGACATGCTTCATCTCGCTTAAGAAGGCTTTCTTCTTCCTGTTGAACAGGAACTGACGCCTTAACTATTTCCTGTACTGGTGAGGAAAGATCTGCACTCTCTTGTTTCTGATTGGACTTGATCAAACCCTGAAAACGAAAAAGAGAATTGGATTTATATTTTATACAAAGTCAAAGAAAGAAAGAAAGGAGAAGCAATCAAGATTTTTCAAGCGATCCAAACTCTCAAACCCACGAAAAAGGAACTTAATCTCGAAACATAACTAAATCTTCTAGTGAATATAGATTTGAAATGGAGCTCAGGAGCTGGAATTGCAAAAAAATGTGATCAAATGTTATTCTCCATGTAAAACTTCTAAATAGTAACACAGAGATTAATGAATTCTCTGCATGATATAAATAAGACGCCAGGCTAGTAACAACATAAAGATTACAGATTACCTTCAAATAACGAAGTTTCCCTGTTATACTAAGAAACGAGGATTGAGCCATAAATTTTTCATTTGTGTTCAGCACACTAGCAACATCTAACTCATCCTGGCTCAAAGAATAGATCGATGCATCATCTTCAGATTCTCTAAGCTGTAGTCTCATTGTTGCCATCTTAATCTCATCGTGGGCACGTAGAAGGTGCGCTTGAGCCCTAGCCAAGGCCCTTGCATGCACATATTCCTTTCGCATCACCTTAATTAGATAAGCAAAATTGAAAATGTCAGATCTTGTTGAAACTTGAAAAATCAAGGATTAGTTTTCCCTTTCTCCATGTAAGCAAAGAATGGATCTCTCAGTCAATACCTCAAGAGTATGCAAATGTTTTGTGGCTGCCAATTTGCTTTCCCTGTCTAAATAAGTTTTGCAATGGTTTCTTATCACTCCAAGAACCACTTCCGTCTCAGATGGAGATTTTGAGACCTATGGTATGCACATAAAAATAATTTTTATCAGACAAGGAGGATCATTACAAAACCAAAGTATTTGACTTTTCAAAAAGTTTTTAATAGAGGAGGAGGAAATAGAGATCGCCATATCAACAAAGTTCAACATAAATGTGGTTATGCTTTCTTGTAAGTAATGAAATTAAAGAGAATAAAATAAGACCAAATCCATACTAGATCAAGTAACTTACAACCACTGCGTCACCAGCATTTCTTTTGGTGGGCTCCTCGTTATCCCCATGTGGTGCACTTAAATCCTTGCTTCTCGATGACAAACCAATAAAAAAAAGATTAAGGGCATATCTCTTTTTCTGCAAATGTACCATCTCTTCAGCGGCCATATGTTCCATTACTCCCCGACGAGATTTGTTGAGGCGGAACAGCCTGGCCTCGTATTCCTGGAATATTTTTTTAACACAAGATGATGGTAACAACTATTTTTAATACCGATTAATTCATACAAGTGCAGAAGCAAAAAAGAGCAAACCTGGAACAGTTCATCTAGCTCGCAATGAATACATGTGGGGCCATCATCCTTCTTCAGGCAATACTTGCAGTTGCCAATACGCTCAATATCCTCCATTTTTGGTTTCTCCATGGTCTGGTCAATTTCTAGAATCTTATCTAACACTATCTTTCTAGAGTTTTCCAGCTTATCCATACAAGTCTGCAGATGAAGTTTCATGCCATGTATAGTTCTAAAGCTAGAACAAATGAACTTAGCAGTTAGTTCTTAATGTACTCAAGTTGTGTGTTTCTAAAAATTTCAAGCTTATAAAAGCTGGAAAAAGTATTCTCGCAACAACAAAGCTCATGAATCTGAGAAATTTTAAGCACTTACCGAGAATTTGCCCTGGAGGAGCTCGAATTGTTTAAGCTTCCATGGATAGCCTCTTCAATCTTCCTGGTCAACTCGCTAGAGAAGTCTTTATTCTGTTCAGAAATTTCCAGGGCATCCATCCACCAAATTGAACGTTGTTTCTCCATATTGTTCAACAACTCCGAAACCTAGAAAGTTTTCGACTGTTTAGCTCCAGATAAGTGACAGTTAAATATCTAAGTGCATGATCCTGAAACTTAATTTTAAATGAATTTTACCGACTTTTTGGTTAAAGGGTACAAGTAGCGTTTAGGAGATTAAAAAAAAAAAGCAACATACATTACCATATGGTGGCACGTACCTGATTGTATGATTTTCTGAATTCTTGCTGTGCTGCAGAAAGCTTTGAGTTAAATGCGGACAAATACTTAACTTTCAATGTCTCACAAACTGTATCCAGAGTTTTGCACTCTCCATGATACTCTCCATCCTTCTTTAAACCATTTTCTGGAGCAATGGATTCCCTCTGTTGTGCAGTTTTTGAAAAATCATTAGTCAAACTGTCGAGCTCATTGATTCTTTGCCTTTTGGCTGCACGATTATGGTCGTCATCTTTTACATCTCTAGTTTTAGGGCTTTCTGATGCAGAAAATTTTGTAATGTAGCTTTCGACCAATGGTAGTATCTCAACTAAATTGTGAAGAATGTGAATATTTAACAATGGATCAAGACGAAAATCCTCGGCATGCTCTTCAGCTATATTTAATGCTTCCTTGTATAAGGATACAGCATCAGAAAATTCTTGCTTAAGCATGGCAATAGCAGCAATCCCATTTAAAGCAACAATCAACACTCGAAGAGCTTCTTCTCCCTCATTCTGAGTCTTTTTCACCAGGACCTAAGAGAAACTTCAGTTAGCATTCTAATGACTAACAGAGATCAAACACAAATCTTGCAAACCCACCATTAGAATTTCTTCCATGGTCATTGGAGTTTGCTGCAAGGAACGTAAACCTGAACTTCCAACTTGAGGGTGGCAGCAAGCTTGCCGCAATTTCAAAAGCGAGTTCAACAGTTTTGCAGCTTCGGCATGAGTGATTAAAGGATTATCAGAAGAAGTATGACCTGTAGATAATCACAAGTGGGATAAAGAGTTTAGCAGCCACCATAGAAGGAAGCATCAAACTTCCGAGAGAGAACTTTACAAGGCAAGTAAGGACAAAGGTGAAAAGTGCAGAAGACAATATTTTCGCACCCCATGGTACCTCTTTTGAGAATATCACGTTTCAAAGTTTCCATAACTTCACGGGCATAACTCACACAAGTTTCATGCTGTCTGCTATAGAAGTGTTCTTCAATTGCAGAAAACCTGAGCCACGAGACGCATTCCTCTTGAGGTGGAAGTTGCAACTCCTCAGCCACATGGACTTTTGAAGAACGCCACATAATTTGTTTGAAAAATTTATGCGTAAACTCCATCGCCATTGCATCTCGCCTCTGAACAAAGCAAGAAGGTTGTTACACAGGGAAACCCATAAAAGGTAGGAAAATGAATTATTTCTTTCAGTTCAACCTCATATGGGTCTCTTATAACTTCAATCCACCATCTTGAAACATCAAAAGGATTTGCTTTAAGGAACCTCAACAGTCCAAATACGTCATCAAGTTTGCGTTGTATAGGAGTTCCAGTGATACACCATCGGTGTTTGGTATATAATCTCAACGCCATTTCTGTTGCAGCGGCTGCATTGCTCTCCACCATCTGGGCCTCATCCAAGCAAATCCTCCACCAGAATATTCTGGTGAGTGGCGTGGGAATAACAGGGTATCTATCACAATACAACATCGTTATCTAATCTCTCCAAAAGCTTTTCAGTTGCTAAAATCAAGAGAATAAACCAATCCAATCAGATTAAATGTTGTTCAAAATGGCTCATCTGAATACATTAGTATGAAACTAATCCATATTGGCAAAATATAAGAAATGTTTCAATAATACGTTCTATTCAATGTAGCAGTTATGTCGAAAGTTTATCATGTAATGAAAATTGCGAGGGATAAAAGAATCCAAATTATCATCACCAATTGCACCTTTTCTGGAATCTAAGACAGTGCCGGTCACCATCATGCCTGTCAAAGTCATGTGTCAAGTCCTCTTTGAGGACATCATATGTAGTTAAAACAATGTCAGCATTGAGGAGTTCAGTGATGTCGATAATAGGTTCTTCAGAGAGTGAGGCATTCCTCACTCCTTCATAGATGCATGTTACAAGAGAGCCCAAGCGTGTATGGCTACAACAGGGTAGATGATAGAAAGAAAAGAATATTAACTTTACATGATGCGGAGATAAATATTCTTTTAGTGAAAACATAACAGAAAACAGTAGGGAAGAATCCTACCGTGTAATCTCGGAATGCCATTGCAGTAATATAGGAGCTGGACAGACGATAAGAGTGGCACCCGTAGAGATGGGAGAGGCAGTGGCTTGTAGAAGTTCAGAGCACATTTGGCAAATATATTCACCTTGTCTGACAATAATTACCTTTGAATCCTTTTTGCTATTCTTTTGAGAAACTTTTTCATCAACATCTTGACTAGCCTTCTTACTTTTCCCTTTAGGTGAATAACCTACACAGTCGGCATGCTGCCAAGCATCACACAGGTCACACTGTACCCAAACTCCATTGTATTTGCGACTTTCACTTACAGCTCCACATATGCACTCAACACGTTCCCTTTTCAATCTTTTCAAGCCAGTTTTTGAATCATCAGTAACTGATGAACCATTAAACACAGATATTTCATCCTCAGCTGGTTTGCGATGAGAAAAGATGCAAGCAAGTAGTTCAACCGTTTTCCCCAATCCCATTTCATCTGCAGCATTCATATCTTACCACATTAAGATTGAAATACCACAGAAGTTAACAAAAGCTAATGGCATGAGCAAAGATATGAGAAGTCGATAAAGCCAGATACACCATCTAGCATTTATAAAACATAATGTTCGGAAACTATTCTTCATTGAATGGAAAGCCCAAACAAAATTACCCATTATAATACATGGAGGCAAAATGAAGCTGCAACTTCTTACCAGCAAGGATACCACCTGGAATTCGAGGTGAAAAATACTCTGGTGCTAATGAGATATTCCCACTAAAAATCAACAAAACAAGAAAAATGGACAAAGCAAATCAAATTCTTCTGTAAATGGTGGAACTTTACTGAGAGGAACTTATACTTTTTTGTTGTACGTTGAGAGGAGCTTATAGTACAAAATCAAATAAGGACTACTGAGATTCTTTTCTACTAACCTGAATGGGTTAAAGAACATTTTTGTGGCAGAGTCAAGAAATCCTACGGAGATAGACAAAGGTGAAATGAATTGGTTGTCTTCCAACGTTATTGGATCTCCTCTCTCTCGCTGAACCATCCAATAAGCTGCCCGTTGTTGGTATGGCCTAAGTTCTGGGAGCAAATCGATTATGTCATCTGCAAGCTTCGCATTCCTCCTGGATCAATGATATACTTATAAGTTGAAAAGATAAGTCATTAACGCACAGAAACAAAACAAATTTTGCTCACTCACTTTGATGGCATTATGGCTTCATAAAAAGCAGCAGCATCAAACCTAGACAGCTTATTAGAGTCCAAACTTTCAGCTTCCACTGACGACTCAATTTCCTTCACGTTCAATTGTGTCCCATACCTAGCCTCTGATGTCATTACCTCTGGCCTCAACCAAGACATGACATGAATCATACTTTTTTTCCATATTTGCCTTGTATTCTCAAGAAGTGAATCACAGGCATCAAAAGCCTGCTGAAGCATCTCAACCCTAACTCTAAGAGACAACAATCCCTGATTACCCGGGACAAGCCTTAAAGTCAAAAACTTTAAACTTGCCAAATGAGCAAGACCCGAAACCGCTTCACCTGGACCATCAAAACTTGCAGACCAAATCACTAATCCTGCCTCACCATCAGAAACCTTTTTATCAACCAGCTCTAAAGTTATATCACTCGAAGACAATACCGGCCAGTGACCAAGCTTAATCCGATCAACAAAATTAGTCACATTGCATAACCGAAACCGTAAAGAGAAATCCATATCATGAGCATTCTCAATGAATGTGGATGTTCTACTAGTGCAGACAAGTCCTCTAAAACTTAAATTCTTCAAAACAACTTCAGCTAAATCAAAGTGTTGGTGCTCCAAACATGAACATATGTTGACATAATATGGCTTCTCGATATCTTCAACATTCTTTTCCCCAGAACCCTCGGCATCATCACCGGATAACTTCTTATTATCGGATTCTGAACTAGCTGGAGTGACCAAACCCACTGAACGTTGTGTCTTGGATTGCTTTCTCCTACCCATCACTACAAAGCTAAAATCGAAACCACATTAATGAGGAAACGAATTCATACCCACAAATACAAAACCCAAATTCATAAACAACACAATGAAAAGGTATGATCTTTCTACAAATTCATAACCATACGAAATATCAATTGTAGAATTCCATAAGAAAAAAAAAACTCAGGTTACTATAAATAACTCAAAAGGATCCTAATTTTCTGAACCTGTGAAGTGAAAGAGGATTCGAAAAAATTCAAGAATTTAGAATGGTCGGCGAAGTGAAATTCAATTCCCGGTTTATCTGCAAAATCCCGAACGCTTCAGTTACACCGACGTAACTTAGTCAATGAAATGACAATAACATCCTTAAGTTATACAGTAAGATGACATTATTATCCTCGTTGAACGAATCGCAATCGTTTATGAATCCTTTGAGTCGCTTTTGGAGCTGATACGATTCCAGTGAAACGGCACTCAGCTGCAAACCCTAATCTCGATTTTTGGGGGGATTTTTTTTTCTCTTTTGGGTGTGATTTTGTTATTAGAGTTTGAGAATTTCTAATTTTTGAGCTGAAGAGCTAGAAGAGATGAACAGAGGAAGAAGGAACCTGAAACAAGCGGCGTCACAACAAGATTTTACGCTTGAGGAATGTCAAAGCATTGCCCAAGTCGTCTCTCTCAGAGGTTCCAATCAAATTGAGGTGATAAAAAACTTCCTTTGGGTCTCACTCTTTATCGCTAAATCCTAGAGTGTTCCTTAGATTACTGTCTTTTTTATGGTTAGATTAGTTTGTAACTTCGTATTTATATTTACTGACTAAAGATTGAATTTTTAACTTTCTTCTCAGTTTAAGCTAAGTGGCATACTCTAGTTTTAGGCCGATAATAGTTTTCCAGTGGGTTGTCTTTAACAGCTGTTTTTTTTTTTTTTTTTTTTTTTTGCTTTTGGTCTCATTGAAGATAATGGATGCAAAAGGAGAGAACTCATTAGCTCTGTTTCCTGCTAAATTTCGTGAGAGCATGTGGATCAGACGAGGTACTTGATTCTTCTCCCAGGATTGTTTAAATAGAAGAAGGCAATATGAAATTCGTGCTTTCTGTTTGCTAATTTATGCACCTCAATATTTTACAACATTCCATATGATCTGGATTTTGTCCTTTCTTGATGGTTAGTTTTACTGCATGAATTTGGGCAGATGGAGGAATTTGAGATGGTCTTTTATGTTGTTTTTGCTTTGTGTTGCAGGAAGTTTTGTTGTGATTGACCATACTGGAAAGGAAAAGGCCCAAGAGTCTGGTAGCAAAGTTACGTCTATTGTCTGTTAAGTTCTATTCTTTGAGCAATTTCGTCTCCTCCAAAAGTCTCCGGAATGGTAATGATTATCCCTTTTGTTCTGTATGAATTACTTCTAATTATAGTTAGCATATAGCTCATGTTAGTTTGATACAGGCCGGAAATCTTCAAAGATTCTAAGCCAATTCTGGCTGATGAGAGCTCTCAACTACCCATAGCACAGCAAGAAGAAGAGGGCAACAGTGATTCAAGTGATGACGATTATGATGACATGCCCCCATTGGAAGCAAACACAAATAGATTAAGACCGTTTGGAGTGCAATATGATGCAGAAACAGATTCAGGGTCAGATTATGATTCGTAGAAGTATCCGCTACATTCGTTTTGCAAGCCTTAGCTTATTTCTTAAGAGAGGGAAATCTGTAGTTGCGGAGCTCTATTTTATTAAACAGTATGTAAGAGCTGCTGAAATACAGAGTTTTTCTTCTTTACAATAAATTGATTTTTGATCTATGGCGCAGTAAACGATTCAGAGAGTATCCCTTCTCATTCCCTTGCAATTCTTTGAAAAAATCTTCACAAGGACTCACGTATGATATATAAAAAATGTCAAAAGAAAATTTCAAATGTTACCGTATTAATGTACAATAAGTAGACCCATGCCTGGGAATGATTGAAATTAACATTACAAGAATGCGTTAACAACAAAAATCTCAGTGATTACTAGTATGATCTGCAGTTTGTATGAATTCCGACATGGTAACTAGAAGAAAGTTAAGATTGTCTGAGAAGGAGCTCTGCAGCTGCTGCTGTTTTCTTCTGAAGCTCTGCAGCATCTCCACCTACAAGTTTATCCATTTGTCTCCCATCCTTGAGGAACACTACTGTTGGAGTTGCTTCCACGTTCCATGCATTACTAAACTCCTGTTTTACACATATTTTAACCCCCAAATCCCTCAGTTCCGAGCTCTTGTCTTCACAAAGAAACTTTTCCAAGGAATATTCAAATGTATTTGGTTACTTACAGCGAGCTCTTCGACATCTACAGTGACAAATATCATTGAGGTGTATCTGGATGCAAGCTCCTAGTATATTGGTGCTAGTTTTCTACAAGGTAAACACCAAGACGCCTTGAAATTCACTACGAGCTGTTCCATGTTACAAAGGAATCCGATCATAAAGAGCTATTTGCAGAGGAAGAATGCAAAACAACAAATCATAGGAGGAAGAGCTCACAATTTTGCCATTAGTATTAGCTTCTGTGATCTTCTCCTCCCATTTCTCCATTCTACTTACCGGATGGACCTTCCCTTTTATAAAGCAGGACCCTTTTTGGCTCTTTTCTTGAGTCTTGTTCCTGCTTCTGCAACAGCATATACATGACCACACCTGTTTAAGAAGAGAGTTTCTGTTACCATTTTGTCATCATCTAAAGCTCCACATAGCTGATAAACAAGGCTTTTACACAATTTTGCTAATAAGATTCAACATGATCTAATCGATTCTGAGGGCAAAGGTCTTACCTTTCTACAACAAGGAGTTCTTGTACAATAATTCCCCATTAACACTTTACACGACCAACCCCTAGCTTGGACCATTAGCTTTCTGAATCAAAAGCACAAATAAAAACCATTTTCTCAATTTTACCAATCCTAAACAGGAAAGGAGAAAGCTACATATGATTTGCAAGGAAATCAAAAGAACGACCTAGCTAATGTAAAAAAGTTAAATTAAGAAGAAAATTGAGGAAGGATAACCTCTAGATCCTGCCAACTTCAGATTTGTTAGTGTCCTTTGCATCATAATTAGTTTCAGCCTTAAAGCCGAGGAGAAAGATAGTAAGCCGAGATCAAAGATCAATATTTTCTGTAAGAAGATTCAGAAATATCAACAAGAAGGGTATAGAGAACGTTCAATTTAAGCAACAAAAACATGTTTTATATTGGGTTACATTTTCTCCGATGGGAAATTGTTTTGATTAATCACGAGTCCATAACTAGTGGCTAATTTTGTTGAACATAAACTGGTCAAAGACGACACAAAATATCACATAGGGTCTCTTTGCGCTGGCTGTGGTGTGCATTATGCTTAAACGGTGAAAACTTGGAAGACAACAAAGTTCTAAACCAAACGGTTTTTATAGCACATGCTGCTCTGACAAGAAGGAGACACAGCCTTGTATGAATAATCAGTAATCACAATAACATCCTCTGATACAACAGCCAGGGAAATTTATTTCTCCAATGTTAGCAAACAAAAAACTGAAAAGATTCATGGTGTTGTTTTTATATCCACTGATGAAGAAACATTTTCAAGTTTTCTGGGGAAGCAAATACGACTTATGAACCCTCTTTTTCGAGCTTCTTGACTTCTTCACGGTGCTTTCTTTCGGCTTCTTGAAGTTCTCTTTCAGCGTCTTCCTCCTCTTCGATTCGGTCAAGATTATCAAATTCCTTGGTAGCTGCCATGGCTTTCACAACAGGGTCTCTTAACTCAGAGATTAAACCACCACCAACTCTATACTCTTCTTCATCGCCAATCAGAAATAACCGTTGGTCGGGACCAGATGCCATTGGAATATCTACCGCCAAAAGCTTCATGTCATACTGAAGAAACATACACACGAACATGAGAAAGTAACAAAACAAAAAAATAACCTAAGAAACAAGACAAACAATGTCGTGTAATATCAGAATTCACATGTTAAATCTACAAGCCTAACATTTAATTGTGAAACATACTGCACTGCCATCACAGACTCACAGTTCCTAAGCTACATTTTGACAATCTGATCAGAACAAAGATATGAAACTGCAGTTCTTCTTTTTCAGTTCACAAACAAGGAGAGATTGGTTTGTGAATAAAACTCTGCTCACAACGAAATACCCAACCAACCTTGTAAACTCAGCCCTCACTAAATTGCTTTTAAGCCAACTCACAACAGCTCTAATCTACTACATTCAGTCCTAGTCTAGATACAGCTATAGCTAAGAGTTGAGCTGCTGAACTTCTTCAAAGCTTATCACAATCATAAATATTACAACGTGGATATAAACAGAAGATGGTGAGTAAAGAAGGAAGTGAGGAGTTGAAAAAGTGAAACCTGGCCTTTCTTCTTCTTAACTTCAACGCTCACGAGGCCCTTTCTCTCAGAACCCTGAACGGGGAATAGGAGAAAGCAGCGCTTGCTCCTTATTGTTGGCTTGAATTTCTTAAATGTTATGCCACCACCTGACATCACATAAGCTCTTAAATCTGATCCTGACAGCGGAGCACCCATAACTTCTAGAATTTCAGCTGCCGTGTTGATCTTCCTCATGGTCATTCTATAAACTTTATCGGGATTAATTGTGAACCTTGAGCGGAGATATAATCCCTATTATTAGAAAAATGCAAATAGCTGTGAAGGAGTGATTTCTTTACGATATAGGTAAGGAGAATATAAAAGTAGGCAACAAAACCAGTTATTGCATTCGGTAAACTATATCATGCATTCTTACTAGCTATAGGACATTAAAATATCACTGGGCGAAATCGCCTGTAATTCTGTGAAGGAGCATCAGTAAACAAGTAGAACATAGCCATACTATAGTCGTGGTAAAACTAAACCAATATCATAGAAAGCTCCACATGTATTCACTATCAATCAATAACCCATATTTGTAAACTAGAGAGAAATTCCTGAATTCTTTTTATAGAGGAAAACTTTATGGCACTGAGGTGAGAGACATTGCGAATTAATCACTGAACCCCCATCAAGACTGAAGCACATATTATGAGCGAGAAGCACAGAAATAGCTGAACTTACAGAAAATGCTACGATGGCCGAGGAGAGTGCTAGAAACCCATACTTGGCCATGCCTTCAGAAAGCCCAACAAATGTGCTAGCAATTCCAAACATAATCCTCCACAGGAAAATACACAGAAAAACTCCTCCAGCTCCAAACACAACAAGACTATTCTTTTTCCAAATTGCATCAATGTGCAAGCCTATAACCTCACGGTACCTAGCAAAAGTAGAACTAACAGCTTTCACAGGCTTGTCTACAGCCTTTCTCGCAAAATTTCCATCAACCTTTCGAAATCCAGAGCTTTTAGTGGACACGAATCTAAATGCAGATGAAAAACTCAGATTCACACGGGGCAAACCCAAAGCCTGCTGCAACTTAGGATCGAGCTTAAGAGATGACAGAATCTGAGATAAGCCCACATTTGTGGAAATGGGTTTCGAGGATAAGCTATGGAAGAAGCTAAACCTAGGCTGAAGCTGTGAAACAACATTCGAGGGAATAGCTGGAGAAGACAAGGCCAATGGGTTTGACCGGCCGATGGTAACAGGGTTGACCCGAGTGTAATGCAATCGAATAAACCGTTGAATTGCTCTAAAATCCGATTGTTTCACCATCTTATATAGCCTTCTAGATGGATCGCTCAAACTTGAAACAAAGATCCCAACTTGGAGTATCGCAACCGATTCAGAATTACCTCAAAACTGATCAAGCAATTCAATGGAAATGTGACAGTCTAAGACTTCAAATAGGGATCTAGGATATCAATTCCTTGAAGAAAGCTATCGTCTTGCCATTGCCGGAGCTTGCTGAGTTTGAAGCAGCGATTGGGGGGTTTTTTTTTTTACTATTCTGACGTCAATGGTGATCGAATCGGGTCGGGTAAGTCGGGTCGGGTGGAGGCCAATTAGTTAACCGAGCTGATATCGGGTCTTTCTTGAACGAAGAAACCAGCAAAACACAATGGGCCCACAAAACTCCATGCCCACTATTCTAGTCGGTTCGCAGTTGACAGGTTGGCAGGGGTAATACTGTCATTTTATAATTTCTTCTGTGCTCCGAGACGAATGACTTTAGGTAATAATTCAATCTCTGTCTGGATAACAATAATCTAATATCAAATTCGCAGACTCACTTCTTCTGGTTCAATGAGATTTGAAACTTGAATGAGATTTATATGTTTACATATGCAACTTCATTCTCCTATATAAAAAACATATGTATCTTCATTTACATCTACTACAGAACTTGTAATATAAGATTAACTGATTAAGATATTCTTTTATTGCTAAAGATAGATTGAGACAATTAATTTTCACAAGAAAAGTACCATGTGATTGATATGCATTTTATCAAAAGGTAACCTAAAAGTAAGTTTGTAAAGTATCAAACCATATACTTTTTAAATTATGTTTGTCTTGGCATAATTGTTTGGGAATAATTTAATGAGATTCACTACGACATCAATAAGACTAACCGACACTAATCTATATATTTTGTTAATAGATCTTTTATATGTAACCAAAAAATTAACAATTATTGATATATGTTTGTTTTCCGTTTTTGCGTGAAGTCAAATATGCAAGAAGTAAATAAATTTCTCCATACTGAAGATGTGTAAAACTTTTATTTTTAAGATGTGTAAAACTTTGTAATATCTCTCTTTCACTTGGAGGCATTTGTGTTCATGAGGTTATGAGATTTCTTGAATACATAGAGACAATGGTACTAATTATTTCTCGGGGCCAATTAACCAATTATCTCATACACTAATCATCCTCGGTGTACAATAATATTATTTCTAGCTACTATTATATCATCTCTGGTCCAGTACTCGTTAATCTAAGATTAACAAAATAAGAAAAGATAAACAAAAAAATAATTAATTAGATAAAAACATTATCTAAGTTCTTAAGCTTTTCCACCGCTCATTAAATGTGATATAAAACAAGAAAACTAAAGAACCTTAAAAAAGCTTGTTGATGAACCTCTCGATAGCTCTATCCCATCAAAAACTAATTCAAATATGCCGGAAAAAAACCCTGAAACACCACAATTACATAAGTCACCATCTCTTCTCTCTCTCTTTTCTCTCACATGTATGTAAGATATGGTGAGACATGAAGAAACAGTTAGCTTTCCCTGACTCCCATGAAGACAATGACCCATCATTCATCATCATTCATTATCATCATCATCATCTCTTTTTGTTTGTCCCTTCTTTCAACTACCACATGCTAATAGCAAGCATCTACTTCTTTTTTTCTATAAGTTACAGTTCTTCACTTATACTCATCACTACTGGATTGAGAAATTTTCAAAAGGAGAGCTAGCTAGGGTTTTCAGACAGCTCTAAAATTCTATAGCTGGTGAAACATCAGGAGCCTTGTAAGCGTTTTCTCTTGCCTTATCATCGCATTTACCATTACTTCTGACTTGCTTGAGATCTAATCTCTATATTATTCTCCTGCCAACAAGAATATACCAGATTTTTTTCCGCCAACCAGATTTCTTAATTAGTTCTCTGCTTTTAGGGTTTTTTTTTCCTTATCTTAGGATGTTTCATGACTTGCTCAGATCTAATCTCTCTTTCTCCGCTCCACAAAAAAAAGGCTATTACATTTCTCTACTTTTAGGGTTTTGACCCTCGTGTGAATCACGATTCAGAAATGATATGTTAAGGCATAATAGTATGCAACTATGCATGATTGATGAGAAAATCTATTTCCAAAATATGTTGGAATTTTTCTTCTTTTCATTTACCCTTAATTGGAAAACAGTATCATCCTCTGATGTTGGACTCCTATATATATATATATATATCTTGCACAAACCCTCCAGAAACTTAGGATCTCATTAGAAAACTGAGTATTTCTTGGTCCAGATTAAAGCGCTTGTATTTTCCAAGTGGTCAAACAAAATTATGTCTGCAATGAATATGGGGTGGAATCTTTTCGCACATGTGTTGGACCTGTCTGCGTATATTATATTTGCTTAGGTCTACATTTACTCAAGTAGTTATTGTTAATGTTGTTATTATTATGGTAACTGTTCGTCTGCACAGGGCTTACGTACATCACTCACAAACCAATTTCAATTTTTTTTAAAAATATTATATATTAATGTTTTATGATTTCAAATTTTCAATGTTTGATGAACAGTTCGTCCTTTGTCTCTCTCTTGGTAGCCTCTTCTTGACAAGACCCGTCAGTGGTCTTACTTGTACAGTAAAGCTTTTTCTTTCTTTCTGCGAAGTTTCAAAAAGAACAGTCAGCCTCCAAACCTTGTAAGTTAAGTCATATATACAAATATATACGTATATATATGTGTATGCTTACTTCTTAAGTTGGTTGACATTCTAATTTACTTCTGATGCATTTATATGTACATGCATTAACATTTCAAACTAAAAGTTCAGATATAAGTACATAGGAAGTTGCCTTGGTCACATTTGTCTTGTTGTTGGTCGATTGTAAGCAATAAGTGCAAGTATCTGAAGCTATATCTCATGCCTATGTATTCTTCTTTAGAACCTAATAATCTGACCCCAAATTGCTTTTCATATGTGTGGCCCTTCATTGTTTCAAAAGTGTAGATATATAGGAATCATCAAAATAGATATATAGATGTAGATGTAGAAGTAGAAGGAGATTCTTTCAATCCAGTCATGGATAGGAAAAAAAGAGGGTAGAAATATCTGCCGACTCATCCATCCAAACACTTGTGGTAGAAGAACAATACATTTTAAACCCCAGTGGCTGTGTGAATGATGCGGGAGATATTTTTCATCCTTCTTTATCTGTGTTTGGACTGAAGGGAGCTCCTTCTTTTTCATCACTTTTTTCATTTTTCTCATCATCTAATAAGGAATATATCAAAATAGATTTGCATCTTTACACGTTGGTTTTCAAGTTCAAACCCGACATTAAACTAACGAATCCAAAGAACACAATTAATCATTTGGTTTAAGACTTAAGTTTGTCCAAGTGCTGCAGACGATTGTATTAAAGGTAAAGGTATAGTCCTAGTTATTTAAAAGTAAAGATTTATTTAAATTATATAGATACATTCTAAGGTATATCTTCTGTTTTGACTATGGATACATTACGAGGGATTACAATGGTCTTTCTTGAATACTAATACTCTTGTAGTCTTGTTATTAGAAATGTAACGTCGACATATACATAGTACAAACTTTTCCTCCTTAATTCTATTATTTTATGGGTTAATAGTTCTTTATAGTATATGTATATATAGATGTGATGTTGCCTTATTCGTATTTTGCAAACTAAGACTATTGTACTTGTAATTTGTATGTTCACGAATCACGATAATTTGAAGCCGATTCATGAATGGTTCACAACTTCACAACCTTGATATATAAAAAGAGTTATTAAATTCTATTTGAAATCAATTAACCTTATTCTTTTACAGCAATTAACTTTTTGTTAGAAGTGCTGTATATTTCAACTTTTATTATATACATCCTTGATTTATTAATTTTGAACCGTACGTCTCTGAACTAAGTTACATCCAGGGCGGGGTCAATATATATACTAATATATGACAACGTCCAGCCCACAATATTATATAAATTTTGGTGCCATTTGGATATATAATAATAATAATTAATAATAAAGTATAGACCTCGTGCATGATCATGACTCATGAGTTGTTATTAAAAGGTATTTTGTGCAGTTCATGTATTTGTCAGCAATAATACAGATATGGAAACCCAATAAGTAGATACATATGGATAATTTCATCATCCTGTGACCATTTCAGTAACTAATATCTCAAAGAGAAAAGACATCATATATATAGCATCATTTTTTTCGAAGGAATGAAATAATGAATGTATATATATATATATGAACTATAGGTTTTAGAAGTTATTTTAGGTCAGGCCGGTTGGTTACAGACAAAATGTTTCATCTTTTTGCGTGTATCAACAAAATGCTTTCAGTTTCCCTAGAAATTTCCCGAAACCATCACGTTTTTGTGCATGTATTATTCCCAAAAGTTTTGGTGAATAGTGCTCCAAAAAGTACAAATACTATATACATGTATAAAGAATATCTGCAAAAATAGTTATTCAAATTACCACTTTACTTCAGTTTATGTTTTTGTCATTATATACAGTTACAACCCCATTCACTCCTTTCCTCAATGAAATTCAAATCAATATGATCAAATCATCAGTGACAATTTAATTAAAAAAAAAAATTGACAACTCTATTGCAACTAATGATCTTATTGGGAAGATTTAGTCTCTCAAGTCTCAAATTTCACTATCGCTATTGAGCGCAAAAGAACTATAAACCAAATGATCGAATTGTATACGAAATACTTGAAACGATTTAGGCTTTCAAATCTTCTCCCCATTGATACAAAACTAGCTAGTTGAATCTATATATATGTTTCTCTAACTCTATGCAACTTAGAGATTATATAATTAGAACATGACGACTAGTTGTAGAGTAAAGAACGCGTCGACCCTTAGGTACAATGAAAATGAGAGTAAAAGAGCATAAAATCTATTTGATGATAATTTAACAGCTTGAAATAAAATGACAAAGAAAATTACAGTGTAAAATACAAGTAGGAAAAGAAAAGGGATCGAGGTTTATCAACAACTTGATATTTACTAGTAATCAGTAAATTTGCAAAAGATGGTGAAGTTAACAAATAATAAAAAAAAAATCAGTGTGAGATTAGTTTAACTTTATTTTCAAACAGAATCAAGTGATAATTGGTCCATGTCTCCCTCTCTCGGAAACTGCATGGTGTTTTTTAGGTTTATAATATAATCGGTGCGCATTGAACAAAGTGAGTGTATAGGGAGGGGTTCTCACTCTCCACAGCCAAATCACTTTTTCCAACTATGGATTGGTTTGTCTCCATAGTGATTTTCCATTTTCGGTAAAAAAAAAAAAAAAAAAAAAAAAAAGAAGACGCCATTTTCATTCAATGCAACCGGGACTCTAATCACTTCAGTTGTTAAAAAGCATAATAGTTCTTAAATTCTTATCTATATAATACAATTCCAAAGCGGATGTTTTTTTTTTTCATTTGATAAATAAACAAAATTAATGTTGCTTGCTGGTGAAATAAAACAATTATCATCAAATTCATAACACATTCGATTGTGTACGAGATACTGATATTGGTTAAACGGAAAAGGATTAATTGATAATTTACTACCATTCAATGGACTTAAGACTTTAGATTATACTACTAAAATTCAAACTAGAGCAATTTTTTTTTAAAGCACGAAATTATCAGACTGAAACGGCATGACAGTTTCTTCCAGCAAATAAAAACGACACGCAGAGTGTTTTCTCCAAGTTAAGAAACGGTAGTCTACAGACACGTGCGTATGCTGACTAAAAAGCCCATAGGTAGCGGCCCACTTGGACATAAACTTAGCCCATTTATGTTTTGTTTTCCCCTAACCGACTAAATTTTGACCCACAATTAGAAAGAAAGAAAAAAAAACCCGATGAATTTGGACGAAGATAAACGTATACAAGGAGTCGGGAGAGAAGTCATTGAGGAAAAAAAAATCAGCAGCTCAATCAATTTTTCATCGTCCTGTTGATTTGTAAGGATCCTTGCTAATGTTTGATCAAAGGTCGTTACGATTTTTTTTCACTAGTCTGCGATAGTGTTTTTGAATTTTCCTTTTATACTGTGAATCAATTTTGAATTCGCTTATTTAGGAGTTTCAATTGCAAATGTACTTTACAGTTTAATGTGGTTCGATCATGATGATGATCTTTTTTTTTGGCATGACTTTCTTTTTTTTTTTTTTTTCAGGTCCAGTACTGTTTCGTTTTGATGGGATTGAGATCAGTCTAAGCTTTTCTGCTGGGTGTATCTTCATCTCGCAGGCTTCATTTCTGATTACTTTTTCATGGTTAATGGTATAAAAGTGGTCTAGTATTTCAATTAACTGATTAAAAATGAGTTCTGCTGTTCCAAATCCCCGAGGAATCCTGCAACCAGGTGGTTATGGTGGCCATGACTCCCGCGGTAACAGCATTTCTGGCTCTAATGTACAACCAGAGTCAGAATCTGATGAAAACGAGGAAGCAGAGTTGGTTTCTGTGTCTTGGAATCAGGATTCCAGTTGTTTTGCTGCTGGAACCAGTCATGGTTTTCGTATTTTTAACTGTGAACCTTTCAAGGAAACTTTCAGGCGTGAGCTGAAGAATGGGGGTTTTAAAATTGTTGAAATGCTTTTTCGAAGCAATATATTGGCGCTTGTTGGTGGTGGACCTAAATCTCAGTACCCTTCTAACAAAGTACTCATTTGGGATGATCATCAGAGCCGTTGCATCAGTGAATTTTCATTTAGGTCTGAAATCCATGCTGTGAAGTTAAGAAGGGATCGGATTGTTGTTGTTCTTGACCATAAGATATATGTGTACAATTTTATGGACCTTAGACTTCTTCATCAGATTGAAACTCAAGCAAATCCAAGAGGATTATGTTGCCTTTCTCATCATTCAAATACATCTGTGCTGGCTTGCCCTGGTCTTCATCGAGGAGAGATTCGGGTTGAACATTTTGGTATTACCATGGTACAAATCATAACTGCTCATGATTCCAGTATTGCGTGCATGACCTTGACATTGGATGGTTTGTTGCTCGCAACCGCCAGTACAAAAGGCACTCTGATTAGAATCTTTAATACTATGGATGGAACTCGTCTGCAAGAGGTAAATATGAAATACTGATTTCTCCATATGTATATTGATCACTACATTACTTTTTCCACTCTCATAGATCAAAAGGACATTGTTAAAATAGATGTTGAACAAATATATCCATTCTGACTTCTGAACTAAAACTGACAAACCTGCTCTATGAGCTTCTTATTAGTTAGAATGTGCACTAGTGAGGTTCCATTTTATCTGTTAAAAAGCCTGATGAAATTGGTTGATAGTATCTTGTTACGAAGCAGATGCTACTTAAATGCTCATTACTAATGCGAGCTAGATGTGATTCAATGCTGTTTCTTTGTAGGTACGACGAGGAATGGACAGTGCAGAGATTTATAGCATTGCACTTTCACCAAACATGCAATGGCTGGCAGTATCAAGCGACAAGGGGACTGTTCACATTTTCTCTCTTAGAGTTAGGGTTGTTGGGGAGGATTCTAATTCCACTGAAAATGCTGCAGCTCTCCTGACACAACAAACTTATTCTAATTCTCTGCAAGGCCTTGTTCCTCCAACCACTGGTACCAATCCCGGTTCGTCATTTTCCTTTATGAGAGGTAAGAAAACATTTAATGTCCATGACATATGATGACGTTCTTCACCTTAGAGTTGCTTATGGAACAAAAGAAAAGGCACCAAATCATCTTTTATTCTTTTATGCTACTGCCAAGAAAAGGTGATTTGATTCCTAAAAACTAACTGGACGGGAACATTGGTAGCTAAGTCCAAAAGATAGATGCCCTTCATATTGGATTACTCAGATTATGTATTATCTTTAACATTATTTTTCTCCTGTTTATTATCCCTCCCCTAAATCTAGAAATAGGAAGAATATTGTTTGGAATGCTACTGAAAAACCTTGACAATTCAGTGCCTCTTTTTTTACCTAAAATGTATACTCTTGTTGCAGGTGTTCTACCAAAGTATTTCAGCTCAGAATGGTCATATGCACAGTTTCATGTATCAGAAGTCACACAATTCTTCGCCTCATTTGGCAGCCACAACACGGTTGCTATTATCGGCATGGATGGAAGGTATAATCAGCCGATTCTGATTTCTCGTACAATATTTACTTCGATGTTCCATCACACTACCAAGAGTCTTAATCTTAAAACAGAGCAATTTCATTTGTTGTGCATATATAAAAATTACACTCAGTTCTTGGCTCAGTGCTCACTTGTGTTATCCTGGGCTCAGTTTCTACAGGTGCAGCTTTGATCCCGTGAATGGAGGAGAGATGGGGCAGCTGGAATATATCCACTTTCTGAAGACAGACAACCGCCCAAGATAAATCACTCATGCACCACTCACTCCTCTTAAGCTTCTGTACATACCTATGTCTATGTAAAATTGTAAATAGATTTGGCGAGACTGCAGTCACTGCATAAGATTTGATTGTTGCATATTGCTACTTCGAGTTGAGTACCTGCATTAATGTTTGAGACTATGTACATAGCTACATAGCAATATTCATCCGAAACAGTTTGCTTCTAAATATTGGGTTATGTAAAGTTTCTAATAACACCAAAGTAATAACAGTTGAAAAAACAGATTGATCAATCCCCTGGAAACCAACGGCTCCATATTTTTAATGTTTCTGCAGTTTGGGATCTCTTATAATGATATCAAATACGAATAATCTACAATGTTTCAGATAATCTAACAATGCTGCATCAAAATGGAGGATCAATGGAAATGGAGGCACTAGGGTGAGGTAAACTTGAAGGTAAGTAGAATCCTGACAGATACTCACCTCCATATAATGCTGCACCAGCTCCAACTACTGCACCAGCTCCCATTCCTGCAGCAAACCCTGGTCCAGGCCTTGCATATCCAACAGATGATGACGAAGATGGAATGTTCGTAACATTCTCTGATTTCGGGATGTATGTAGGCATATAACCTGAGCTCGAATGTGGTGGTTGTGGTGGCTGCATTGGTGGAGGATAGTAAGGTTGTTGCATTTGTGGGTTGGTGGTGTTCATTGGAGGGTTAGGAGGCATTGAGGAGTGGTAATTAAATGGCGGAACTGAGAATGGGTTTGAATTATTGGATGGACCAAATGGGTGCTGCTGGGATAAACCAGCCATGTAATCCTGTCCTGAAGTGTTGTTATCAGAGTTGTTCGAGAGCATGACTCCTCCGATATCTCCTGAGCATTAGAACAGAACAATGAATATGGTGAGTCCTCTCATTCAAACACACCGATGTTGAAACACAAAGACTCAAACTTGGGAACCAAAGTTAGTTTCTTTCTGCAGATTGATTCCATTTGGGTCATGGGTCTGATTACAGATAAATCATAATTACCAGTAAAACCACCAAAATCTTCTCGTTCAGGAGATATACGTATGGAGACATCGACAAAACCCTGAGGCTTGCTCGAGTTAGTCTTCCAAAGCTGAAAGCTTCCAGTTTCTTCAATAAGAGAATGCGAAGAACTCTGCTGATGCTTATACTTAGTCAGAAACTGCTTCAAGGAAACAGTAGCAGAGCCATGAAGTCTCTTTCTTAAGAAGAAGGGTTCTCTGCAATAAACCTGGACGTGCAAAGAAGATTTCGAAGCTTGAATCGCGGAATCGTCGAGTAAAGTAGCAAACTTTGTTCTCCAAACAGGATTGTCTGATCTTGAAGCATCGATTGTGGTGCAGTACTTGTCTTCTGGATGAAGCCACCCAACGGCGTACCATTGGTGTTTTAGCAGAGACGATCCGATTCCAATTCCTCCTACGCGTAGCCCTTTCGCTGATATCAAACAGATTTCAACGAGGATTTTCCCCATTGATTTGGATGTCAACTCACGCAAAAGACTATAGTTTGCAACTTTTTTTTAAAATCTTGGGTCAGGTTTCGTTTCGACCATGGACTGAAAGAGATTCGGAGGAACACTATTTTCGGACAATTATGACATCAAGGTAGACATTTTGTTCATCTTTTGCGTTTACTCTTTAATTTCGTATATTTGTATGTTAATTATTAGGTTCTCTTACATTCTTCAGAAGTACATATAATATATGATCTACGTCCAAAATCATCCATCTTTGTTGTTTCTAATGTTTCTTTTGACATTTGGATACTTTTGCATCATTGGATAATTAAAAAGTTAAATATATATATATATATGTGTATTTTTTGAAGAATTTGTTTTTCACTTTATTACTTACAAACAAATCTTGATTCTCTCAAAAAAAATATCTAACTAGCAATGTTGGACACAAAAAAAACCTACGCAAACAAACAAACAAACCAATCAAATCATATCAGAAAATGCCAACCACCTCAAACTAGTGATCAATCCCAAAAACACACACATACACAAAATGTGCTTCTGCCTAAAACTATGCAGCAACACTGTATTAGTAGAGAATCCAAAGCTGCTTTGCATTTTTCTTCTTCTTCTTCTTCTTTAAACCACAACAACACTCCAAATAGCCGCGTGCTTAAGAAGAATACTCAGGAGATTTAATCGAAAAAGGCTGCTCTTTTCTTTCGCTCAATCGTCTGGTCCAACCAGAGTGACCTGCATGATTTAAATTGATTCAAAATTGTCGCCTACACCAGAATTTTCCCATACAGTGACTGTATTTTAAATAGGCAAGGGTAATCAGAAATATTAGATTTTTGTTTTTGTTGGTTAGTTTTACTCACATTGCAACCATATGCATATTTCCGGGAGACAACTAAGGCTGCATTACGTTCTTGCTCTGACTCGAAAGTTAGTAAGAAAGTTAGACCCTTTCTTGGTTGCCAGAACAATGCCTTTGCAGGAACTTTAGCATTGCCTCTAACTCCACAAAGCTGAAATGTAACCAAACCATCTAAACGTGTGAGAAAGAAACTTCAATAAAGCCAAAGAAAGAGCCAGAGAGTGAAAACAGTAACATGATCTAGATTACCAGCATGGAGGTTGAATATATATCTCTGGACTTTGTGATCCATCCTCGGGACAGCTTTATCCTCGTCTTTCCAACAGTAAATACATGGGATCGTGATCCATGATCTTGGCCATTCATCTGTGATATAATTACCTGAGAAGAAGTTCAACATGTGTAGTTATATTAGAGCAAGAATAAGAACTGTCTTATGCAAATTTTCTTCCATAGAGGAAAAGGGAAATTGTAAACATACAGTAAATTCACTGTTAGATTTGCGCAGGAGTGATTCAACTCGTGATTGTAAGCCAGCAGCTGTAGAAATTGTGGTTTAATTAGCCATTTTTTATATATATAATCATTTCCGTTATAAACTGTATGAGGATTTTTCAGAAGGTACTTGAAAATATCAAACAAATTTTTGAGACACCAACCAGTATTAATTGGACCGTCAGTTGTAACAGTGAACTTCTGGCTGTTAGAATTAATGTCCGCTTGAATCACTCTTCCGACATCAAAAGGTTCTGGAGCATATACGGATTGGTTGGCCCCTGAGGTAGATATGAACCGGTCAAGCTAACGCTCAAAGTTCAAAGGTATCTCACGGAACCATCATAATTTGATAACTTTTTGAGAGAATTATAAAAACTGTCAGATATGTAAATGAGACTTTGCTATTCTTCTATGTATAAAACCAACTACTCAGAGGAAAGAGAGAATTCCAAATACCAGATATTGCTTCTCTTCGACTAGACTCAGATGCTGCACGGTACCACTGGACTGAACAGTTGGAAATATCTGAAGCACTGTCCAAGGAGGCACGGATTCTTAGGCACGAGCCAAGACTTTGTGCACCATCCAGAACGTATGGACAAGACTTTGACACCTCGGCTCTCTTGATTATTGCTATCTATGAATATTTGCGGGTTTTAGAGAAAAGACGGCTTCTTAATAAAAGAAGAACAATAAGTGATCAAGACACTTAGTATACCTCTCTTTGAAGCTTAACTGAATATGCAGACTTCTCTTGGATTTGACTTTTTAGATCATGAAGCTCGTGTTGCATACCTACCACCTAAATTATAAAGCACACAGTTTATAACTTTTGATGTAACATGAAGACACTTTGGATTCTAATTTCAGAAAGATCAATAGTCAAGTAAATAAACAGTTTCATAACAGAAATGTGGAACTGGACCTTGGTTGGTTGATGCATCCGTTTGATTCGTCTAGCCTCCTGAACCTCCTCAACTAATTTCTCCACATTCTGTGAAATTGAACATATTATTGATTCAAAATTCTTCTCCTTTTATGTCAGAGCAAAACATATGAACAGGAAGCTTGAACTCATATTGATACACACCGGTCCCTGAGCTCGAGAAGCTTTACAAAAAAGCTCCTGTTCTTCAAATGCCCCTCCAAGTCTCATCACAAGAGCTCGTGCACTCTCTATTTCAGCACAAGCAAACGACTTTTCCTGGGTTACTAACTTCTTTGCGTCTTCTGAAGCCTGAGAACACGATGAATCAGCCTTAATTTGACTGTTAAAAGAAGAAACCAAGCTAGTAGAGAACTGAGTCTACACATATACTGCAAAACTTATATCTATTAAATATGAAAAGAAAAAGGTAGGTGCAGTGGACAGAGACCTGCTTGAGGAAGCTTGCGAGTTTCTTCACTTGAAATTTATCTTGAATTAGCTCACCTTCATTTTGGGTTAACTTAACGGCTAGAGCCTCAACCTACAAGACAACAAAACTGCATAGTTTTGAATATACATCCTTCACCGTTGAAGTCACCACAAAGGCGTAAAAGCATATAGTTGCAGAATGATCAAGGAAAAAAAGAAGTGGATATGGTAGCCAAAGAGTGCTCATTATTCACAACTCAAAGCAAATGTTCTAAAAACATTCACATCATCAGATTTGTTTTACTCAGTGCAAACAAAACTATAGCGGTTTCGGGTAAAGGAAGTAAGAAAAGCTAACCACGGAGATAGCCTTTTCCACTTCTTCCCTGTTACGCCCATCCATTCGGCCTCTCATGGATTCTAAAGCATCCCTAAGTTTCTTTAGCATAACATGTCCTTCCAAAGAAGTTACCTCATTTAACTTCGCCTAAAAGATTCCAGAAAAAAAAAACACAATGCTAATTAGTGATTCGGTTATGAGACCATTCATGTAAAAACACAGACACACACATAATAAAACTAGGAAAATAGAGTATTGTGATAGTGGAACCTCGTCAACTAATTTAGCAGCTGCAGTTAAATTCTTGTCGAATTTGCAAGCTAGATCACGAACTGAAAGGCGCTTTTGCTGATCTGACAAATCTCCTGTCTCTTTATCGACGACATCTGTCACAGTTGGACCTTTTTCATCTTCCTCAGGTTCATCAACAATTTGATCATCAGGTCCTAACTTGTATGATGGAAAATGATTAGAAGCAAAGCTCACATCTGCTGATATTGATTCAACCACTGCTTCACACACTATATTTTCCTCTGCTTTAGGACATACTTTCGTCATTGTCAGGATCGTATCTGCTAAAAAAACAGAACAAAGAACAGTTAAACTAATGTTTATTCATATAAAGAATGATCAATGTGTAAACGAGCATTCTCGTGACTACATATCTATTGGTTTTTTAATAAAATCTCTTATAATTGAAAGAAACGGGTTACTAATTACTGTAAAATCCAGCAAATGCAATGAAGGAAATCTCATATATGGTACACTGATCTTAACAATATTTTCAGATTAATTTTACTTCATCTAGTAAAAAGGATCAACTAATTAGACAAGATGCAACAAATCTAAAAAATTTCAAAGCCTTTTAACTTTGGAAATTTATAAGATACCATAGATTACAAGATGCAGAAATTTTCTAATTCATGCAACCAGAAATAATCAATAACCCATATTACAACAAATCTCTTGAGAATGCAAGAAGAATTAACTCTGCTACATGAAAAAAGAAAACAACAACTCCTTACAGTTTTTATAGCCAACCCCAGGAAAAAAACAGAGATTTTACAAGAGAAAGAAGAAGAAAGAAAAAGAAGTCTCTAGTCTTCTGCAAAAGCTTGAAGATAGAAGAAATGCTCATATATATATATATATATATAAGAAAATGGAGAGAAGGAGAGACCTTTAGTCTTGTGATACCTCTGTCTCTCTTCCCAAAAATAGCTCGCTTGACTGATCATCATTTCTTGATCTCTCTCTCTCTCTTTCTTTCACGCCATCATCGTTAAAGAGTGCATAAAAGAAGAAATGTATTAAACGTTTATAATTCGACGACACCCTCTGGTCCGCCTTTGGTTTATTGGAAAGCGACGACGCGCTCTCGTTTTTTTGTTTTTAATCCACGCGCCGTCGGGTCTTTGTGTGTGCATCGCTGTTGTGGGGTCTTACTCTAACTCCTCATGGGCTAATCTTATTATGATTCTTTAACGACCATTTCGTTTAGTCCCTCTTTTTCATATTATTTTGAGCTTAAGCAAAGAATATTTTAGTTTCTGTGTTGATCTAATTATCTCAATCTTTCATTACACATCTCTTTCATTTATTTTTTAATATTTTGAGTTTTTTCTCTTGTGGGGATCTTGTTCTTTATCTTGCCGAGGAGCGTAAATCTGTAAATAATTGGTAATAGTTTAATAGCCACTATTTTAGTTAGCCGTTTTAAAAGAGCCTAACGTTTACAGTTTTTTTTTTAATAAAAGTATATGTGGTGAATATACATATAATTAAAATGTATTTTCTGATAACAAGTTTAAGAATATATAAGTATATAACTAAACTCCCTCCAGTCTATGGTTTGAGGACAGGATCACCCAAGTTAATAATTAAAAAAATAATAATATATATTCACTCTAAATAAAAAATAATGATTTATCTACCAATTAATTACAGCGTTGGATATATATATATATATTGTTATATTGGATTAACGTAGTATATATGCGAGTATGGTTGGTAAACATAGACAAAATGCTAGATACCAAATATAGTATTATTTTTTGGATTGAAACTAGCACAATTATTGGTATTTATAGAACATGCATGTATTGATTCTATTATCACTCCAACACTTCTTATCCACGGAATCTAAGTTGGTAGGTTCAGAAAAGGAGACTATAATTTATTCATATATGAAAAGAACCTTTATGTTGATTAAATGGATGGTTGCAACTTACCAAACTTTCGTTAAATCTTTATAATCAACATCATTGTACTGTCCAAGGGATCGAATAATTATCTTGAACGGTTTTATTTTAGAATATTTCAAAGTTACCTGTAAAATTGAGTTGTTTGTGCTAGTTTTTGACACCGTAATTCAAATTTGAAGTGCAACGTAACTTTGTTTGTCAGCAATTTTGTAGTGTAAAGTATAAAGTACAAAACATATTCGTGCAGTACATAGGCTTCAAATCTTAGGTTCTGATTAAAACTATGCATGATATCATATAATATATAAAGTCCACATCATTCAGAATCATGTATATATAATTTATCACAAATAAGTAAATAGACGGCCCTGTACGTATATCAAAGCTTTGAAATAAGATATTTATTATATCAAGATTCAATTTCAGCTAAGAAAAATAAAAATAAATCAAAGTATAGTCTAGATAATGCCGCCCAAATAATATGATAAACAACCAAACTATAGTAAAATCTAAACTTTTAAAAATTTAAATCCCTATAAATTTTGACTTAAGTAATAGATCAATACTTAAGTAATCCCTATAGTATGGTCTTATTCTACCCTACGGTGGAACTGGAACGAATAAAGGCCAACCAAATTGTATCAGACACTATATTGATATCGACATTAAAAAAATCAAAATTTGACAAATATTGATTTTTATTTAAGTTTATGGGTTAATAACCCGTACATCGAAATCGGTAAAATCATTTAATTTGGTCACGATATATCTTAGGATCTGACCCAAGACATTTTTAGATTTCAACAATGGGGGCACATGGCAAGAAATATACGGTGGAATCTTTGTCTTGAAAAGCCAACGTTTCAGTTGAAAGGTCAAAAGCCCAATTATTCGATATTTTCACCGAAAAGAGAACAAAAAATATCAATCAATGAGGTGAACGTGAAGAGGACTTATACTACAACCTAGAGTCGTTGTCGGATACAGTTTTACAGAAACCGTTCTCTCATTTATGAATCAAAGTTTATGCATTCAATATTAACGTTTACTATGAATCAGTCCAATCCAGAAACAAACGGAACAACATGAGTTGTTTTTTTGTCCTAAACATGGCTCTTAATTTCTTGCTATCCCCAATCCTTTGTCCGAAAAAGTTACTAGCCAAAGGCCCATAATACTTGGTTATGCCCTTATATATATCTTGTCAGAAACAGTCATTAGCCAAAGGCCCATAATATTTGATGGTAAATACAGTAGGAAACATATGCTTTAGATGATTATTCTTAATGAAGATGAATTTGTCGGTGATGACAATGTTAACATGTTTAAGATGATACTAGATGGCGAGTACGTTAGCGGATTTTGTTGAGGCGTGTTTGGTATTCGGTTGGAGGAGTCCGATGAATTTGACGGTGGACGCCTCCGACTTCTAGATGTACCTTGAAAGACGATTCTTATCTTATCATATGTATGCGGTAATTCTTATCTTATCATATGTATGCGGTAACGATGACATGTGTGGCAAGTTATTTGCTGTTTCAGTTTGGAATTATACAAGGCTTCTTCTACCACGTGGTGATTTTATTTTATATTATTTTATTGTTTGTTGGTACTAAAGTATGGATTTTTTTTGTGTGTGGAGATTCTTAGGTTTGGTATGAAGCTTCTTCATCTCATTCTCCTAGATATGTATGGCTTGTGTTTTAACGAATGTTTATATATTTTAAATCCTATAATGGATTGTCCCTACACCTTTATAGATGTATACTTTTTCTGTGAGAATCACTAATTTTATAAACCATTGTTGGGCCTCTTCTTTAATGAATACATCGAAGTTGGCAAACAAAAAAAATATTTACGTTATCAAGAAAAGAAAGAGTCAAATAACTTTAATGGTTTGGAAAAGAAAAAAAAAACTGAAAATGATTCAAAAGGTAAAACACACGTGGCATTATGCGAGACTGCAGAGTTAATTAGACTGAAACGGAGAGATAGTTGTCGTCTTCTTCCCCAAATCCTGAAACTAGGGTTTCTCCTTTCTTTATCAGATTCTGCTCCTCCACCTTTCGATCCATTATTCTAGATGACGAGGTATCCTTCTCATTGACCTCGGCTTTTAATCAACTGTATCTCTATCGCGTTGAAATATTTGCATTACAGTTATCTTTTTCCGCATCTTGATTTGCTTTTTATGCGTCATGCGCTTTAGATTTCCTCTAGGCTAGTTTTTTTCTTTCTTTCTTCTGAAGCTTTTTCTGAAATTCTTGTATTTTTTTTTGGTCAACAGAAATTCTTGTATCTGTGTGATAATTTAACAGTTAGACTTTGTAGTGCTTAACCATTCATTATTTATTTGTATGATTTAGATACAATTACAAATTCTGAGTTTTTGAGCTAGGTTTTACCAGAGTTTGAAGATTCAAACCTACTAATACAGTGTTGAAGCTAAAACTTTTATTTCCTTTCTGGATTTTGGTATTCTTGATCAGGTGGACCGTATGTTTTTTTTTTTTTTTTTTTTCTTTTTTTGTTATCTGCTTATTCAAGTATGACCTATAATGTATCTTGTAATTTATTGATAGTATGACCTATAATTGTATCCGAAGGTGGGAAATTTTACAAGAATCTCTGGCTTGTCAACTTGGCAAAATTTAGATAAGTGATAACCAACTTATGTCCACTTTTGCAGGCTTAGAACTGACCCCTGTCTAATAAGCTAAAGCTTCTCTCAAGAGCTTGAAGGAGTGGATTGATATTGTTGTGGTCTTGCTTGAGTCCATACAAGGAAAGAAGACTCAGAAGCTGAGGATGTCTAACGGTCGAAATACCCACTGGTGTCACAGATGCCAGCGTGCTGTTCGGCTTCACGGCCAAGACCCTGTATGTTCTTATTGTGGAGGAGGATTTGTTGAAGAACTTGATATGGCTCAAGCCAGCCCATTTGATATGTTTAGAGCTCACAGGGATGCTGTAGTACGCAATTCGACTTTTGATCTTATGGACGCGTTCTCTGCCTTAATGAGGAACCACTTAGCTGAAAGGAGCCACGACCGAGAAATCAGAGGAAGAACAATCAGTTCGGGTTCTGATAACTTTCCCGGTTTAGCTCCTTTATTGATATTTGGTGGTCAGGTCCCTTATAGACTATCTGGAGACAATGCAGTTGAAGCCCTCTTCAATGGCGGCTCACCAGGCATTGGCATCACACATGGTAACACCGGTGACTACTTCTTCGGTCCTGGTCTTGAAGAACTATTCGAGCAGCTTTCAGCTGGCTCTACTCGCAGGGGCCCACCACCTGCACCGAGATCATCAATAGATGCATTGCCAACCATCAAGATCGCGCAGAGGCATCTTAGGTCATCGGACTCGAACTGTCCTGTGTGCAAAGACGAGTTTGAATTAGGATCAGATGCCAAACAGATGCCGTGTAACCACATCTATCATTCTGACTGCATCGTACCGTGGCTAGTTGAGCACAACTCATGCCCAGTCTGTCGCCAAGAGCTACCATCAGCTAGAGGATCTTCAAGCAGTCAAAACAGAAGCACAACCAGAAACCATAGAAGTAGTAGTAATAGTGGTGAGAGCAACCAAGAAAGAAGGAATCCATTCTCTTCCTTGTGGCCATTCCGTTCGTCGGGTTCAAGCTCAGGCTCCAGTCAAAACCGTGGAGGCACAAGAAACTCAGACACAACCGATGAAAATCACAACTACCATCAACAATCACATATGGGTTACAGTGGCTGGCCTTTTGATTACTAAAAGCAGATGTAAGAAAAAGTGTTTGGTCTCACCACGTAGTCCATGCTTATGTGATTATGTGTCTATTATCTTGTGCTTTCCTCTATTATCCGTCTCAGTCTTACTAGTCTCGTTTAATTGTTACTGGGAGATGTTGTGTGTGTTCTGTAAACAAGTTGATCATTTTCTATATGCTTTGTTAAAGATGAAGCATTTAGATTTTAGAGTCGATCGATAAACTAATAAATAAGTGAAAATGACTGGAGTGGACAGGAGTGATATATCTCGTGACCTTGTTCAATCTTGGTTATTATATTAGAAAAATTGGAAAAAGAAAGACAAGTGGTGCTCAAAAATTAACGGCTCAGAGCGATTGAACGACAATAAAAAAAAAAAAATATCTTCCCGAAAAAGGCATAGTTGATTGCGTAGTATGATGAATATACGAAAAGTAGAAATCAAAAGTTGCCATATTTATTTTTAGTATTTAAACAATTATTGGCTTCACTCTCTCTGGACTTAAGACGCCACCGGCCACTTCCTCTCCTCTCTAGATTTACGGTTTGTTCAAGCAAAGGTGGTCATCATCAAATTCCCTATTTCTGACTTCACTTCCGTCAATTTTGATTTACTCCGATGGCTTGTGTGTTGCTGATTTGTTGATTTTTTCACTTTTGATTTTGTGGTTATTGAATTACTTTCCGTTAGATGAGTAGGTTAATTATGTGATTGTGATCTGGATTTTGCTTAAGTTTTGATTTTGTTTGTGGGTTTGTTTAGGAAATGATGAATCTAGGATCGCTTTCGTTGAGCACGGGCAAGTCTAGTAAGCCAATGGTTAGCCTTAGCTTCTCCATTCCGTATTTCACTCATTGGGGACAGAGCCTGCTCGTTTGTGGCTCAGCTCCTGGACTTGGTTCCGGGATTGTCAAAAAAGGTTTGCTGCTAAAGCCGTCCCAGCTGGATGATCAGCTCATCTGGACCGGCTGTGTTTCTCTTCCACCTGGGTTTAGCTGTGACTACTCTTACTATGTGGTCGATGACTTGAAAAATGTGCTAAGGTCCGAGTTTGGGATAACGCGGAAACTCTTGGTGCCTGACTCATTGACTGCTGGAGAGTCTCTTCAGCTTCGTGATCTATGGCAGGTTTAGATTTTATGTCCTTATTTCAGCGGATTATACAAGTTTTATAATTTGAGTTTGCAGTGTTGTGATTGATCTTCTCTTCTTAAAATTTCAGACTGGGGATCAAGCTCTTCCATTTAGAAGCGCATTTAAAGATGTCATCTTCCACCACAGTTGCGATATGAAAGTAGAAAAACCTCTTGGGGTCTTTGAAAATAAATTGGATCAAGATGGTAATCATTTTTTTATTTTAACCTTTTACACCGTTGTCTCTGAGATTCTCTACTTTCTGATTATCTCCTGGCTAACTTTTGTGGCGTTACCATGTATACAGATTCAGTTGTTGTCCAATTCAAAATCTGTTGTCCAGACATTGGAGAGGGAACATCCGTAAGCCTTTCTCTATCATCTTTCTTTGGTTTTCTTTATTGTCATTTTGAGTCTGACGTAGTGTGGTGGTGGCCATCATTTTTTATCCTTGATTATGGCATGTACAGGTGTATGTTCTAGGCACCCCAGCAAAGTTGGGGAAATGGAAAGTTGGAAATGGACTTAGACTCAACTATGTCAATGATTCCATATGGGAAGCAGATTGCCTGATCCCTAAAGCAGATTTTCCTATCAAATATCCTTTCTTTACTTTCTTCCATACTTATCTGTTGAAACTAGTTTACACTTTACATCTCGTATGCTTTCTGCGTGTTGTGTTCTTAAATTTTCTTTCACATATAGATACTGTAAAGTTCAAAAGGAAGGTGATATAGGTTTTGAATCTGGTGGCAACCGGGAGCTGTCTCTTCATTCCAGCGGTAGTAAACAGGAATACATTGTCATGTCAGATGGCTTGTTTCGAGTAAATATCAGAGACAAACTATGAACTAGCTCCTGATGTGGCAAGGATCAATGTTGTCTTAAAGTTATTGAATTTTACATGTAGGCAATGCCATGGAGGGGTGCTGGTGTTGCAGTTCCCATGTTCTCTGTGAGGTCAGAAGATGATGTTGGTGTGGGGGAGTTCCTTGATCTGAAGTTACTTACTGACTGGGCTGTAGATTCCGGGTTGCATCTAGTACAACTTTTACCAGTAAATGATACATCCGTGCATAAGATGTGGTGGGACTCGTATCCCTACAGGTATGAGGACTACATGTATATTTGTTTTGCACGAGTTCAATAAAAGGATTGCTGTGACTCACTTAAAGGATGGGAAAAAATATTCCGGAAGCTTAGTTGTTTTTCTGTCTTGACTACTGAATCCATGAATAGTTCATTTTTGGGGGCCTTGCATTCCATGTACTTGGTTAATCATTAGTGACTGAATATCAATTTCGACTTAGTAAAATGTCTATATTAACTCATAGAACTGTCTGATTCATCCCTTTTTTTGCCTCTTTTGGATTTTTGCGTCTCTTGCAGCTCGTTATCTGTGTTTGCATTGCATCCATTATATCTAAGAGTACAGGCTCTCTCTGAAATTTTGCCTGAAGGTGTCAAGGTAAGTTTGCAACTTATTATATCCTGGAAGAATCAGTCTCCTAAGAAATAAATTAGTGACCTATTTCGTTTCTTTTCAGGAAGAAATTCAGAAAGCAAAGAAGCAATTGGACAAAAAGGTAATCAATTCCTTGTTAGACTTTCATATTTTTTTCTTACTTTTACACTCTTGTATTCTTGAAAATGATAGCATTGGAGAAACGGGATATGGTACTTTTAAATGGTTTGTGTCTGTGTCAGCCTGATGTGTTTGAACGCCGTTAGTGAATGTTTCATACGTTAGATTGTCATAGTCAGAGGTCGAGTATAAACTAATTTTCTAAGATTGTTATGCATAGGATGTTGATTATGAGGCTACCATGGAAACTAAGCTTTCAATTGCCAAGAAGATCTTTGACCTAGAGAAAGACCAGACGTTAAACTCAAGCTCTTTCCAGAAATTCTTCTCTGAGAACGAGGTATGCTTCACAATCTGATATTGTTTCCTTCATATCCCTAGATATATGCCTGCATAGAACTTATGCCTCCAAAGGCTCACTTCAGTTTTCATTTGGCTTACTGAGTTTTGTTATCTTGGATAGGGCTGGTTGAAACCATATGCAGCTTTCTGCTTTCTCCGTGACTTTTTTGAGACTTCAGATCATAGTCTATGGGGAACCTTTTCTGACTACACAGAAGATAAGGTATTATTTGCTTTTATGTTGTTCAAGTCTAGTGATCGAATTAGTTCAAGCTTTCCATATATATTTCATCTGGATAGTTTCAGTAATTTCTCACATTTATATAACATACACTACAGCTTGAAAAATTGATATCCAAGGATGCCCTGCACTATAACACTATATGTTTCCACTACTACATCCAGTACCATTTACATATACAAGTGAGTAGGTTCTGATTTGTATTTCATCTAGTTATATTTAATTATTGTTAGTGAAGTGGGTTACTGGATTTTTTAATCTAAAAGTGTGTGCTTGTTCTGTTTTCAAAAGTTGTCAGAAGCAGCAGAATACGCAAGGAAGAGAGGAGTCGTGCTGAAAGGAGACCTACCTATTGGAGTTGACAAAAACAGTGTCGATACGTGGGTTAATAGGAATCTGTTTCGCATGAATACGTCAACTGGAGCACCTCCAGACTATTTTGACAAAAATGGTCAGAACTGGGGGTTTCCTACTTACAACTGGGAGGAAATGTCAAAAGACAATTATGCTTGGTGGCGTGCTCGCTTAACACAGGTTGGCATTAGTGTCCTTACTGACATTGGACCTTTGAAGATCTAAAAGCTAACCACAGTGCATATTTGCTTTGCAGATGGGAAAATATTTCACAGCGTATAGGATTGATCATATATTAGGGTTCTTTAGAATCTGGGAGCTTCCAGCTCATGCTACGACTGGTTTAGTGGGGAAGTTCCGTCCATCTATTCCATTAAGTCAGGTACAAAAGCTACATGCTTACAGTTCAAAAGAACTTGGCTTTGAGAGTTTAAAAAAAAAAAAGCTTATGGCCGCAGATGAACTAAATTAAAGCTAAGAAAGAAATGATAATACTGCTTCTGATGTAGGAAGAGTTGGAAAATGAGGGTATATGGGATTTTGACCGGTTAAGCAAGCCCTATGTCCAGAAGAAGTTTCTTGAGGTTAGTTTTCCATCACACTTGTTATGTTCTGTTTTTTTCTACATCTTAATAAGTTTACGAGTTTTCAAGGCACAGCCATTACCTCATAAAATGTTCTTATCTTTTTGTTTATTTATGTCTTTGTTTTGTTCCTTCAGGAGAAATTTGGAGATTTTTGGCCTTTTATTGCGTCAAACTTTCTTAATGAAACTCAGAAGGACTTGTACGAGGTCAGTGAAATTTCTCATTTAGAGATCTTTTTCCTTTGAAGAACCACATTTTATATTCCAAAACACTAGAGAATCAAGTTTCCCTTTTTTCTTTAATGATAATCTAGTTCAAGGAGGACTGCAACACAGAGAAGAAGATTGCAGCAAAGCTGAAGTCATTAGCTGAGAAGTCTCTGTTGCTAGAAAACGAGGACAAAGTTCGCCGTGATGTCTTTGACATTTTACGGGTAAATTTCATATTAGTCCTACTAGATTACTTCTCCTTGTAAACCATAAAGTTACTCTTTCCACTGTATGTCTTTCTCGACTACACTGTTGATTTTGTCCTTAGAATGTTGTTCTGATCAAAGATCCAGAGGATGCAAGAAAATTCTATCCTCGCTTTAATCTTGAGGATACTTCAAGCTTCCAGGATTTGGATGATCACAGGTACATTCAAAACCTTTTCCAAATCACGGTAGTATACTTGCCAAATCAAGAAGTCTGCTCTTGTTCCTTTGATTCTGTATCGATCATGAACACAGATACTAGATTGCTTTAATACCTTGCTGTATTTTTCTACTTTTCATCAATATGGGGAAATATGATTAAGGTCTTTTGATACAGCAAAAATGTTCTGAAGATATTATACTATGACTACTATTTCCAACGCCAAGAGGATCTATGGAGAAAGAACGCTTTAAAAACCTTGCCTGCTCTGTTAAATTCGTCTAATATGCTGGCTTGTGGGGAGGATCTGGGTCTCATTCCATCTTGTGTACACCCTGTATGTTTCATCTCTTGTCCTCTTGTCCTCACTTTTGATTCATCCAACTTTTCTTTACAAGTTGTGTAGAATTTTAGATATTTATGTGTTGGGGATACTAAAATTTGTAGTTACGCAGGTCATGCAAGAACTGGGGTTGGTTGGCCTTCGCATTCAGCGAATGCCCAGTGAGTCCGATGTAGAGTTTGGGATTCCGTCTAATTATGACTATATGACGGTTAGATTATTCTTCTCGGAATATCTGTCTTTCTCTCTTATTGCTAATAGTTTCTTTCCATTCATTTTCGGAGGAGCTTGTAATGGGTAAGTGATTCACAACACTATTCAAAATGTCTTCATATTCTCAGGTGTGTGCTCCTTCATGCCACGACTGCTCTACACTTCGAGCTTGGTGGGAAGAGGACGAAGAGAGAAGACAAAAGTACTTCAAGGAAGTGATTGGTGTAGATGAAATCCCTCCAACTCAGTGTGTTCCAGAGATAACCCATTTCATCCTGAGGCAACATGTTGAAGCTCCATCAATGTGGGCTATTTTCCCTCTTCAGGTAATGTATTAATCAACATAGTCCGATTTCTCAGATTTGTTAGCACTTTTAGTCAGGGTCAAGGACAATATATGATGTTTGTTTTTTCCTCTGGAACAATTAGGATATGATGGCTCTGAAAGAGGAATACACAAGTCGTCCTGCAACAGAGGAGACGATCAATGACCCAACAAACCCTAAACATTACTGGAGATACCGTAAGTAGTAGTAACATATAAACGCTCCGAAGAGTTCCTAGTTTTTTTTAACTTTGACTGAGATGCAAAATTTTGTTGTTTGCTCGTAGGCGTACACGTGACGTTGGACTCGCTTATGAAAGACACAGACCTGAAATCAACTATCAAGAAGCTGGTTTCGAGCAGTGGAAGATCTGTTCCTGCCAATGCTGCTGGTGAAGACAAGAACAAGAGTCAAGGAGAAGGTATAACCAATGGTTCGACTAAGCCAAACGCATGAAGCAACAAGTCCTATGATTTCTAGTATGGTTCCACAAATGTTACTTATTAGTTATTATCACTCGAAGAAAATACAAGTTCTTGACTTTATTGTCCATAAAGTATCAAACTCTGTATCTGTAGTTCCTATCCAAAATAAAATCCTAAATTTTCGGTGTAAACGCCATGACATAGATAAGAACGTAGCTTTTAAAATTCGTAGCTACTTTGTTTATTTTTAGTAAAACTCTCGTGTTCGTCTTCCTCCGAAAACCGCGGGAAGATTCTGAAACGTAAATAAAGAAGAGACATTTTTAGCATAGAAATAAATTTAGAGGGAAGGGTTGAAGAAAGAGAAAAAGGTGAAAAAAATAAGGTAGAAAGAAGTATCGTTCGGAAGAGGGGAGTCCGGTGACAGTGTCGGTGTCTCTGACGCTCCCCCTGTTTTTCAATCTTTCTCGTCTCTCCCTGAATGCTTTCATCCGTATTCAGGGTTCGTTGTTTGATAGATTCTTCTTCTGCAAGTAATCTTCCCTTCTTGTTGATTCTTTAAGGCCTCTATGTTAATTATCTTCTTCCTTTTTTTTTGGCAGAAAATTGCGGCGATTCATGGTTGGAGGAGCTAGAGGGCACAATGGAATCAAGCGAAGCAAAGGACACACCATCTTGTGGCTTTGTATAGATCCAAACTGATTTGTAGGTTTTTGAAAGAAACGATTTAGTGTAAATATAATAGGAGTAAGTTTTGGCATGAATTGCTTGGCTACGACCATAATCATCACCTGAAAACCCACATTGATCTCGGATATGGCCGTGGCTATTGATCCTTTTAGTGACCAGTTCCCTTACTTCAACCGATCTTCACAAAGATGCAGACTCCAATCCCTTACCAACCTTGACTTCAACTTCCTTGATTCTAACTTCGCGCAATCTTTTAATCATACGGTTGAAGATAACAACATCCCTCGAAGTGTCTCCTCTCCTTGTTTCTCCATAGCTGCATCTGCTAATATGGAGGAAGATCTCAATGCAACCACAGCTCCTCGGATTGAGATTCTTGGTGGACAGAGAGTCCCCATGGTTCGTGCCCTTGTGGCTGAAGTGACCATGGCTATCGTTTCTGGAGCTCAGCCTTTGCTTTTACCATGTGGCTTGGGAGGTGCTTATCTCTTGCAAACTGGAAACGAACATAACATTGCTGTGGCTAAACCAGTTGATGAAGAGCCTTTAGCCTTCAACAATCCTAAAAAGTCTGGAAATTTGATGCTCGGGCAACCGGGAATGAAGCATTCTATTCCTGTTGGCGAAACTGGTATCCGAGAGTTGGCTGCATACCTTCTGGATTTCCAAGGCTTCTCTGGTGTTCCACCAACAGCTTTAGTTAGAATCTCACATGTTCCATTTCATGTGAGTGACGCCTTCTCGTTCTCCTCCATGCCCTATAAGGTTGCTTCTTTGCAGCGATTTGTTGGCCATGACTTTGATGCGGGAGAACTGGGTCCAGGAAGCTTCACGGTTACTCGGTTCATAGGATTGGAATACTTGATGTGAGAGTGCTGAACCTTGATAGACATGCTGGAAATATGCTAGTGAAGAGATGTGACAAAGAAGAAGGTTATAATCGACTTGGGACCGCTGAGCTTGTGCCTATTGATCATGGTCTCTGCCTCCCTGAATGCCTAGATGATCCTTACTTTGAATGGCTAAACTGGCCTCAAGCTTTGGTTCCATTCACTGACACTGAGCTGCAGTATATATCTAATCTTGACCCTTTCAAAGATGCAGAGCTTCTAAGAACTGAACTACACTCTTTGCCAGAATCTGCTATCAGGGTCCTCATTGTCTGCACGGTTTTCTTAAAACAAGCTGCAGCTGCAGGGCTTTGTCTCGCGGAGATAGGCAAGAAGATGTCTCGAGATTTCTCCAGGAGTGAAGAGAGTTTCAGTCTGTTGGAGACCCTCTGCACCAAAGCGAAAGCAAACATTGTTGGCAAAACTGGTGAATGCGGTGACTATAGTCACGAAGGAAATGATGCGAACGCGGAGCTAGAGTGTGGACTGTTTAAGTTTGACAGTGAATATGGAGATGCCCCATGTGGAGCGGAGATTTCAGAGGTCTTTCATGTATCTAAACCACCTTTGGTTCCAAGAAAATCACGTGCAAACTCTATTCCTGCTAATGTACCTGCTTCGCTATTGTCTTCACAAAACCAGCGGACTACTCATCATGAGAAACCAACTGTTAAAGCAAACGAAAATACGAGAGGAGACAAGGACAGGTGCACCATGAGGAGCAAGAGCCTACTGGTCTGTGTGAAACATGATGAATCAGAAGGTGTTTCTTTCGGGGACATGACAACAGTTGAATGGGATATGTTCCTGCAGAGCTTCCAGACACTTTTGCAAGAATCACTGGGCAAAGGGTCAACGCCAAGATTGCTCCTGCGAATTTGAGGCAAACGATAAATATAAGACAAGCAAACAACCAAAGAGATGAAATCTCAGAAGGTTAACTTTCAGGTGTTTATATATAGGTACAAGTGTGCATTACTGCCAAGATGACCATAGTGCAAGCTTGAGGCTAACTACTAATACCTTAGAAAGCTTATGGACAATGAGACGAGCAGACTACGCCGTCCATTCCAATACTTCTGATTTTTCTTCTTTCTGATCCCCTATTGTATCATGTTATTCTGTAACATTAAGTACCATAAATTTCTATTTAAAAAATAATTAATTGTAACCGTAACTGTTTTAATAAGGAATATATGCACTCAAGTTAAGTTTCCCCCTAAGTTCACATGTTCTGTGTACTCTAATGTAATACTGTGGGAAAATAACACAAGCTTCAATGCCAAATGTCGAAGCATGGTAACACAGAGGAAATAATTTATATGTAAAGAAGATTTATGTTGAATAACACTCTGCAAGATTTGGATACTAGTAAATCCTTTCAGCTGTAGAAACTGGCCGCAGGAAGACAACAATGACAGTGATGTTATCGCCACTACCACGTTCTGCAGCCTCGGTTGCTAATCTCTTGGAACACATTGAAGGTTCTTTCACAGTATCCCTGATTATACCAATAACTTCCTCATCGTTCACCACATCCCAGAGCGCGTCACTTGCCATTACCTACAAATTTCAACCTATTACTTTTCTCAACCGGCGAATAAACAAACAAAGTTTCATAAATATGACACGATAATTAGATAAAACTTACCAAGAACTCATCGTTAGCTGATAGAATGGTCTCACTAATTTCTGGTTCTGCGGTTACAGCTGGCTTCAGGTCATCATCTCCTATCGACCGGGTAACCTGTTACAAGGCAAGATTAATTGAATTTCTGAAAAACTGGACCAACTTCATGTTCCTCTAATGTTTGTCAGTTTGATAACGTTTTCAGTCTATCAAGTTCATAACGACCAAACCTGAAGGCCAGCAGGAGCAACTCTCCATGTGTCAACCAGCCATTCAATATGCCCACCTTCTCCAGTCACACGATTTCTTTCTTCAATACAGGTTGCAAGATGTGCCTGATTACCAATTCCGAAGTTGATTTTAGCGGGTTAGTAGAGAACATGACATCGATTGAACATATACTTGGCACACTTTCAGTATTGTAGTCCCATCCCACCTTACTTAGAGCAAAAGGGTGGCCAGAGCGGCATAAAATTGCCCTGGAGTCACCAACATTCGCAACAAAAAGTTGGTTTTCCACTATGAGAGAGGCTATAGCAGTACAACCAGGATGCCAGTCTTTCTGACTCGCCCTTTTTGATTGACGATGGGAATCAAGTTCTTGTCTGAAAGCTAAATCTGTCCTAACAAATGCTTGTGACAATGCCTCACCAGCGCTGTAAATGAGACATACTAATGAGTTTTTAAACAAATCATGCTGAAGAGTAGGAAAAGCTTGAGCATTAACCTTCGGGAAGATGAGCTTTGAACTAGTCCTGGCAAAACCTGAGCAGAAAATTCAGCTGCTGCAGCTCCTGAAAGTCATTCAGGATGCTAATTCATACCCTATTTAATGAATAACTTAAGATTCTTGAGTCGTGAGAGAGAGAGGGCATATGCAAAAATTTGGATTTTGATGCTTCCTGGATTCAAAATGGCTGGTGGTATACCTCTATGACCATCAAAGATGGCGAATAAGTGGATGTTTTCTTCATTACACATACGAGGCATGAGAAAGTGTGTATCTTCCATGGATTCTCTTCTTCCACAAGTTGCAAAAGACCCACAAGAAATTATAGGGACATAACTTGAAGGGTCATCTGTTGAAGTAGACCACAGTTTCACATTAGAGACAGTGGAAAGAGAGGATTTCTTGGATAAAAACTCCCCTTGACTGGACCAGTTAATAGTGTCCCTGTAGTCTCCTGTTTTTGTAATGCTGTCTTCAACCTTATCACTTTTGTAATTAGAAGTTTTCTCACGGAGATGCTGTTTTCCTCTCTCTTGTTCCCAAATCGACTCTAGTTCTAAAACCACATTGTCCGAAGAAGGTCGCCTAGAAGGGTCATCTTCCCAGCACTTTTGTATCAGAGACAGCAAAGTCTTTGGAAGGTGCAATCCTATTTCAGCAAGAGCAGGACGCAGACAAGAAGACACAATGGCAGCAGTAAGTTGCTGCTCTGTGTAATTCATCTCTAAAACAGTGTGAGCCTACCATCCAGATAAGCACAATGCACAATATGTGTCACGAATGAAAAGAATAGGAACGCATATATAAAGGCATCCCACATAGATAGTCGAATCCGAATGTGAAATGAGGAAAGATATTTTAACCTGAGCTTCTGCACGAAGATCAGTATACGGAACAACTCCAGTTAAAAGCTCACTGCAATTTAAAAAATGAAACAACATTTCATAACCAAAAGGAAATTTTAGGAAGAAAGCTAAACATACTTCAAACAAAGTAAAATCTCTGAAGGGAAAATGAATGTAAGAAAATAAGAGGAAGAAACTTTACAACTTCTACTCAAAGACAATTCTTACTTGATTAAAATCCCGAAGCTATAAATATCTGATTTCTCAGTATACATCTCTTTCCTAAGTATTTCAGGGGGCATGTATATAAGTGTTCCGACCATGTTCTTTTTGTGGAATCCACCAGTCGGCTTTCCAGACGATCTCCAGTTCTGCAGATTAACTTCACACAAATTCTTCTTGTATTCTGCTAAACCAAAGTCGGCCAGATATGGAAGACACCTCTCGTCAAGCTGCATCAATAAAAGTTCACTTAGACTTCACTCAAAGATTTCCTAACGAAAAAAAGAAGTACCTATTCCACATGAAACAGGCACATAAGAAGATAGAGAATCTAGATGATGGAAGAAGAGAATTACAAGAACATTTGCTGGTTTAACATCCCTATGAACAATTCCGTTATTGTGAAGATATTGCAATGCCTTGGCTGAAAAAAAAATGAAATAGACAAAATTAGATATTCAAATTAGCATCCATTGAAACTTCATCACTTAGGGTATCGTGAGAGTCAGACACCAATGGCAAAAAAAGAACGTTCCTTTGAGACAAGGAGAGTCATATACCCAAATGAAGCGTGATCATGAGAACTTGATCAATAGTCGGAGACCACTCCTCAACATGTAACTTCTCAGCTAAGGTCCCAGCCTCGTAGAACTCAAAGAAAAACATGTAATTTGGAGGCTTTGCATGAGCTGCCAATAGCTTAGCCACACTTGGATGATCGAGATTGCTTTTCACCAATCCAAAACAAAGTAAGAAAATCAACATTGTGAAAAAATGTTCAAGTAAGAAATTCAAATGGAGCAAGTGATAGAGACCATAAGAGCTGCAAATGTCTGTGGAACTTGTCGATGTCATCAGAAGTAGACAAGATAGGCTTCTTCGCCGCTACTTTCCGGCCATCTAGAATCGCTTCGTAAACCACACTTTCAGATCCTGAAACATTCTCCAGAAAAATCGAATTCAATTGAACGTAGATTTTGGGAGATGGAGGGGAAGAGAAGAAACAGTACCTTTAGCGATTGGGGAGAGAAGAGAGAACAAAGAAGAAGAAAGATGAAGAGGAATCGATTCACTGGTGCAACATCCTCTAACGCAGGTGTTTGGCTCCACAATGTCCATCACCATTTTCTCCACTGGAAGAACAAAGGACGAACAGAGCGATCGAGTGATGACCCAATTTCGCAGTTTCAACAGTAAACTCGTAGAATGCATACCGTTTTCATGTGTTTGGAACGCTCTCAAATGAATGTAAATCAAACACATTGTGCCGTTTGTTTTATCTTCTTATCTCCTTTTTTTTGTCAACGATCTTCTTATCTCTTTCACTTGTAAAGATTGTAGAACACTAGAACCTACAAGCAAATAATTTAAGATGACTAATCTGGACCAACTTAAAATCAAGAGCATCCAAGAAACATGTATTCATTAATTGATGATAAGAATTTTTGTCTGATGGTTTCGGTTTTTTTTTCCGGGTTAGTGTAGAACAAGAATCTTGATGATAAAAGCAAAAGAGCATGTAGTTGTAGGAACGATGTACCACTTAACCCTGAATCAAACTAAGTTGGTCGGATTAAGAATTTCGAAGCCATTGATGAAATTCAAACATTTACAGGAGTTTAAGATTCCTCTTCTTGAAATTCATTTCCTCAAAGAAAAAACAACTGATCTTATATGACTACAAATTATTTTGTTAAATCTTGAGAGAATAAAAAGAGCCTGAAGTAACTTGGTTCCGGGCCACTATGCGTGTGTAATGTATAGCTAACTTGTTCTATTACCCTGAAAAGTTCTTTGTATGTTTGCTTCCTGTTGATTCTTATGTTTCCATACAAACATATCACCGATTTAACGATCGTAATCTCAATGGCGCTCATCCTTGAGACAATTGGCACAACTAGTCTCATCCAAAAGTTTTCAATGACAAACCAAAAAGAAACATGTCTACAAACAACAGCAAAAGCATCATCAGGAGCATAAGGTAGATCAGAGGAGAGACATTTACATCTCGAAAGGCACACGTTTGTACAGATCCGAAGGTAAGCGAGGCGTTGCAACGGCTTGAACAGGGGTACGCATGTACGTAACGAGTCCAGGGTTTTCAGACATGTCAATCTCCTCCGGTTTAGTCCCTTGAGGCGGTGTCCAAACAAAATGGTGAAGCAAATGACTCATCATCGAGGTCACCAAATTGATACCAAGTTGTGCACCAGGACAAACCCTTCTTCCTGCTCCAAACGGAAGCAGCCTAAAATCATGACCTTTCATGTCAACATCTTCTTCCAAGAATCTCTCTGGTCTAAACTCTAATGGATTTTTCCATACGGCCGGGTCTCTAGCCACCGCCCAAACGTTCACATGGACGTTTGATCCTTTTGGAATATCGTAGCCTCCGATCTTGACATCGGCATTGGCTCGGTGGGGCAGCATAAGAGGCGTCGGAGGGTGCAGCCTGAATGACTCTTTAACCACGCATTGCAAGTAAGGTAAGCTTGAGAAATCTGGCTCGGTTAAGATCCGGTCAAGTCCAACCACTCGGTCGAATTCTTCTTGCACCTTTTGTTGCACTCTTGGATTCTTGATCATTTCCGCCATCGCCCACTCTGCTGTTATTGCCGTCGTATCCATCCCCGCCGTGATCATATCCTACACAACACACCATTTACAAAACGTGAACAACAAGAAATCTACAAAAATCAAAGGGCCTAATCAGAACTGAACTGAACATCAGATTAGGCTCTCCTAGCGGCAAACCTAAACTTGTGAATGATAACCAAGAAACGATATAATCAGCAAACGAATTGATATACATCCAAAGAATCAAAATTAGCTCAATTGATTTCATACAAACACTAATACGTACCCATAGAAGACCAATGATAGTATCCTCACTAAGGTCATATTGATCCTTCAACGTAAGCAACGCATCAACGAAATGCTGCTTTGCTCCGCTAGTATTTTGACGGGCCAAAGTGTGCTCCTCCATAATAGCTCGGGTGAGGAGGTCACGACGAGCCCCGTGCTTCGCAAAGGCCTTCTCATCAGCCGGAAACATCCACCGGAGCCAGGGAATGTGTTCAGCTATTGACAGTGAAGCACCTAGCTTGAGACCGTTGGACACTATGGCCTTAAACTCAAGCCCTTGCTCATCCATCACACCTTCCGCATTCACGAAACGCTTCCCGAACGCTAGCCGCGTTATGTTGTTAAACGCAACCGCTCCTAAGTACTTCCTCAGTTGTAAACCTTTTGCTCTGTTTTCTGAGACGATATAGAATAAATTCAGTACTAAGAAAAACATCAGGGTAATTACAGTAATGATCATACTCATTATTAAATTAGATAATAAATAATAAATATGATTTCCAATTTTAAATAATACTAACTTGTACTAGTATTATTTGATTTTCTAATAACATGTATTTTTTGTAAAAAAAAAACTATTTTATTCCCAAATAAAATGTTACTCCATTAAATAAAAGAACTAGTGAATTGTTATTTTAAAAAAACTACGTATTATCATTATCATAATCTCTTCTCCTATTAAAAAAGAAGTATTTTAATCTTTGTTTCCAAACACTATTTATAAGCATCTTTTAATGAGATAATCTTATCTAAATAACCAAACACTTCCTAATTATTTTTTAAATAACTACTTTTCCAAATGATTAATTAATTATAGGATTTTTAAAAAATCTGTCATGTTTGTGTTTTATATTAAAATTTATTCATAGAATAATATTTAGAAACTAATCAGAAAATTAAATTTTTATTAATATATATGTATATATATATATTAAAATACGTTTTTCATTAAAACAAATATATATATATATATATATATATATAATTTATCTAAAAATTATTATTCAACCTTTAAGATTGTTTTAATAAAACAGAATCATTTAAAAAGAGAATTTTAAGATTTTCTTAGATTGTTTTCAAAAACAAAATCAGTTAGTTTATTCATTTTCTGTGTAAAATTAGATTTGATGTTATCTTCAAAATATATCCATTTTATTATTTTAAATGATTTTCTAAAAAAAAATATTTTCATATCTCTTATCGTATTAAAAAATAAGTATTTTAATCTTTGTTCCAAACAATATTTACAAGCATCTATTAATGAAATAATGTTATCAAAGTAACCAAACATAATTATTTATATCTAATAATTATCTTATATAGTTAATTATAAAAAATATCTAATTAAGATTTTTATCTCTCTCTTTCTATCTATTTTTAATTAAATTATTAAATTATATTAATTATTTGTTAATATTATTTTCTAATCAATCAGTTTATATATTAATTAAAACAATGGAATTATTAAAATTAAAATTACAAAATTAAATTATTTTGCTATTAACCGTGAGAAAATATCTCTATAAATCGAAAATATCATTTTTACATAAATAATAACAAATATATTACAAATAGTTAGGTATATTACAGAAATAAAATAATATATAATATATTATTTTTATTAGTTAAAAATATTAAACCACGTTATACTGCAGTTAGAAATCTAATTTACTATCACAATATGGTTGTTTACCTACTAAACCCACCAAACATTGGATAACATACCATAACATAACAAGATTGAAAAATAAAATCGAGCATAAATTTAAATTGATTTTGACAACAACAAAGATAAATTTGATCCTTTCCGACGAGATAGAGTAAAGGCAACGCGTGGCTTACGTTATTTTGTACAAAAAAAAAGACAAATCTGGCATAAATCTCGATTTTGAGTAAAAAAAATTCTTACCGTTTTTGTATAAATTGAATTTGCCTTAGTCAGGGCATTTTCAGACAAGTCGTACTCCAAATTCTCTTTAATTCTTACCCTTTTTGAAGCATTTTTTTATGGATAAACTTAAAACTCCTTTAATGCAGAATTATTTTTTTCTTCTTTTACCAAAAATTTGGCTAAAAAAAGAGACGACTTACCAGGAAGGTTATAGTCTCTGAAGACGGATTCGACCATGGCGGTGACTTCGTCTTCACGGATAGGTCTAAGAGACTCGAGTCGTTTTGGTGTGAATAGCTCAACAGTGCAAACTTTTCTCACCTTCACGTAGTGAGCCCCATAATCAGCCCATATCAGATCCTGACCGTTGCGGCTAAATGCTTCCGTCGATCTGTTCCGATGCCGGTCGGCGAGTTTCTGGTCTTGCTCTTTCAGGACTTCTTTTGCTAACTCGGCGGTTGATACAACGACGTTTAGAATCGAACCGATCCAGACCGATATGATTTGTCCATACGACTGAGCCCACTCGTAGTAGCATCTGAACCGAACCGGTTTTATATCGTAGAGGTTACCGACGATCGGCTTGGGGCGTGGACCCGGTGGGAGCTTGTATCTCAGCCCTTGAATTAGCTCGTAGGATACCACGGCGGCCACAATCGCCGCCGCTATTAGAAACCACGACATGGGATTTTAGTTTTGTGCTTCTTTTTTTTTTATCTCAGGTCAGTAAAAATAAGAAAATGGAAAATAAAAAGTGTAAATCGAATTCTCTTTTAGAGTTCTAGATAAGTGTGGGTCAAGACTTTGATTTATATTAGGGAAGGGGTTGGTGAACCGATTTATTTTCTGATTTTAAATAATAAATTATGAAATATTGTTTATTTCTACAAACATTATCTTTCTATGTAAATCAGGAAAATATATCAATTGCTAAGTTCAGGACAAAAAAAAATGGTTATACAGACTTAGGTTTTGACTGGTTATACTTAAATACATTATTGAGGGTTAGAGAAAAAAAAAAAAAGATAAATACCTGAGTTGAATTTTTTTCTGCTTTTAAAAATATATAGGTGAAACAAAATTCTGCTTGATTCTCATCATTTCTTGGATTTTCTATAAGAATGATGAGTGTTGAGTGTTTAGGTGACGTGTGCCGAAGAATATATGTAAACGCTGCAAGGGTTATTTTATGATAAATACTCGGCTTAGTTCTATCGTCTTCGAAAATATTAAAAGTGTAGCACACAGTAAACTAGTATAGTTCCGTCTGCTGCCATCATAAAAATTCTGCAAATCTACAAATCATGTTTTTTTGTTTGATGAGTAGTGATCCAACCATAATAACCCCCGTAGACTTTGGTCACAAGCGTTTTGAGAGCGAGTGGGGAAATGTTGGAAGCTTTGGTTTGGGGTTGGTGAAGGAGACACGTCATCTTTATTGGCAATCACATGAATTAGAGAGGGTTGGTACTTGGTAGTAGATCCGACCAGGCATATATAGATGATTAAATTATCTTTTTTGTTGTTGTAAAATTAAATGATTTTAATTTCACTCATTACTTTCTGGCTAATAGAATTTTCAAAAAGAAAACAAAAACCCTAGTGATATTCTATGTCAATTTAACTTTAGTAATAAACGTACCAATATTCATTTTTAAGCAACTTTTAGAAATTTGACCCCCAAAAAAAGTATCTTTGGGAAGTTTTGGTTTTTACCTTTGCAATAACAATTAGAAATACAAAAGTATATCTTTTTTTTTCTGCCGGCAGTATATCTTTTAATTGAAAATTGATAAACAAAAAATAGTTCGTCAAAAAAAAAAAGGTGTGGGAGAGTCGATGTTGTATCTTGTATGTTGGGTTTGGTGGAACCAAACAGGTGGTAGGTGGTGTGTTTGGTATGACGTAAATTTGATTTATTTTTGTGAATTTTCGTTTATTATACTCACTGACTATATCTGAGTTCAATGATTCAGTATTTGGTTCAGTGAGATGGAGGAGCTATTTTAATATAGAGAGGTTAGATATTGTGTTAGGCTCTATTCTTTGGGTCAAATTTAAATGTGTGACTAAACTTCTCCCAAATTACCTTTTTCCAACAAACATACTTATTTGTTGATTAGACGAACATGTTACATCATACATGCATCAATGCATAAGTAACTATCAAACATAATACACAAGTGTTTGGTGCTAGATGGAAAGATATTATGGGTTGACATTGTTACGAATTTTTCCTTTTTATCAAGCAGTAGATATTGTCTTTTAAAATCTATTAACTATTGAAGTTCAGCTAAATATTAAATCAAAACGGTTCATTATTCTCAAAAAAAAAACATGGTTCAGTACAACATATTTACATGTATTCATGGCTCTAAACTCTGTAAGTGAAGCTCAACACCATCGTGCAAGCTTTCCAGTGAAAACTTGTCAATCTGCATAAGTACAGCAAAACAAACAATTTAGCATATTCTGTTACCATCACAGCAACATAGCATATTTCCTGCCTGGTAAAAATTGAATACTAAAATGTTTCAGAAAACACATGACAAATCTATACATTTTAGCCCTCAGCAACCTCAATCAATTGAACTACCCATCCTATGTCCATCAGAACTACCCATGTGCTTTGAGTTCCTTGAAAACATTGATGCAGTCATTTCAAGTCCCAAATACTCAGTCCATCTAGAAGGACCTTCCCGTTCCCTCCATCTCACAGAAGTGGGAGACATTGATTCCAATAGTTTAGTTTACAATCATTATTCATTACCACACACAAAAAAAGAAAAAGAAAAAAAAAAAGAGGAATAGAGAAGAGTGATGGTAATAGAAACCAAAAACAGAGCATGAGACAGTGGTTAGAATATGAAATTGGAAATAAGAATTCCTAAACTAATCAATTGAAGTTAAACTTAAAGGAGCATATATTGATTTTAAAGAATGGAAGCAGAAGTAGAGCCAGAATCATTTAATTGCATATCTAAGAGTTTTTATCTGAATAAAACAAATCAAGCAAGAGCAGACTAAGATAATTAAATCAATGAGAGTCGGAATTCACTTGCAAAAACAGATCATCACTTTCCTAAATAACTGAGGCAAGATCAAATTAATGATACAGCAGCTGCAGACGTTGCCTGGGTTTGGTAACGGTGGAGATTATCTGGGTCTACTTAAGAACCATTGCCCAATAATATGAGAACTTTCAATATGATAAACCACAAACTTTGTTTCCGGATAATGAAATATACTTCGAATTAAAAGGATAAATTTTTGAAAAGATGAATCATATTTTTTTTTTGTGTATACTTCACTAAAATCGCCATAGAAGGATATGTAAAGTTGTGTATTAATAGCCAAATGTGTGATTTACACGGGTTTATAGTCAAAGATCAAAATCGATGGTACAGAGAATCCTTAGTTACAAATTAAGAAGAAGAAGAAAAAGAAAAAAGAAAACTTTGGAAGCAGGGGAAAAGGAATTAAAACTTACAAGTATCAAAAAAAGAAGTTACTCTTCTCCCCAATTTTGCCTCAAAGCAATAAAAAAGAAGAACACATCTAATTAGCTAGCGAAACGTTATCCACATTTTCACTACAAAAAACCACCACCACCACTTCTTTAACCGACTCCTCCTCCTCCGCCGTGACTTTTCCGGTTTCCACATCCTCATCAGCTTCATCAATTTTCGGCATTCTTGTTAAACCACTACAACAATTCACGACTTCTAAAACGTTATCTTCATGGCGTGTTTCTTCGCCGTCATCATCTAAATGCTTGCCCCATAACACGGTGTAGACTCCCACAGTCAAAACAACCACTCCAATAACCCTGAAAATGTTCAATATAAATTTCCGGTTTTATTAATTAACATGACAGACTCGAGATTTAACCAGGTATATATAATTAACCAGTTTCTGTTAACGTACCCTCCAAGGTAGATTCCTTGTCCAAGAACGAAGAAGCTCATGATGGAGACAATGACGACTACGAGAGGGTTAAAAGCTGTCACAAAGACCGGTCCTTTTCGCTGTATCATAAGTCCTTGAACGTAGTAAGCTATGCTAGACGACATTATTCCCTGTAACCGTTACCAATCACATATATAAGTATCAATATTTTCATCCATATCTTTGTGTTGTATGTAAAGGTGTCTTGAAATTAAGGACGAACCGCATAGGCAGAAGCTAGTAGATTCATGTCAAAACCAATGTTCCAAGCAGAAGGGTTGTGTTCCATTACAAAGGTCAGGGCTACGGACTGTAACGTTCCCATGAAACACACCATTGTTGATAACGAGAGATGGGCTGAGTATTTCTTCAAAGTCGCAGCCTAACCAAATATAACAACCCAATTCGTTAAATCCATCTTTTCCATACTCGGGGAAAAAGTGAATTCTTTACCAATCATATTTTACTACACCATAGATACTAATTATATAACATGAATTTTTTTTTTTAAATCTCCCAATAGTAACATTGATATTATATTTAAAATTTAAAATTATTCATGATCGTCCTTTTTATATAAGATATCTAAACATGGTCAGATGTACATAACCCTATTTGTTTTTTTCTTTTCTAATTACTGGGAATCACAAACTAAAGTCAAATATAATCTCCAGAACTTATAAAAATGGACTCTTTTTAAAAAAAAATTATTAATTGACATATAATATAATTCTTGATATATACCTGAAGAACGAAAAACGAAGCCCATGAGAGGGAAGCGAGGAGTAGGAAGATGGCGGCCTTGAGATAGTCAGCCATCGGCGGTGAAGAAGCGGTGGTGGTGGTGAGGTGAGATCGGAAGATATTGATGGAAGGACCTTTGTAGAATATCATCAATATGGATCCAACCACTATCACTAAAGCCCCCATCACTTTTACTAGGCATCTTACTTTTCTCATTTCCACTCTTTCCATCCTTTTTAAAAAAATTATTTACATGAAAACACACGTCAATATTCATAATTTATTATCTCATCATAAACTAATCGTATAATACATCTACTTATGAATTTGTGTGTATCGGATCCACGTACGGAAATATAATTAAATGTTTCTTTTTGGGTTAAATGTCAATAATAACGTTGCTTTTGTGCGATCTGTCTTGCAATCTATATATAGTTATGTACCTGAAAAGAGTGGCAAGGATAAGGGTAACTGCAGGCACGATATTGCTAACGGCGGAGGCAAACGTCGGCGATGTTAGTTTCAGACCGATGTAATATAAGTTCTGATCAATCATAGGCCTGTTCGAATTAAACCTTATCGGTTAGCCTTAAAATGGTGACAAAATTTATCTTCTTAATTTCAGCAGCGGTCCAATTAAAAGACTAACCCGAGAAGAGCAAGAAGCAATATTCGCATAAATATCGGAAACGTCATCTTTGACCTCACTTTCCTACAAAAATCCACAAATTATAAATATTATTACAAAACAACAAAGAAAAAATAATTGTTTAGAGAATCCATTTATGTGAAATTGAAAGCATGAGAAAATAATTACCTTTCGGAGACAAGAGCGAAGGGTGCAATAGCGGCTGTGGCGAAAGCGTTGCGGTATGCAATAAGAACGTAATGGCTCATACCGCGGTCAAGGACGGCTTTAGTTACAAGGTTCATACCCGCGTATCCGAACTGAAGACAGACCATTGCAAAGTAAGGTTTGGCTGATTCTGACATCCTTAAACCCATCTCAATTTTTGTGTGTTTTTTTATTGTTTATGGTATAGGACAAGCAAAAAAACTAAAATTTTGGGGTTAGTTAGGATTACTCGAAGATGGTTTTTTCTGGTTATATATAATAGAAATGAGTTAGGAATAGAGAGGAGAGCAACACTTAAGAATGTGCTTTTTCCTAAGAACCAACTGGTGAGAGGTTCTTTGTATTTATAGCATATTATTATTCGGATTTGTTCAATGTTCTCTGCTTTTCATCGTTTGTTTTTCTATTTCTCATTTTTTTTTAGTGACGTTAGCGTTAATTATTTCGGTTCTATTCGGCATATATAACAATTGGGTGTCACGAATTCATTATCTCTAAAGTAAGTGGATAAAACATTCGACATATTTATTCGGTTTATATGACTTCGTGAAACAATTCATATTAGGTAAATAAAACTTGTGGCTATCAAAACTCGAGATTAAATTATTAGTAGTGTGATTAGTATGGAATAAGTATGTTAATTAATTTCAACTCGCTTCTTAGCAATTAAAATGATCTACCCAACTTTTTATCTCTGAACTGAAACGTTATATTGACTTGGATAAAAAGGTAATATAAATTTGCTTCTAATTTTGGTTTTAAGTCATGCTTAAGTTGCACTTAGACCGGCATAAAGAAAATTCGAGGTGATCGTGTTGCCAGTAGCATACACAAATGTAAATAATAACATTTATGTGACCACTGCCTTTTTTTCTTTTAACCAAAAAAAAACAAATATGGGCAACTTTTTTTTTGGTCGAGACATATGGCCATATGGGCACTAAAATGTAATTCTACCACATATGTGAATATCTAATTATGCAATTGGCATTACATATTTGTTCTTAATGTTAAATTTAGTAACCAGCAAAAAAAAATTGATTTTTTATAAAACTTGTTCATCTACTCATGTTACTTTGATATTTACTCATTTAAGAACATTTTATAGATTTCTGACTTCTGTTTTAAAAGTTCTGACTGAGCTCAAATTAGCTGAATTCACATTCTATATATGTAGAAAATATCAAATCAAATCAAATTGGATCGAATTAGCTTATTGCAACATCCTTAATCATGACCGATCATCTTCTCACGTTGCTAGAAGAGTTAAGAAATCATTTTTGTTTTAAAGGTTAAAGGTTAATCTTGAAAACCTACAGAAAATTAAAGATTTGTGGTCTCGTGACTCTCATCATCATAGATATATATATATATTTAAAATATATAGAGTAAAATACTTTTTTGTTAATGTAAAGTAGAAATTATACAAATTGACCAACCAAAACCACTGCAAGAAGGTTAACTCATTATTTTGCTAAAAAAAAATATGAACTCATTATATTCGTATGGAGTGTGACGGATGCTGTTTGGACACGTCTATCCTAATTCCTACACTCGTGGTCATAAATCATCGATCTTTTAAGAGGTTAACTCAATGTGGAAACATAAGTGGAAGAGTGCGTTCCACGTGGCCGCAACTAACAATAATGGGTTCTATCCTACGCATTTTGGTACCCAATTCTCAAAACTACCATTTTATGTTGAAATATTTAAGGTGGAAAAACTATTTGTTACTTGTCTTGTCTGTTATCAATTTCGATCGTTCCCAAACCAACAAAAAAAACCAGATATTTTTAGATCTACCTACCAATATAAAACAATATTTTTGATATAAGGTTAATAAAGTGAATACAAACATCTACGAGCTTGAAAATCTTGACTACTTGTTCTGTTTCGGGCAATGTACACATATATTACGTTTTTTTTGAACCATTACAACATCATAGGTTCATTACAAAATTTGTTTGAATGGGCTCTTTCAAACATATAACTCGTTAAATCGGAAATATATGTGTAACATCTATTACGCTATATGTTCATGATTCTAGCAATTATTACAGTGACGAAGAGAAAGTAATTCTTTAAATAGAATCACGATTAAGACATGGTAATTTAGTGATTTACTTTAGTTCCGTTCTTGTATCGCGATTAAGAAACTGCCCGATATATATTATTGAAAATAAAAAACATATATCTAATCACATACTTAAGAGGTTTTGTCCCATATTTAGCTTGTGCAATGTCAGTTGTCATGACCAGTTTCGTGCAAGTGTTACATATTGAAACGTTTGGAAATTTAACGTACCAGCGGTCATATCTCATTATATAATCAAATTTTTGCATAACTATTGTAGGATCCTTTCTTATGACAGAAGATTATGAACATACATTTCTGAGTGCATGTGTATATATATATATATGTACATATGTTTGTATATATATGCGTATAGGTGGGCATATATATATATAAGTATATTATACACTTATAGATATTAATTTTGGTAGAATTGCTTATCCGAAATGTAAACCACATAATACTAAATAAATGCGTAAAGAAAAGCTAACCACATCACGATTCTTTATATTTGTTATGTATCCCTAGATATTGTATCCTTTATCAGTTTATGTCTCAAACGCTTCACTAATGTTTTTTATAATATAGTTGGACATCCATTATCTTTTATAGAATATGCATTAATGTCACTTTAAGGGACAATAGTGGCTACTTTACTTAGTTGGGGAAGGTTTGTGTGCAATTCGTATCTTAAACTTAATTTGGTGAATTGGATAGATTCAAATATTGTATTACAATATGGACTTTATAGATATATAAATATATATATATATATATTGTGAGAACTAGATGAGTTATTATGCAATTATTCATTTAAACAACTAAAAAAACTACTCAGAAAAAGATTATTGATTCGATCGGTAACTCGGTAACACATCCTGGTTTGTATTGCTTCTTTGGGGGTTCTACTACTATCCAATATTTTGTAATTAAGAATTCAATAGACTTATCCAAATATAGGAAATGTCTCACGCTTACTTGTCTATATAATATAAGGATTTAACCAACTAACTAACGAGTATTGATACATTGACCATTAAATAATAATAACAGCAACGGAATTAATATCTCCATATAAGATCATACTATCTTGGATTCATATTTTACATACATATCAAATTAATGACAAATAACTAAGAGCCCAAGTGTATCTGAAGTCATCATAGTATGATATGCATTCGTATATCATGTTATAAAGCAATCTCCATATCTTAATTTTATACTTGTGTCGTTGATGAAAAAACAACCCTATATATGTAAAATATAATATTATAATTTAATATATCTAAATATGAATAAATGAATGCTTTTTAAAAGTTAATTTCCAAGATAATTCAGCCATTATTGTACTTTAATATGATTTTTCAATAATATGTATTACGTTGTATTTAAATTCGACTGATGACATATATTAAGCTATAAATTTTGGAAAACTTTTGACCAATTATATAATGATCTCTTACACATATTAACGTTATAGTTATGTGGCTAAAAAATTGAGCATCCTTGCGTGTAAGAACTTTCAGTTATATAAAAATAAAATGTAAAAACAGATGAAAGGTTGTGTCATGTGTGAGTGTGGATGTGTGGATTCCACGTAAATCGTCTCTGGGTTCAGAGACACGTTTCAGCTCCTTACGATTTAGTTACCGAATCGAATATTTTACGTCTCTGCGATTGGAAATTATATGCTTACACAGAATCCTTCTGACAAAGTCTGGCTTATGAATCTGACTTCTGAAATTCTTACGAAAAATCATTCTTTAATGTAATTAAATAACTCTGAGCTTTTAAATACGATTCACATATTTCTACCAAATTAGAGAGATGTATTCAATTAATGATTTAAAATTATACAAAATTTCAGAGTATTTGTTAAATTTTGGTAAATTAAGAAAAAAATATAGATTTAATCCTCTCAATTTCTACCTAAATCCATAAATTTTTATTTTTTTGTATTTTTAACTATGAAATCTCAGTTAAAATATTTCAAATCTAATTCTTAAACTATTTTTCAATTATAATATATTTGATTATAAATATTAAATTCATTAATCTAATAATACTGAATTTTATAAAATATTTTCAAAATCATATTTCAATCACATAATTTGCATTTTAATTCAAACATATCCTGAGTCCTGATGCTGATTTTAATATACCCATTTAGAATCAATGTGACAGCTGAACCATGCACGGTCTCGGACGTCCTTGGTTTTTTTTTCGGTCAAACTGTCGGAAGTTTACCTTCACAAAACTGAATTAAAACCCGTATGTTATACACATAGAACTTGTAAATTCAGGAACTATTAACCTGAATGTTAGTATAAGTTAATTATCCATACATAAAATGATTAGATTATAAATATGACAATAAACTTGTGTGCCTATATATGTGTAGACATAAATAGCCGACATAAAATATTAAATTCAAGATTACAAATGTTTTATGGGTGGATTTTTTAAAAATAAAAGAACACATGATTTGATTTGATATTTCAGAAAGAGATCCCTCTTTAACAATATATATATATATATGAGAAAGAAAAGTAGAGAAAGTGGGTGTGGGTCAAAAGTGTGGGTGCGTTTTTGGGTAGTAAAGAGAAATTGGAAAAAAAAAGAGGGCAACAAATCCAAATGGTCATCTAATCACCCTCCAGCAACTTCATTTCCACACACAAACTTTTGGACCTACCCAAAGCTCTTGTCATTTTTTTGTGTTCTTTCCATTTTTAATTTTTCTCTTTTGATGAAAATAGCATTTGAGCAAATATGTAATCTCATTGGATTGGAGTCTCTTATAACTATAGCGACTTCTTTTATATATTATTACCAATGCAGATATCAGAGACATAATTATTCAGATCGTGAGTTGTTTTTGAAAGTCATGTTTTTCTTTTCTTTCTCAGTGCTACTTTCTTTTGGTTCATGCAACTCCAACCATTTTTAGCGTGAGTTCACTTTACGGTGTATAACTAAGAGATTATATGTATGTTTTTGTGTCTGCTGTTACCTGTGACTCGTGAATTCGTTTTTAGCAAACAAATATGTACGACCAACATAATGTATGATGTTTGCAATTAACTATAGTCATGATACTAGTATATATCGTGATTTATATACTCTCATATACCCCCACTTTCAAATAAAATTTATGTGTTCTTCAACATATCTTCTATCCCGATCGATATAGGGTTAGAATTGAATGATGCAGTTTAATTTGGGATCAATCATATAGTAGTAGGGCTTAATCATTCCATGTCTTTTTTATCGATCGATCCACCACCTAACTAGCACGAATTATTTCAAGATTGGGATCGATGGGTCTGATCTTTGCAAATATGATAATGAGTTAACGTGGCTACACAAAATTTCAGATATTTCTATGATTATAAAGGTAACGTGGATACCATGCAGCACAAGAAATATTTGTTCCAAAGTTATGATCACATTTTAAGAAACGTAATTTACTTCCTTGTTTGTTATTTGTGTTCTTGGATTGCTTTCCCTTTTCCATTTCAAATTCAGAACAGCTCTGTTCTTATCCTCTATCTACCTGACTTTTACGCTTTGTGTAAAAGCATAACCAATACTTGGAAAACATTACACCCAGAGGCAACATCTCAGTTCTAAAAAAAGAAAGAAACATACTTGCAAACTTTTAAGTTGAATCGGTAGACTAATATGCCTGTCATAAACTCTTGACAGATTGGACATACTAATGTTGACTTATATTGCCCCATGAGACGAGCGAGACAGAGTAGGTGGATGAAAAGTTTTTTTTTTTTTTTTTTTGAAAAGTCTATGAATTGGATTGATAACTGAACTTGTTGCAAATTTTATTTTCAAATTCTGCTTAGAATATTTGGCTGATTCAAAACTTATTTGAGATGGATTTCATCGCCAACTTTTATTTTTTGAACCTACTAAACTGTAGCTATATTTTAACAGACATGGAACAAAATCCGTCTTGATATAAGAATCTGTCCGACATATTTGGTATATACACCGAGTCTGATGATGAAGTGTCAAACTCAGTGACGATAAAAGCATTAATGTTATGCCAAATACATTTATACAGAAACTGAGAGAGAAGACAAGATTCATCCCTGTTAACTTTTCATCAAATTATTCAAAACCCAACTTCCATTCATTTACAAGACATCTAAACCTAATTTTCACTCTTATGGGTTTGAAATAGCCATCAGGTGCTTAGAGATTACTGTCCTACAAGCTGCAAAAACAAAAGTCAACACTACGTTTCAGAGATCTGATTTAGCTTGTGTTTAAACAAAAGATCTAAGTTTAGACAAAATTGGTATAGTTACCTCGGAGATTTTCAGACTATTTCATCTTTGCGCCTGCATCAGACTTCCTCCTGTAGAAGAGCACATAAGCAGCACCTGACTTCACATCATCCTCGTTTATATGTGATATTTGACTATCATCAAAGTTATACCACCTATTGTCGTCCAAAAGCTACAGACCAAATTCAATATTTTATCAAAAAAAAAAACTCCATAGTAGAAACAGAGTCAAAAAAGTAAAGCGGCTACAACTGACCTTGATATGTGCGGTGTAGTGTCCACTACCCATACCACCATAATGGTTGGTCAAGGCATAGAGCTCATATAGTTGTGGTCCAGATAGGTTTTTGTTTGCTACATACTTTGTTAAATCTAAGTCATGAATGGGAAAGTTAACAAATGTTTCCAACTTATGCTTCATGGATCTGCTGTATGAGAATCTCTTTAGATGTATGACTAAGACTTCAGGAAGCCTCCACAGGTCAAGCTTTTTGCTTGCCTGCCTTCTTTCATTGCATTGTGGACAGAACCTTCACACACATACACCATATATCACCATTTATTCATTAGCAACCAAGTAAAAGATAGTGGCTAAAATCTACCGCTAGAAAACAGTGCGTTCAAATCTGATCCCTAGTAGACACTAGCAGTTTCTTAAAATCATGCATCCTCTTTAAATAATGTGTAGTTCAACTTTTACCACAACCCAGCAAAAATCAATCTACCACAGGATAGATAAGGATAAAAGACTGCTTACCACATTTCGTCAGGCACCAATGGCTCTTCACGTAAAAACGCTTCCAAACATGCGTATAGAGAAAGAGGTTCTGAACGAGCCTTCTTGGTGGAAGATCCATATTTGAGTACTTCGGGCAAACTCTCCAGGCAAGTTATATCATATATAGCAGAGAGATCTGGTGCCCAGTCCAAATACACAGTTATCGTTGCAGACAACGGTAATTTAATAGCTTCGGCTTCATCGTCTGGCAGAATAATTGTTTTGTTATTTTCATCGATGAGTTGCAGGAATAATTTAGTTGCACCCACTTCGGAGGAATTGCTCTTCTTGGCTTTTTTCAGTCCACCAATTTTATCTTCTTCCTCGGAATTATTAAATCGAGCTGACCTTCTCTCGGGAATGCTAGAATCAGAATTTCCTCTTTTGCCCAATAATTCTTCCCTCCGAAAAGGTGAAAGCATATTTTGGACAATGCAATGGATTTTTCCTTTGCTGAGCACATCTCCACGTGAAGCTGATGAGAGAAGAGGTGTTCCACAAGGTTTCAGTTGTACTGTACTTTCACGTTCCCCAGCTTTTCTGAAACATGGTACAATGAGATGACAAGATATAATCATTCCTCAGATCAATTTTCTTCAAGTATTCAAATAAAAAGTCAGAGATGAAAGGATGAAGAAGTATGACCACAAAGAATAGAAAGTCTTGAAGTTGTTAGAAACGAAATCCAAAGAAAGTGAGGGCAAAAGAGGAACTTCGTTATCTCAAAATAATAACCAGAATTAGTTCATTGAAAGTAGACAGGGATATAACTTACTGATCCCTGCGGCGGAGTACCAGTCTAAGCAAAGTCGTATTCTCTGAAGACTTTGAAAGTTTGTATGCAGCAAGGTGATCTTCGTCTTTGATGGTGGACAATGGAATTAAAGGGTCTTCAAATATTCTATGGATAACATTATTCCGAATCTGCGAAATACATGTTGAACTTAGTTAAGGGAAAGCCAAAAACAGACATCTTACTGAAAACTCACGTGAAGCCACAAACCTCTGCAAGCTTCAGCTCTTCACTTTGCTTCAAGGAACAAACACTTGTTAATGCCTGAATCAGGTCTCTGCCGCGACCCTGTTTTGAAACATTGACGGTGACTGTGGAAGGTAGGGTAGTTTTATCACAAGAAAAAACTGTAACTGTTATTGCTCTTGTTGTGTTGAACTGAAGCGGCAAAGACAGGTACATGAAGGGATCAAATGTCACGGAAACCTTGTTGCACATTGGACATACCAATGTTGACTTAAATTGCCCCTGTGAGATGAGATACGGAGTAGGAAAATGAGATTCCCACATTACTAAAACATTTAACCAAACAAATATAACAATATACCCTAGGTCTAAATCAGAAGCTTAATATCAGTTTTAAAAACAGAGTGAATGCCTAATAGAAAAGCTGATATATGATGGATAATAAAATTAAAACACAACCCAAATTAGCATAAAGTCTCAAGACTAAATTCAATCAAATTCTTTTGATATAATTTACTTTCTAGAGGGCTACCAGAAAGAAGAGAGGTCCAAGATTTCAGTTCTTCTTGTCTATTAGTTGAATGACCATACAGCAGATTTTTTAGACGTTATAGAGTCTAACCAAACACAAGCCTAATGAAAAATAGTAATACCAGTTTTAATGCCCAATACTATAGAGATAAGTTGATAAACAGAAAAGCATTGAATTCTCTAAAAGATGTACATCTTACCTGACAAACATCAACGATTATTGAGTCATTACGAGCAATATGATTAGCCCAAAACTCATCAGCAACTTCTTCATCAGGGCGCCCATCTGCGTCTCGAGAATTTATATATGGTTTGTGCTTCACACGATTTAGATCTTCGTGAAGACCATCCAGCAGAAACGCTAAAAGCTCCTACAATATAAGAACCCTAACTCCTTAAGTTACATTGCAAATAGAGCTTAAGCAAAATTTCCAGTGAGTGTGAAAAACCTGCGAATCATGTTGATTATATCCACTGAATTGAGGAGCAAAGCGAGCAAGTTTAGCTTTGAATGGACGGGGTGCAATTGGTGTGCGCCCAGGCGCCCATAACTTCCTCAGCAAGTCACCAAAAGCAAGAGCTAATTCTCCCTGCGCATAATGATTTAAATAAAGTGAAGTAAAGATCTGTAATCAACCACTTGCAATTTCAGAGAGACAATGTTAGTGATCTACACGAGATAATGTAACTGATTACCTCCCAAGGAAACACTACCCTAATCAACTTGCGATGAGATATATTCTAGTGATATAATTTACAACTTCTGGTGATATAAGATATCTTGTATATCCCAAAGCTTATTCATGTATATCGAAGATTAAGTCTATCAAGAATGCTTAGGACTAGAGCGCACACCCAAGCATGAGAAGCAAAATACTTTATGTGCAACAGAGAAAGACAAGTGAACGAATGATAGCTAACCATACCTATGCACTTAAACCTACCACACCCACTTATGTATGCATCAAATTTATCAGTAGCAAGGAACTTCAAGAGGAACTTACAACCATGCCAAGAGGGTTTTGCCAATTTATTTCTTGATGATAATCTTCTTGAAAGTAACTAGCAAACTCAGGTGTATGAACCAGACACTGTATTGCACTATTCATGAAACAAGTATTCCCAAGATTTAGCAGCCCTGTCAATCCAGCTGTGGATCCCCTTGTGGTGACACCAGGGCTACTGTATGTGCTTTCAAAAGATTGTGAAATTTCAACACTACCACTTCTGAATGCATTCCTGCTTGAAGAGAAACCTCCTGCAGCTGACAAGCTCGATTTAGAAGGCTCAATGAGAATAGAAGAAGAGTCGTCATCCACCAATCCGTTCTCTTGAACAGATTGGATGAGAGCACTTGATGATGTACCATTGATGTCGAGCACCTCCACCAAAATCTGTTTATAAACGACAGAGACAACAAAAAACAGAGGTAAAAAAGCGTCAATAAGAATAGAAAAAAAAAAATATAAAAATCAGAGAGCATACAAAACCTTATGCTTGGTCTAAATAAACAATGGGACCGAAACATAAACGTTTATTTTCAATTGTTTCCCACATTTTGCAAAAGCCAAAAGCTAATAGCAAGTTAAGAGCTCCAGCTAACTTAATATTGAAGAAACAGAACTAGAATGCTGTTTTCATTCCGTTCTCAAAGCAATTGGCCAAACAGATATACAACAAACTTGACATACCAAGAAACAATGTCAGAAAACTATGACAGAAGTTCAAGCAGCATATTATTAGTCCCAGCTTATTTTAAAGCATAAAAAATAAGACTGAACTCACATCCTGATCCATTTGTAGATTAGCATCGTCCAGGGTCTTATCCAAGTCATTCATCAAAGAATATTTTTGGTGGCCATAGTAATCCCAAATGCGTACCTACATGATGAAAATACTCATGTGAGAAAAAGAATAGGATATTGAAACTATGATTGAAATGGGGTATATAATAACATAGAGATATCAGGTCTTTACATGCTCTGAGTTGAGGTCAAAAATTTCACAGGCCCTTCGATGGAGCTCTCTGATAGTTTCCTGAACAAGAAAGTTTGATAGTACAATGAGATAGCAAATTAAATGCCTTCAAATCTTAAAGTAATGAACTAAGAAAAAAAATGACTGAAAAGAGGATTTACCTTTTTGCTTATTCTTATGGCACTGTGGTCACTTTTTTGCATCAGAAGAAGCTGAAGACGTAAAGGGTAAACCTCTACAGCCAACTCTGTTTGAGAGAGACCTGAGCTAATGACTCTCCGTGCCAGAGTTGGACCACCCCCGTACCTTATAAAACAGAAAAAAAATCCATGTTAAACATATCGACACTAAAAGTGAAAAAAGCCATAATCTGGTGATGTAGTAAATAAGAAAACCAAGGGAATGTAACACAGGTTTCATATTAAGCATTACAAAATCAGCATGAGAGAGAATTAAGCAACTAAAGAACACCAAATGCATACAAAATGAGCTTGGTAGAGCTACACATTTGTCTTCAATTTGGCATTATCTATTTAAGATTAACATGACCCAACATACCAAAGATAACAAAGAAAAATCAAAGGCACTTGAATAGACATAGAAATAAGTGTAGCCACACAAGATGAAGAGATGTATAGTTTCATATATGTTAAATGCTTCTACCCTTAAACTCACCATGAACGCAATTGGTTCCAGACTTCTTGAGGGAGCAAAACATAGTCGCGGCCTTCCTGAAGTGTTTCAATGATCTCACTGGTATTACTTGGGTCCTCCAGTGAAGAATCATAGATCAAATCAGAGTTATCAATCCTAGAAGGCTTCTTTAGAGTGCTTGAGCCAGCAGAGTCGCAATGCTCTGACAGTGAAGACCCATCATTTGTGTTGCATGGTTGGTCTTGATTCACATATTCAATCCATTCTTGCCACCATCTGGGTAGAAAGAGATGGCATTCAGCAAAAGTACCATAAGAGAAAATCATTCCCCTCTAACTTTATTACAATGACTCTAATCTCATATAAACATGAGTCAATAGTAGCAGTACTTATCAGATCTAAAACCTCATTGCCCATAAACAACAGTTCTATGGAAAGTGTTCTGAAATGCTCAAACCGCTCGGAGGAGCTGATAGAGAAATAGATGTAATTCTTGATAAAGAAATGACCCAATCCGTAACCCAAACTACATCCGTAACCAAGCAAGCAAAGTCAAAATGACGAAGAAATAGATGTAAATCTTGAGAATTTGATTAACTCATAAACAACAAAGCTACAAACAGGGAGCGAATTCAAGCATTATAATATATATACCTCTGAGTGATGAGATAAAATGTATCTCCTTCTTTGCTATTAGCCTCAGCAGCAATAGCAATGTCTCTTATGAAAACTCGCTCCTCCTCGGGAGACAGATCCGTGCTGCTACTGCTACTTCCCATCGATACCTCCGCCATAGCTCGCAAATTAGGAGGATTTCTATTTAGCTTTCGCGAATTCTGGCTATGCGGGGACAAATCTAGCTGATACAACGCCGGTGATAATCAGTCGAACAACCGAGCTTCGCCGTGCGGCTCCGGCGAGAGCAAGGTGGTAGCTATGATAAACCCTAACGGCTTTTTGAAAGGGAGAAAGTGGAGTGAGACGCTAACAAAACTCGAACCTTCTTTCTCTCAAACAGATCCTTGCTGGCTTGGCTCCGAGATACTGTATTCGAAAAATCAAAAATCAAAAAGTTTCACAAAACCCACCAAAAGTTATAATTTTATTTTTAAGGTAGATTTGATATTTCATATTCTTTATACAAACAAATAGTAACAGTAATATATAGTTCAGATGTCAATTTTTTTAATGAGATGGCTAAAAGCAGATATATAGAAAATAAATCATTCAAATATATTGAATGTTTTAATTTGGATAGTGATTTAAAGTTTTTTTTTTTGGTCAAAGATTTAAATTTTATATAAAAGCAAATTTTTGTTATTTCGTAAAATGATTATTTGATTTTATAAGGTTTGGAAGCGTTTTTCATATATATTTACATAAATTAATATTAGTTTGATTTTAGGTTATTAACAATCATGGGATATAATTTGTTATGTAGTTTTTTTCTTTTTTTTGGTCAAAATCATGTAGTTTTTTAAAGATTTTAATTTAAGTCAATATTAAAACTAAATTCCGATATGAAGATGGCTATCACTGATGCCCCATTGGCTAAAACCATGTATCTGAAACGTTTGACGAGTAAAGTAAGACTTTCTAAGGTTATAAGTTTCAAAATATTTATAAAGAAAAAAAATTGCAGCATTTGGATTCTACATCTGGTAACAAAATCCATACAGCGGTATTAGCTAAGGATATTACTTGATACCAAACAGCAGGCAGCTATTTATTCTTTTTACATACATAGCTGAAGGAGAAAAGACTGCTGAAACATGTTTCAATCTTCAAATGTCTTTAAGTGGTCACGAGATGAGGAGTTCCTGATCGAGGTAGGACACAAGAGTATGTTACATACTTTGCACTATCCAGAAGCACGACGACAAAAACTCGGGATAGTGATTTTGGTCCCCCAATCATCCCATCTATATCTCCATCACCGCCTTCTCTGGGATCAACAAGCACGGATACAACCATTGATGAAGCAGGCTTGATTTCTTTGGAACTGCTGTTTCTTTGGTGCTCTTTGGTTAGGTTAAAATCTGATCCCGGGAGTGGAATGGGAAGACCCCGAAGGATCCTTCTGTTCTTTCTCTTGTGTGTGTCAGTGGTGTTCTTACCAAGTTCAGCAGAGACGTTGGTTGCTGGAGATGCAGGAATGATAGCTCCCGAGGTTGAGGAGACATCAAACTGAAACACTTCAGTGCACATCCCTGAACTAAACATGGGCCCTACAGTAGTTTCATAAAACAAAAAAAAAGGTATTATTATATAGTGAACAAGAAATTCAGCAAAACTTTTTAACTACAAAAGCTATTACATTGTAAAGAAAATTGCAGAGAAATAAATACTTGATCTACTCTTTTCAATTTCACACGTTCCTCATTAGTGTTTAGTATCTAATCCAGATTGTCTGATGCATCTAGTCATAACCAGAGATTTGCTGAAGGTAAGTTCAGCCTCATTAACATGTTCTTGTTTCAAAAATCAAGATAAGATATGGACTAGTATACTTACAATGCCTTCCTACCTAACCAAGTCAACGGAACATAAGTAACATCATAAACCAAAGATTACCTGCAACGCCTTCACGAAACCATTGCTGCATTTCACCGTTGGCTGTTTTTGTTTTCAATTGGTCTTTCAGAGAACCAGCAGAGCCAGAGGATAGAGCTTTCTGATTTTCAGGCTTAGATCCATACAGATGCTTAGCCATTTCCTCAGTCCTTCCCACTTCAGGCAGAGGCAATGCAGAGGAGTAATCTTTAGGAATCACCAAGTCAGCTTTCCTCTCATTTGATTCAGAAGCCTTTCGTGAAGCTACGGCTTTCTCACTCGCCAATATAGAATTAATAATCAAATTCCCATTTATCTTAACAAGCTTATCATTCCTTGGAACAAAGAGTGATGCGACCAGAGGCTCACTACCATTTCCAGGAGGTACAGAGCTCTCTGTTGCAGATGTATTTCTTGTTCCTCTATCAGAATCTCTCCCGCAATGCATACCATTACTATTAGAAACCCCAATACCAGCACCACTACGAGAAGTATCCAAAACTATATCCCTATGCTGATTGTAAATCTGGTTAGTAATGTAATTAGACCTATATTCCCCATAAAAGGCACCACTAATTCCTCCATAATTAACAATTGGAGCCAATGCACCAAACAAAAATAAACAAAGCAAAAGACCCAGAAAACTTATACTGGAGACCTTCTTAGTCTTAGCTATACCCTTCTTACTCTCCGACTTCTTTGCCTTGGATGATCCAAGGGTATTCTGTGGTTTCAACCTAGGAATAGGAATCAAAGGCACTTGGGATCCTTGTTGTTTCACCATATAAGGTGGACAAGGCATCCATGGATAAGGCATTGGAGGCATAGGTGGATACATTCCCATCGGAGGTGGTGGACACATTCCATTGCCGCTCAATTGCTGCCTTAGAGTAGCATTCTCAGCAATGAAATAAGACATCTTGCCGTTCAAATCCGTAATGGTAGAATGCATATTCCTAACTTTCTCTTCCAGCTCCTCCACATAATGTTTCTTCCTCTGCCTCGAAAGCTGCGCACTTTCACGGTTCCTCATCAGTCTGGCCTTCTTTTTATCATCTTCTTCGCCGGTAACAGCACTTGCATGTCCATCCTCATCTGATCTCATATACTTACTGTTCCTCGATTCGTCACTCAAGTCTTCTTCAGTCTCTTTTTTCCTCTTGGTAATAGATGTAGTAGCAGCCTCTTCCACCTTAACCTCCTGATCGACAACAACGTTTCCTGACTTAAGCGAAGATTCATTAGTAGCTTCCGAAACATCAGAACCGCAATTATCAGAACCCTGAGACGAAAATGGAGTAGGTAGATCTAAGCTACGATCAGCACCTGAACAGCGATCGTCGGTATCCCTAGGCGAATCCCGGTTGTAGCAGCCGGAAGTAGTCTTATCAACATCTTTAGGAACAGAATCACCGGAAATTCCAGAGCCTTGAGACTCCGGCGTAAAATCTCCAAAGTGCTCTTGGTTAGACGCATCGAAAGGGATGAGAAACGACTCGTTCTCAGAGGGAAAATAGAGATCATCGATACCGTCGAAATTGAGCTCGAATTCACCATCAGGAAAGCCCAGATCGGACATGAGTTCACTAATCGGAGTCTGATCAGAGACGGAAGGGTAAAAATGATCATCGAAGGAAGGCATGGAGATGGAATCAAAATCTGGAAGAGAGAATGTAGAATTAAGAAGAGGAGGAGGAGGAGGAGGCTCTTCCGTAATAGAGTCGGCCATTTTTATGAGAATTAGGGTTTAGGATTATGAATTGGGGATGATGAAGACGACGGAGGGTTTAAAGACAAAGAGGAAGAAGCTGCTTCCGTTCTTCGTCTACGGCGCGTGCCTTACGCGCCGGAATTACTTGCTAACTTACTACGGATTGTGATTGGGACCTTAATTTTCAAATTTATATGTCTTTCCAGATTTTTTAATAAAACAACAAATCTAATATAAAAGTTAAATTATTTCAAACAAAACCATTACTATAAGTACAGACTACTAGCTAATGAATTTAATGATGTTGTTAGTAGTTAGTTACTGACCAGTACGTTTCCTAATGTTGTTAACTTTTTTTTGTCAAACACTTTTGTTAACTTTTTGTTAGTGTTTATTATAGTAGTCATTCAAATGGTTGACTTGATAGTTTACTTTGATTTAGCAGATTTTTTATGTAGTCTACTTTTTGGTAACAAAATGTAGTCTACTTTTTTATGGTAGTGAATTGGTATGTTAGTTTTATAAAATTATAATTTTCGTGATTTTTTCTGTTAGTTGTTTTGTAATCATGTTCTCTACTTCTTCTTTTTTTTCTCTACTTCAAGAACAATAGACTATAGAGTATATACGAAAGTCAAGTAAATTAATTATAAATTGACCAAAAACATACGAATTCTTCACCATTCTTTATCTTTCTACAAAATTGTATTGGTACTAAACTACGTGTTTTGTTTCGTACATAGGAAGTAAAACAGTTCATATGTGTTGTTCGTTAATTTGACGTTCTAGCCATTTTAGTTCATCAATTAGGTAGTGAATATTTGTGTAGTGTTGACTTTTCGAAAATCTAGCTTTGAAACGCGACGCCACCAAAGTGATGATTAGTTTTTGTATCCAATTTTCATTTTCAATTTTTACTGTGTAGAAATTTCTTAATTATTTCGTGCATTATCATTCTATATAAATAGTTTTATGATCGTAAAAAAAAAATTTGAGTGTTTCACTGTGTACCAGATAATCATGAACAAAGTTACAGTTACAGTTATTACAGTTATTACTATAAAAATTATTAAATATAATTATATATAATCATGCTTATATATACGATTCAATTATTTAATAATTTTGATAAACAATATTAATGGTGTTATTATAAATTTTGTTTTAACTTTTATTGAAAAATTAGATAATGATTTATGATATACTAATCATAACAATAAATGACTAGTTTAATAAGATGTTCACGTCTAATTTCAGGTTATGCGTATGGAAAAAAAAATGTTTCATTCAAATTAGACAATTACAAACGAAAATGGCGAGTGTAAAACAAGCGTCAGAGGAAGTGCGTGTGGGAGATTTGTTGTCCACACATCTTAATAGCACGTTGACTGCATCTTACTGGATTGAAGGGTTTTTGTTTGTGCCTCTCTCGAAAGTCGAAACTTCTCTATTCCCATCAAAAATTACAGTTAATGCCACTTATCGCTTCGCTTTCAGGTTCTTATGAATTTCTTAATTATATCTGCAATCAATTTCCTCTGTGTAGTACATTGAGTGTCTCTAGATTTGCCACTACATAGCCGGAGTTCTCGATTTGAAGCCTCTCAACTATTTTAAGATTATATTTTTGGCTGAATGTGAAAATTAAAGGTAAATTAACTGTTTCTAAACTGGTGGAGGATAATAAAACAAGCGATGGTAGTGAATACAAATGATACAACAACAAGATACAAAAAAAAAAAGAGAGTTAAATTGTTCGTGTAACAAAAATATACACTAGCAATAATCCTAACGATACATTATTAAAAAAACTGACGAAAAATGCAAATTACAAAAAGATAATCCACATACCTTAAAACATAATTACTTCCATACGAATGAAGTATAGAAAATTCAAATATCATTTAATTTGCCGCAGGGAAGAGTTTAAGAATCTTCCTGCCACCATCTCCATTACCATATTCCGAATCTTCATACTTCAGAGTACGAACCACTTGGTTCTTCTGCTGCGTAATCTCATATTTCCCTAAATACGAATGCTCTAATGGCTGCATCAAGTACTCCGAGCTCAGGAAATGCGCGGGAACCGGCGAGCTAGCAAAGAGCCGATCAGTGGCTGAATCGGAAGAGACGATGACGTGTCCTCCGGCGATACCGTTACCGTTCCCGCCTTGCATTCTCCTAAGGTAAAGACGGTATTTCTGAAGATGACTCGCTACGTTCTCTCTAGTCAATCCTTCAACGCTCATCAGCTGCATTATAGTTTTTGGAACTGCGTTTTTTATACCTAAATGTCCAACGGCGTCAACGAAACGCTTGTGTAGCTGAGGTGTCCACACTAAACGCGGTCGTTTCAGCGTCCTTGCTGGCTCTCCTCCGATTGATCCTGAACCAAGATCCGTTGAATCGCCGCCCAAGTCAGAATTCATCGGAGGAGGAGGTGGAGAAATTGTTGTTGGAGTTGGAGTGGAGGAGTATTGAAGCTTCTGGTGATAAATCACGGCAGTTTTATTCGATCCGAGATGATTATTGGGACTTCCGATTTGGAAAGCGAGAGCTAGATGAGGAGTGATTAGTGTTTGAGAGATAGGGATGAGCTCATCCGGCGACGGAAGCTCTTCCTCCCATCTGAGGAACCAATTTGGGTTATCTTCTCTCATTAGCTGTGAAGAAAGGTATCGGCTGATTGTGACGGCGGCGGAGGAAGACGGAGGAGAAAAGATCCAGATGGAACTTTGAGGAGGAAAAGAACAAACTAGCTTTTGTGATTTTTTTTTTCTAGAAATGTATATATTTATAATGGACGAAAGAGAGTGTGATTGGCTGATTCCATTTCTCTCGAATAATGTGTTACTAGGGTTATGGAACAAAATTAATTTAAAGAATATACATATTAGAATAAGAAACAAGAAACTTGGAAAAATAAAATATCTGAAGTAGTAAAAAAAGACTGTCATAGTCATTTACGGTTTGGTTCATGGTGTCCAAATCGCCAGTTTTATGTTACATGCGAAATGTTTGCCTCAAGTTTAATTTTATTTAGTTACATATATTATTTTTAGGTAAGCAATAATAAACAACTCTTATATATCATTTATATAAATGAAAAACAACTGATCACATAAGATAACGGAGTCGGAGTGCAAAGAAGCTCACCACAGAGAAGATATCTCAATCTATATTAAAATAATTATTGTATAAATGATATGACGATTAATATAAATTCGAATCTTTCTCTAAAATTTAGAGTGCGATAATTATTAATTAAAGATATCAAGAAAGAAAGGATAAATTGTGATTGAAAAAAAAAACAAACGAAGAAGACAAAAACAGTTAAAGTTGATAATTGGTTTAACTTTTTGTTTGTCGGATCTGTCATTGACTTTCCATCTGACACGTTCACTTTTCACGCGCTCATGTTGCGCGTGGAGATGTAAGGAACAGCTCGTACAATTGGTCTGTTGTACGCATGAGATTCCATTAGGTTAGGCAATGTTTAAATAGTTATTAAACTAATTTCATTTAGTGGGTTATTTATTTGTCTGTAAACCATGCGTGTATACTTTTCCATTTTTGATTTAACTATAAGTGTTTTACAAATTTGTATACAATTTTAAATTTATCCTGTTATGTATCGCTATTGTATACATAATATAATCACAAATTTCAAATATATATATAGAGAGAGATTAGATTTTAGGTGTTTATATTGTTCTTTTCAATAAATGTGAAACCCCTTTAGAATAACTCATCGTGAAACATATACATTAAAAGCTAACTGTATGACGGAGTTACATGGACAATATATTATAGTACAAAGGTATGGGTTGAGCGTGGGAACTTCTGCTGCAGTAACAAATAAACCAGATAACTTTTTTAGGTAACTCTACAAACAATGTAGTGTAGTGTGAATGATTAATATTCCAATTCTAAGTTCGACGTTTGATGTGAACCAAGAAAGTTAAATCTGATATGTTCTAAACTTTATATCAGATTGTTTAGATCAACTTTATATGTTCTAATCGTAATGCGAAAGTCTGGTTGTTTTATTTAGTTAAAATGATATTTTTTCCATGTTAAAAAATCCGAAATTGTGTTTAGTCGAATTGAAAATAAAAAGCTGAAACAAATTCTGTATGTTATAGTATTGTTTTAAACTGAATTTGATTTAAATCTACAATTATAAGCAGTTTCATAATAGATTCAATTCATTGTAGCTATAAGAAAATTAAAAACAAAATCTGAAGCAAAATTTAACTTTGTATTGGAGTATGGATTTTAAACGTATGGATTGAAAACATTACAGGAAAAATGAGACTTATTGGGTTCATAACTTCATATCAACTATCCGGGTTTTAACACGATGCTCCACTAGTTTATATGATTAGAATTTCGCGATAATATACTATCTATTAGAATTTCGCTATCACATTTTCCCTAAATTTATACAGGATATGTCAGGCTCATTTCGAGTGAATGTTAACTTAGAACCCAAAATCGACCAGAAAGAGTTGGTCAGCTGATGGGCGGAGAGTCCACTATTCAACAAGCCAACTAGCAACTTGTGGATATATATGTAAGTTATTAACGTATAATTAGAAAATAGTTAACCTAATTATAAATAATTTTAAACAACTTAGCTATCTAAAAATACATATTTTGCATGATAGTATAGTAAAATTTTATAAAGAAGGCCATATAATTAAATGGATTAATGTGTCTAGTGGCGAACCCCTCAGCACCATCTTATATATTTTTTTAGAAAATAAGGACTCTTTCTTCCGAAGTGAAACAAGCCATGCAAGAACTGCCCCCTTGATTTCTTTTGCACAATTTTAATATGGATTTTTATAAGCGAGCCTTACTTAAGGGCAGGGAAGCACAAAAGAGAGGATGCAATATGCCTGTTTTTGTGAAAAAAAATTTTAGCTTTAAAAAAGAATTAAAACATTTTTTTTGTTCTGGAAAATACTTTACTTAAAAGCAGACTGATTTAAAGCAGGAATCATTTAAATTATTTACTGAGGGAAAGAATAAGTTAATTCATGAACCATGTGATGCCCATGTTTTATTTTAAGCCGCCCATGGCCATATTTATACAATATACTCATTTGCCATCGCGAGTATATATTTAATTTAGACTGACCAACTAGGTTGAATAATTTCGATTAAGTGTTTAAATTGCATTACGATTTTACTAAAACTGGGGTGATTGAGTGTTTAAAAGCGCTTAATCGCCAATTAAACCGATTTTTGAATCATAATTCATTCACAAAGAGTAACTGTTACGCAGTATTTATATATCAAAAACTGTTACTCAGTAACAAGACGATAATAAAAGTTGGAAAGTTACATATTTGGTTAGAAAGTTTAGAAAACCCTGTTTGGTTTAGTTTAGTTGACGTCGTGATTGTAATTCAATTTCTGCAATAGATATAAATCGTTACATCAGTGAAGGGGATACTCCTAGATATGAGGAGGTAATATCTAAAGGTATATACAACGATTTGTAAGAATTATAATTATTACAATTAATCTGAACATACTATTAAAGGTCATGTTCTAAAAATCCTCAGTTATCTTCGATTACATTTTGTTTAATCGATAGGTCTATACTCGCTGTCTCGATTAATAACTAATCCTTAAAAAAAAGTCAGTCAACCAATTATTTCCCGCCTAATCCAATTAATCCCCGTATAATCCGATTATTTTCTGCATAATCATCTATAATCCAATTATTTTTAAAATTTTAAATATAATTTTTTTTTATTTTGTTATTCAGACATTTATATTGAGAATTTGTGATGTTTTATAATAAATTAGTTTAAAATTATAAATAAAAATCATAAAATAAATTATTAATACTATATTTTCATATATTTACTATAATTTTAAAAATAATATTATTTTAAAATTTAATATAATTGATAAATATATTTTTAAAATATTAAAATAACTTAAAAGTAATTTCCAATTAATCCTTAATTAATTTCTTATGCACTAAATCCATTTTTGAGGCCGACTAGCACATAACAATAACATACCGAGTTTTAAAAAGTATCATTATAATTATTAATTTTATACAATAAAGTTGGAGAATCTATTATATAATGACAGAGTTTTCTCTCCAATGAAGCTATCCACATCATGTTAATATCCAATGAAATAAATCCATGTCATTTTTTTGAAAAACATTTATTATAGTATAAGGAAAAAAATTAATAATCATTATAGTTAATGATCATTCAGGGAATTAATGATAAAAAGAAAATAAAATGTAAAACATTAATAAATATAAAATAAGGAAATTAACTGATAAAAGTAAATAAAATTTTAAAAAACCAAGATTATAAAAAATAAAAATTCTTAAAATTATGGTTAAATATTTTTTGTTTTATAAATAACAGTTAATAGCAGAAATATACATAAAATAAGAAAAAATAAATTAAATTTATATTAACAATATTAAAATTAATAAAATATCAAATGTTGAAAAATTATCAGAAGAATAAAAATTTAGTGATAAAATAAGTGTCAAAATATATATAAAGCAAATTTTATATGTCATAGTCATAGAAACCTTATACTTCAACTAAGTATCTCTTTTAAAAAGTTTTACAGTCAAAAATATATAATTGATAAGAAAATAGAGTTTAAAAAAATAGAGTATAAGAACTGAAAAATATAATTTTTATGTATATGTTAAGAATAAGTTTGTATTTTTATTAGTTATATGAGAGCAAAAATAATTTGAAAATAATGTTTCTTTAATGATGAAAAATGATTATAAAAATATTGAAAATATTATATTATTTATTAAAAAATTAGCATTTATTTAGTGAGTTTACGATTAAGATAATTATATTTTTATAAATTATATTAGTTTTAAAAATAAATGAATAATTTAGTAATATTTTAATATTTGAAATCTCGCTAGTATAATTTAAAAATACAGTAAGACCGCAGTCTCTGCGGCCCCCAGTAATAAAATTGCTGAAGTAATTTGTGACGGTTTCGTACTCTTGACCTGTCTTGTACTAATAATCTAATAAAATAAAATAAAAAATATAAAGACCAAAGAAACAACCCGAAGCATTTATGAATTTAAAAAATAATAAAAAGGTAAGAACACAGGTCAGCGAGTTGGACTCATCAAGCTTGGGGAAGTGAATCGCAGAAGACGAAGAAACTGATAGCTGTAGAAGAGAACAGAGACTAGCATAAGAAGAAGAAGAAGAAGAAGCTGAGGATTGGGATTTTCATTTTCCGTTATGGAAGGTTCGTTTTCTTTATTCATAGCCCTCATTTCAGATTTTCTTTTTTTTTCCCGTCTGAAAAAACCCTAGATTTTTTCCCTTGATTTTGCTTCTCGAGAATTTGATTCCACACTATTTCTGGCCATTCTTCTTCGAATCAGCATTATCGTCTCGAGATGTCCCTGCCCTAACTCTGATTTCGATTCTTTAAGCGAGAATCTGAATTTACTTTGAGATACTGCCTCTTACTTCAATTTGAAAGCTTGAATGTTAATTCTCATTGTTTGCTTTAGATTTTTCTTGTCCTCCGATTTGAAACTGAAGACAGTCTTCTCTATAAACCATTATTAGAAACAACTATGCAAAGAGAATGACATATTCTAATATGATTCATTAAGTTTCCAAGTCATTTTTGTTTTACAGGTAAATCCCCGGACCTGGAATCGATAGGGTCTGGCACAACTACTAAGAGATCAAGTGTTTCATCAGGAAGTCGTTCTCGTATCCGCAGAGATTTCCTTAGCAGATTTACCGATTCTGAACATTTCACTCAAAAGCTTCAAGATTGGTTTACTTTAGTGTTGGAAAACTCGGGAACCAATCAACCGGTTTTTGATGTTCCTTTTGAGTTGGTTGAGCTTCAAAAGTTTGATTATGCATTAGAAGGGGTTTCTTTCCAGCAACTTACTCGAATGCCTAATGCTGTTTATGCTTCTACATCTACTGCTGTGGAGGCAAAGGCTTATCTAGCATTAGAGGATTTTTTACATGCGACTGTTAAGAGCTTGTGGGAAGCATTTTGGAGTCAGGACGAGCCAGTTCCTTTCTCTGTTGGTTGTTTATACAATCAGAATCTAAAGTTCTATCAGGCTGAGAAAGCTTTAGCACTTGGGAAGCTTGAAGGTCTTTCTGCAACAGGTATTTTGCTGAAAAATCCTCGTCATCCACATGGTAAATGGGATCACATTCTTGAACTTGCTCTTCTTAGCCCTGACATAGGAAGCTTTGCACTGGACAGGGATTGTTCGCCTTCTTTACCTGTTTTAGGTGAGGCTCTTTTCTATGCTCTCCGCATCCTCATCTCAAGGAGTATGAGCCGTTTAGATTTTTCTGAAAGCTCAAACTGTGTCTTCATTCTTCTCGTTGATTCCCAATATGGAGGTGTTATAAAAGTTGAAGGGGACGTAAATAAATTGGATTTTGACGTGCACAATGTTTATGACTGCACAGCGGACTGGATAATGAAGCATTCCAAGATATCAGTGTCACCAATTGACAGAATATGGAACAAGCTGGGAAATGCCAACTGGGGAGACATAGGTGCTTTACAAGTAGTCTTTGCCACTTACCACAGTATAATGCAGTACTTTGGGCCACCCAGGCATTCCATCGAAGACTTAGCTGCTGACCATAGTTCTCGTCTTCACTCAAGACGACAGGAGAGGCAGCTGGGGGATACTAGTCTCAATGAAAATGGTATGTTTAGTTTCCAACACCGCACCATGTCTCCTGAAATTGTCGAAGTTCAGGAAGAATCAGCCATACTTGAGCCTGAGCCATCAATGAAACTGGAAGTTGGCTCAGTTCTGTGGTTGGAGGATTCGAACTTTCGAAAAGGCTATCAGATTAACGAAATATTTACTAATGGTACACTCCCCTATCATATCGCATCTCCAGTGGATGATGCAGGGAAGTCTGTGTTCCTGTATGTTGGTTCTCCTCCTCTGCAGCTTGAGCCAGCTTGGGAAGACATGAACTTGTGGTATCAAGTCCAAAGACAAACTAAGATATTAAGTATTATGAAACAGAGAGGGCTGTCTAGCAAATACTTGCCGCAGCTCCATGGGTCTGGTCGGATCATTCACCCAGGCCAATGTCAAAAACCTAGTTCAGGTGGACGATGTGATCATCCTTGGTGTGGAACTCCCATTCTTGTGACCACTCCGGTTGGTGAGACAGTAGCTGATTTGGTAAACGAGGGCCGGTTTGGTCCAGAAGAAGCTATTCGATGTTGCCATGATTGCTTATCTGCACTTTCTTCCTCCTCTTCAGCGGGAATCCGCCACGGTGATATCCGCCCAGAAAATGTAGTTTATGTCACTTCTGGTGTAAGACATCCTTACTTTGTACTAATTGGTTGGGGTCACGCGGTGCTTGAGGATAGAGATCGACCCGCAATGAATCTTCACTTCTCCTCGACTTATGCACTCCAGGAAGGGAAACTCTGTGCTGCCTCAGATGCAGAAAGCTTGATTTACATGCTTTATTTCTGTTCTGGAGACTTCCCTGAGTTGGATTCAGTTGAAGGAGCTCTTCAGTGGAGAGAGACCTCTTGGTCAAAAAGATTGATTCAGCAGAAGCTCGGCGATGTCTCAACCATTTTAAAAGCGTTTTCTGACTATGTTGACAGTCTATGTGGGACACCATATCCGTTAGATTACGATATTTGGTTGAGAAGATTGAAGAGGAATCTTTCAGAAGATCACGGTAAAGAAATTGAAACTTCAGGCTAAGCTCTTTATTCAAGAAAAACGGCGATTTTCTCCATCAATCTAGCCAACAGATCCTTACATATAAACATCAGATTCCTTTTTGAACATTCTTTCAGGTGCTCTCTCTGTTTAACATGGCCTATACTGGAAGACTCACGATGAGTCATGAGACATAACCTTGGGGTTTGCCAAGTCTGAAAAGTTTGGGACCTTTTTCTTCTGTCCTTGTACAGGACCTTTTTCTTCTGTCCTTGTTAATGTTTTGTTACTTTTCTTCAATTATTTTTATTATCTTGAGAGTGATTCTCTATTATTTATTGTAAAGGTGAGAGAGCTTTTGTTCCCATTTTGACTTGCGTTAGAAGTTTTTTTTTTCCATTTCTTGTGTTTTAACATAAATCCAACATTGATTCTATTTAGGCTCCTTTACACTTATTTTCACGTATTCACCTTTCAAAGGTTTTGTTTTTCTCCTCTGAATCGAAACGTTAGTCGTTGAAGAGAAAAGCGCATGGCTTTAAAAATTAAAAAAGTACAGTTTACACAGTAATCAAAGCAATTTTCATAGGGGTAAAGATTCCGCAACAGATCTACGTTGTGAACTTCCGATCCATGGGTTTTATTTTGGGGTGTCCTACCTCGATCTCACATCAATGCTCGAGTTTCTTGTTATATTCCCAGGTTCTTGAATCCCCAGGAAGCAAAGTGCGTTGGTGGTCTCTGTAGTTCCTTCACTTAATACGTTCTTCTTGACCTTTTCTTCAATGTTGTGTTTGCCATTGTTGTCATACTCCAGTGTATGGAGTCGCAAACCGCCCTTAAAACCGCCAATTTCGATTTCCATATCATATCTATCTCCTCGGGGTCCGAAAGCTCGGTCTAGCTCAGATGCAATGGATCCAACTTCCACGTCAGGCTCCACTGGAGCCCAGTCTCTGAAGTTGATCATAGGAGGTGGTATTCTCGCAAAGAACAACTCAAATAGGTTCTTGAAGACACCCTTTCCGTAAGGGTTTTCTTTCTTGTCATATCGATACCTAAAATTCTCATAGGTTGTCTGCATGAAATGTAATATATTCAGAAACAAAAGAGTATATAACACCAAACAGAGCAAGAATAGTCAGTTAAAGTTTAAGGATCTTGCCTGATTAGTGCAGATGAGGTAGAGGTGGAAAACAGTGAGTCCACCGACAAACCAGACAACAATGAAGCAGTAGATAATGAGAATAATAAATATTAAGTCGTCTCTGATGACCATTAACAACATCTTGCCGTGTACCTCAAGCATACTGACCCAAGAGAAAACAAAGACGTACAAGCAGAGGAGTGTTGAAGTTGATATAAAACAGATGAAGTATGAATAGTTTCGCTGCAAACATAACATGATGTTAAATCAAAGATCCTAATCACATTTTCAGGAGATTCAAAAAAAGTTATTTTTTGAGAAGACTTACTAAAGCGATGCATTGGCCAACCCATGGACAGTGGTGATCAAACCTTTCGACACAGTTGTTACAGATTGAACAGTGAGAGGCACGAGGAGGACGATAAAGCAAACAAGTATCACAGAATTTGACTTTAACAGTGTAGCCATTCACCAGTATATCTTTGGTTCGAGGTAGCTTTGTAAGTTTGTTGTTTACCCACTCTGAGGATTGAGTGATCATATCAACCTCTTCTGCTTCAGGTGCTTCTTTGTTCCTTGGGATAATCCCAGGGTCTCTCGATGATGTTAAGAAGAGAAATATAAAATCCTGCAAATAAGAGAAAGTAAGAAAGAGGAAACATAGCTGACAAAGAAAGAAACATTTATAATGGTTTTACCAAGATTGTGAGAAAAAGTGCACCCATCAATATAAGAGAGTGGAACAAAGGAAATCGTTTGCCGATCAAAAAAGCCATTCGAATGCAGAAAGTGAGAGCTGGACATCCAATCATAGATGTGGTCAGAAGGAGAGAAGAAGCATCTGGACCAAACACTAGTCTCCCTCCGCAATAAAATTTCTGAACACATAAAACAAGGGAGAGGACAAGTCAAGCCGCTTCAGACAACAATTGACCACTTTATTTTTCCATATCTCAATGTGTTTCATGACTATTCTAAAGCTAAAGACCAAGCCAAAGGAGAATGTGTCAAGGCTCACTCATCATAATGTTCATTATCATTTCAGGACTTAGTACCAAAAATCGGTTCCTATAATGGTTCTCATCAGCTTCCAATAGAGAATTCTCATCAAATTCAAAAACTACAAATATAATTTTGATAAGCGTTAAAAAGGCTTACATTGTTGCCGGGCCAGAGTTGGTAGATCCTCTTGGATTTCTGATCGTGAGAAAACATGTTATCGTCGTCGGAAGGAGCATTATGAACGTGACAACTTTTCTTCCTCCCCATCACTATCTTCTTCTTCTTCTTCTTCTTCCTCGAGCCTCAGACTCAACGACGAAACGACCAAAACGTTATTTCCATTTTCTGCTTCGCGTGTCGTCGCTGTAGCAGCCAGCGAACGAAACCGGAGATTTCAAATCGCTGCTGCCCGGCGTTTGGCTTAATTCTCTCCTCCTCTTCGTGATCTCTCTCTCTCTCTCCTCCTTGTTTCTAATTAAGGTTTATTTGTTTGAAATAATTGTTTCTCTCTCTTCCTCTTACAGCTTATCCATTTCTCTGGAACATCCTTAACATAGCAATCTCGCCCATCACAACCACTTTCTAACTTTTTCTCCTATGTTTCGCAACTTTCCAAAAACCCTAACTTCCCATTACTTCTCCCGCACGCGCCATTTTCTGTTTCCACAATTAACAACCGAAACTTCTTTGCGTGCGTCACGTGTCTTTAGTCAGATTCCTCGTTGAGACACTTAGGTTAAATGTTTTTTTTTTCACTGTGTAATTTTGTATTGACTTCTATTGAAACTTTGTGACAGGTCACCAGGAGAATATGACATAGAAGTATACATGATTGAGCCCCGAACCGTCGTCCTTCTCGTCTCCTCATTGAGCCGGCACTGCCCACTAGGTCAAAGTAGATATAAGCTATCATTGTACTGTAGTGTATATGAAAAAAAAAACAAATTGCATATTTGACAACATATAAAAGAGTAAATACCAGTTTATCATCGTTCAAATAAAATTAGGTAAAAAAATCATTATGTATTTCTTTTTTGTCAATGTGTTTTTCTTTTGACTATAATAAATTTGCAATTAAATATATAGATTAAAAGATTATGGTATTTTCAACTTTGAACAAGAAAATACCATTTTTGAAATGTTTGTGTTAACTATATATAATGAATCTAAACAAAAGAAAACATATTATAAAGGTAAAAAAAAAAAAATCAAAGAAATGACTAGTGTTATGAACATCATAGTCGCAATTGTTACTGTATTTTTTGTCATGTCTTCAAACCACTGTCATACGACAACAACTAGTATCCGAAGCCTTGGTTTGTTTCTATACTCTACTTTTGATTATAGACATGTTCTTGTCCTTTTTTTTCTTTTTTATAATGAATATACATATTGGTTTACTAAGTTTTATTTATATATAGGCTTTGGGATAAATCAACAGGATATTCATTGTTATTTTGGATCAGAATGTCGTCATGGAGGAAGACCCGCTTGCATTACTTTTTGTCGTGAACATGGTTTTTACTATGGCCAATGTGTTTATGATGAATGTTGTTGTGAAATATTAACAAGTATGGGTCCAAAAAAAAACTAGTCAAATGTATTCATTTTGGTTAAAAATTAATTTTTACTTTGATTAAACTTGAGCAATACATTTTCTAATTCGAACAGAATTCAAAATAAAATCGAAATACAATTGAATAAATATTTAAATGTTAAACAAATAAAACTGCGGTCCAATACGTTTTGATGTGATATAAAATGTCCATTTAGTATAATTGGGCCTTAATGGGCCTCAGACCAGCTAAATAATATATGATATTAGCAAATAAATGATAAATTTGGGGCCATTTAAGTGAAGCGCCACGTAGTGTTCTATTCTTTCTCTGGAAAAAAAAAATCACAGAGCGATTCTTCACAATTCCAGTATCATCAATTCATCATCATTCATCAATGTTACGAAGACGAGCTCAGATTCACATACACCAATTTTTCTATATGCTTAGGTATACACAGAAGCAATCGCGGATCTCAACTTTAGGTGTTTGCAGTTCCGATATAAGTTTGATCGGTTGAAATATTCCGATGGTGGATCATTACCAGGTTCTAGGCATTACTAGAAGCGCGAAGAAGCAAGAGGTCAAAGATGCGTTTCGGAGATTGGCGATAAAGTATCATCCGGATAAGCACGCACAGTCTCCTGAGCATGTTCGTCATAACGTCACCGTGCGGTTTAAGCTTGTATCGGAGGCGTATGAGGTGTTGAACGACGATTGTAAACGCGCGTCTTATAGCGCTGTTAGCGAGTCCGATTGTTTTCGCCGTAATCGTGGTGGTAGAGCAGCGTATGGTTGTGGTTACTCTTCGAGCAATCGTCAAGCCTCCAGATTCAGCAATGGATTTGATTCGACGTTTCGTTACTTGACGACTCGAGCGTTTCTGTTGAATCTTGCATTAGCTGGGTATGTATCTGACAACTTGTTGCTTCGTTCGTATCTAAGTATTTGCTTTGAATTGGTGAATTCTGTGTGAGGGTGAGATTTCTTATTATCTAGAGAATGTTCATGGTCTGCTTATTATCTCACTAGAGCCAATCGTCTTTCCCGTTATACTCTGCTGATTCTGAGCTTATAGCTAAAGGTTATAGAACTATGCTCTTTTTTATATATATATTTCAGCTCTTTTACAGAATGGTGATCAATTTGAATTCGTATAGGTGTGAGGATTCCACGTTTTTTGGTGCGCGTTTATCTCAAATCTTTGAAGTTTATTTTCATCATCTTTGTATTCAATTAAAGAAATAGGTTGCTGTTGATTGGAGATTTATCTCTTGTGGATATGTTTTTGACAAACTTGACTTTTCATAGCTAATTTTTCTAGCTGCTTCGTAGTTGTGGTGTCTTTTATCTGTTCAATGTTTTACCCGTACTCAAGTAATTTCTTATCTTTGTTTTCCAGTGGTTTGTACTTTGCGTTTGCTGCGATTGATTCAAGCGGAGAAACATTATGGAAAATGCGTAATTCAGGGGTGAGTATCATATTATCAATCGATTGTCACCTCATGCTATTTACTGTTTTCATGTTGCTTTTATCTTGTGATATACATGCATTATTGTTAAATTCAACTGGGGTTTTCCTGTTATTAGATGCACCCTATCAGATTGAAGCTCTTGCGAGCTAAATGTGCTCGATGATCATCTCTGACACTCTGCACATCTAGTTTTGTTGCCTTATGTGTAACTAGAAAGAAACCCGGTAATTATAGCAACCCATGGTGTTCAAAAACTAGTTATGTTATCCTACGTATGCACACTATAGATAGCTTTAGAAGCGTGAAAAAGAGAATTTGCTCGAACCATTTGACTGCTGAATAAGCTTGATGTTGCAGGGAAGTGTACTGAAAATATAGTAACATATATGCTATTTGCAACATATGGTACCGTTTACGAAAACTTGTTCTGTCTCAGGTTAGGATTTGCCAGAAATTATAGATGCAAAATGTAATTCACATCGTTAGGATAGAGAAAATGCATCTTGTTAGGAAACCTCACATGTGCAATGTTCTAGAACCGGGAATGAATTGAGAATACTTATTAGTTATTACTAAGAATACTAATGGTTAGTTTCAAATTTCCATTAATGGGAAAAACAAGGGCATGTGCACTGCATCTCTGATTGTTTACATGCTAAACGATCTTGCCTCGTCCTGATTGTTTATTTGTTTGTTTTCCTTAATCTGTATTTCCACCGCAGCTAATAATTGACAACACTTCTGCAAATTTTCAGAAATCATTTGAAGAAGCAATGGAATCAATCGAGAAAACAAAGGCACATAAGGATGAAGGGTGAAAGAAAGGATTCGAAGGTACGACTAATACTTTGACTTTGACTCTAACTTTGGTGGGTTTGTGCCTTGTGGGGTCTATATGCGACCTTTCTGTATTTTACTTTCTTATTAAAGCGGTGGATGCTGAATTATCTATAGTGCAAAATAAATAATAATGACAAATATATGTCTACCTTGAGAAGTTGAATCCCTACTTTTATTGGATGGTAACATATTAGTGTATTAGTGAAAAGTTTGCTTTTTATTTTCTTGTAACAAATAGTTATCTCTTCATAAATTAGTCGATTCTAAGAAGTCCTACTCACAGGCGATTGTAGGGAAGCAAAGAAGTTATGGAGATATTATTGTTAAGTGGTCGTAACGTATTTGATTGTTTTATATATAATTTACGATGCTGGCAAGATATTTACCCTTCTCCTTTAAAATATGCATCTTCATACAGTTTATTTTTATCAATAGGTACCATACCTTTTGGTTTAAAATAATTGATATGGTGCGCATAATGAACTTAAGCTTCAGTTTCCTAACCAAGCTTGTAGTAAATAAAAAAGTAACTTATCTGCTAAATAATTTGAAAGTCAATAGAAGACAGATCGGTTCCATTACATCGATGAACAAAAACTCTGGAGAAGATAATTCATAAAGAGATGCAAAGAAAACGAATCTAAAAGGTTAAAAGGATTACGTACAAAACTAAAAACTGATCACATAACGGTCCACGACTCAAGCGTCGGGAATGTTGGGTAAGTATCAAAATCCACCGTTGCATTAGGCTTCGCCGACGGAAACCTTAAGCCGACGTTACCAGATAATGCATTTTCCACTGCCATATTCTCCTGGTGATGATTAGACAAAAATGCTGATGTATCGAGCATTGGAACCGCCGTGGATCGATTCGTGAGACCACTTTGCAGTTTGCAGACGAGCCTATGTGGCTCCGGCTTGACAATCGGAGAGAAAATCCCCAAGGAAGAATCATCCATGTACTTAGCGCCGGTCACTTGCTGAACCATCTGGCGAAAATTCGACGGATCCGCCGTTATGAAAGTTGTCTGAGAGTTTTTGGAAGCGCGAGAACGGCGCTTAGTGGCTTTACCTTGAAGACAGTTACGCTTCCGTTTAGCTCCAGCGCCGATGATCTCTGGATCGGATCCCCCTGAGAGTGTGTAAGTTGAGGAAGGGTAAGAGACAGCGGCGGAAGGAGAGAGGGTGTGAGACGGAAGTGGTGTGGCTGCTGTGACGGTGGTGTGAAGAGCTCTGGCGAGCAAATCATTGTCGTGAGAGAAGGTATCAGGAAGTAACCATGAATCAACGTTGAAGCCTTGCCGATACAACCAAGGATCGACACTAGCTAAACCCTCGGAAGACATCATAATCGAAGGAGATGAAGAAGAAGAAGATAGATAGATGAAATGGTTTCTAGAAGGAGAAGAGAAGTTATAAAGAATTGAGAGAGGTAAGAAATGAAATGGGACCGATGCGAGCTTATAAATAAGGACGTCGTCAAGTAAGAGAAGCGATGAAACCGCGTTGAACGGAAATAGATATAGACACGTGTCAGCGCGTGTTCTTGTACGGTACTTTGGTTCAGCAACTGCAGAGTGATATGATTATTACAAAACTGGTCGGAATAATTTGTACAACTATGACACTGTAAACCTTATACTAAACGGAATTGATCAATTGAATTAATATGTAGGTTTAGAATAATAGGTTAACCAAGAAGAACAAGATGAGTGATTCAATCATTTTATACATAGACCAATTTTAACTAAAATATCTATTAGTCATTCAATTTTATTTGTACTAGGAAATTGCTTTGGATTTGAGTTTTCATGGATTTTCGATTATTTTTGTGAGTATATTCAAAATTTAGATATTTAAATATTAAAGATCAGCGCCCATCCAATATTGATATCTCTAACTTTTTAATATATCCAATCTATTTAATCAATATATATATATATATGTCCAATATACATATACATATTCATCTCTACGCGGTGAGAGTTGCAAATAATGGCAAACAAAATAAATAAAAGAAGTAAGGTCAAATTCCAACGACTGATTCCTAATTAAATGCTTGTTGCTCGTAGGACCAAATACTCAAGAAATAGAATCCGTCATGCTCAGCTCCGGTCTTTCTTTTGTTACCCTTTATTTATTATTGAACATTTTTGTGACTTAACTAAATATTTTTGAAACAGCAAGTAATTTGGTTGATCTAGTTATACATGGTCTTAAGAATGCCATAAATTCAAAAGGATATTGCTTGTTTTCTTTGGACAGCATAGAAAATGAATATTAATTAGTAAAAATATATGCAAACATAAACAAATTTTGACATCCCTATATCATTTTTCTTTTCTTTTTTTTTCTTCATTGACAATAACAGTTTATTTTAATTCACACCTCCTTGAAATTAAGTACACATGTCGTACCAATGTAATTGTGCGACCTGTGATTACCTTTCTTTTCTTTTGGCGTCACGATCGTAATTATCATACTCACTGGCTTTAAAAAAATATATATATATACCAGAATGAATTTACTTAACTTGAAAATAAAATAATTTGACTATTAGATTGCCGTTTCAAATTGAAGGCATTAGACTCCTGACCCCCAAAAACGCAAAACTATAAAGACTATTTCCAAAAAATTAATTTTCTATTACCATGATTTGGTTTTATATTTTAGAGTTTACGACACCTTACTTATGATGCGATAGCAGAATAGTTTTTTTTATTGTTTAACCACGCTTAAGAAGCACATTAAACCCATACGAACATCTTCTTGAACACAACACCGCCGCCCTATAAAAAAAAGTAATTCTTGTTTGCAAATAATTAACTAGAGATACATATTTTTTTTTGGGATTTTTGTATATATATATATTAATGTTAAGTACATATGCATCTCTTTTTCAAGTTTCACCTATCATATGACATTAAAAAAAAGTTCACACACATATATACCACTCACTCACTCAGCACACAAGATCTAAGATGGTCAACTATTTACTAAGACCGCTCATTAGACAGATTGGTAGATTACAACTACTTGTAAGAGTCGTCGTGGTCGCCGTTTACAAAATGAAAAACAACCAATACTTGCAATTTTATATTTATTTATATTTCTCTTACGACGACCATTATCCTATTCCATTTCTTTCCGACAGTTACTTTAACCAATAAGATAACCAATACAATTTTATCTCTGAGAGTATACTACACAAAATATCACAGGACGCTTTTTTATAAATACATTTCAAATGTGATGCAGCATATTTTTTTTTGATAAAATACAGCATATAACTATGTTAACTATTTTATTTATTATTCTATTTTAACATGGCACCCTATTTTATAGAATGATTTGTATGGGTTTTGAGTGTTTATATAATTAATTGGTTTGGAAAATTCAAAAATATGTATTTTGAAATATGTTTTCCAATACAACGGTAAAATTAATATTATCGATGATTCTATTGTATTATAGTGTTTCGTGGTATCACATTCAGTCCCATAATACATTTAGGAGACGACTCTGATGAGCTTAAGCAAATGTTAATATTTTGCTGGAAATTTCTGTATTTTATATTCTATGTATAAGACTCAGGTTAGTCAAAAGAAAAAGAAAGAAACGAAAACATAAAAGAAAAACGTCTTCATCACTTTAGCAACCAAAACAAAAGACGTCTAATTCTAATGGAGGAAAAAGTCAAAAGACGCCAGCAGTGACGTCAGTATTTTGGTACGATGTAATCATGATGTTATGATGACGAGAAGGAAGCATGTGATGAAGTGATCGTGTGTGTTCTTCTTTTCACCGAAAGATTTATCATTTTTAAATTATTCCCAAAACAGTCACTGACACTTCTGTCTTGTCTCCCATGTTTCTTCCAACGGCTCGGCCTCAGCTGCCTTCATTTGATCAGAATTCATAAATATACCATGTTCATACAGTAAAGATCACAACTTGAGTTTTGTTTAGCAATCTATTAGTAGTTCTTCAGACGATAATAGTCTTCTAAACTAATCACCAGTTGATAATACTAATTAAGCTTTAGACTTTTGTTTTCAATGAGAGAAATACAAACATATCATTTAAATATGATGATTGATTTCAAATTTGGATTGTGTTCAACTATCATCACATGCTATCAAGTATCAACAAATCGTTAGGCTCTAAATTTTCAATGATTTTCTAATATAAAAAGGGCATGAATGAAAGAGACCATAGTTCGTCACGAAATCCAATAAACAAACACTGAATTGTTCTCAAAGTCCAATAAAAGAGCCATTCAAAGCATGACTTTTTGTTCAGCCATTTAAAAAAACTAAATGGGCCTGGGCCTTGATATATGGGCCTAATTGGTTAGCGCGGAAATTAAGCTAGGGCTCGGATTCTCTCATCGTATTACTGAAGCTGGAGACTCTGAACATAACACTGATATTCTTCGGGATCGTGCTGACCCCAATGCTCTAAAGGTTAGTGGATTGATAAATCTGTAACTAGTGCTTTAGTTTACACAAAGTGAATGACAAACATTAAGTTGTCAATGAAGTAGAACCTAAGTTCTATACATATTCGTGTCTACACACAGGAACATTTGCTACAGTTCACTGCTCATCATCGGTCTGAGACCGCAGCAAAGCGTGGTGGGAGTGTGAGTACTTGCGGAGAAGGTTTTTTCATAGCTTTATGAGCTCAAAATATTTCGGAAACTTCACTCAACTGGTCCAATTACTGACTTTTTTTCCACACCAGGTAATGTGGATGTTGGAAATGGTTATGGTATACCGGGTGGAGTTGCTTATGCTGGCCACTCCGAACCCAGTGGGAAGCATGAACCTACTGATGCTTCAAACGATTTGCCTGAATATCTCAAACAAAAGTTAAAGGCCAGTGGGATTCTCAGGGATGGTACAGGGGTTGTTACATCCAACACGCAACATGTAATTATCCATCTCTCTCTGTAATCCTTGGTGACTATATGTCTGCTATGACTTGATCATGTTTCAACCCCTTTGTTTCAATTCCATGTTATTATTGTTGTTAACCTTTTTGACGTCTTTTTATTTTGCTTGTGGTTCTTCTCCTTACCAGACATCAGCAGTTAGTTGTAATGGACAGCCAAGTTTACCTTTTCCAACAAATGCAAGCACCTTACCATCAGGATGGGTATGAATGAGATATAATTAACATATTTCCTTCTTCGGTTTTGTCTTTGCTTGATCAAGTGCAGCAACTTTTTCTGCTGTGAAACTGAGTTGATCGTTTGAGGTTCTCCAGATGCCTGTGATATCGTGGCCATACACCAATAGTCTTTAGGTCTTTATGCTTAAGGATGGCCCCTTGTGGCCCTGATGAGTTTTTTATAAGTTGCTAAACCACTTAAATCTTGTTCTGTTTCATTCAGGTAGATGCGAAAGATCCTGCTAGTGGTGTTACATATTACTACTGTATAACCAGAATACCGGAACATGCCAGTGGGAAAGGCCTGTTGAGCTATCTTCCACCACTTCAACCGCAGCTTCTTTGCCTCCTAAGGAAGAGTGGATTGAAACACTTGATGAAACATCTGGTATGCTATTCACACATTTAGTCGTCATTATGATTAACTCTTTTGCTACAATATGAATATCAGCGATTCAAAAAAATTCATATATTTCTCCTTTTCTTGTTTTAGTATTATGCAGTTAGCAAAATGAATTTTATAGCTTATGATATTTTTCACAAATAACCTACATCGTCACTTTATACGAAAGAGGAATGAGGAAACCCTATTGTTTCCTGCTTGAAGTTTGTGTTCTCTTATTCACCAGTTTTCTGTTGTACTTTACATGCAATGCGTGCTTAATATTTGGTTATGTTTTGGGTGCATCCCTGAGCTCTGAACCTCTTGAGTCCTAATGCGTAGGCCACAAGTACTACTACAATACAAGGACACATGTGTCACAATGGGAACCTCCAGGTTCTTTACAAAAGCCTGCTTCCACGAACTCTAACAATGCTGTCACCCAAAAAATCACTAATGGAAAGGGGGAGCATCCTCCATCCCAGCTGCCAAGATGCAGCGGATGTGGAGGCTGGGGAGTGGGCCTTGTCCAGAGCTGGGGTTATTGTGTCCACTGTACCAGGTAGGTAAAATTCCATTTTATTGATTGATGAAGGTCAAAAATGTGTATCACTCTATCATGACTTGCTTTCCCTTCCTGGCTAAGTTTTGTGTTATTAGAAAGCATCTAATAGCGTGCATCAATACCTTCAACAAACTTTGTTCACTTGCATATTTTGAGGCTTATGTGTCTCTGCCTCTGGTTAAGGGGACTTATGTAATCATATAATATGTAATGCAGAGTTTTCAATCCCCCAGAATAGCAGTACTTGCCAGCAAGTTTAAAATACTTTGCAAATACAGGAGATTCTGGCCAAAAGGATCCGAATCAGAGGTATGCATCTTTCAGAATTTTATCATCAGAAAAAATATATCCTTCTATGCCCGTCATCTTTCTAAAATACTGAATGTTACACAAGAGAGCTAGTGTTGGACTGTCGTCCTCTTCTAGATGTTCTCTCAGCCCCTTATTGGAAGGAGAGGATCTCTGTTAAAAGAATGTGTAATTATCAACATGAAAATAAGGATGGGACACATTAGATGTAATAGGGTTCCCATGTACTAGGTTTACATTTTACTTACTCTTGTAGTATACTCCTTATACATAATGGAGAAATGTCGATGATTGAAACAGGTCCAGTTCAAAACCTCCCATGAAAAAGGTATTAGGCAAAAAGCGTGCTCATGGCGAAGATGATAATTTGGACCCGATGGACCCAAGCCCTTACTCAGATGCTCCACGGTGTGGCTGGTAATGTTCATACCACCCATTTTAACCACTTCATGAACGGGGATGAGCTATATACTCTTCCCTATTGCACTCTTTCTCTGTTACTTCATCTGAATTAAGTAACATTATATACCAAATTTGTCAAACTAAGCTTCTTATGTTCATAGGAATCATAACAACGGGTTGATCTGATTCCTTCTAAACTTGTAGGGTTGTTGGATTGAAAGGAGTACAACCACGAGCTGCTGATACAACTGCCACGGTGATGCCACTTGCCTTTCGAGACTGTGTTCTCCTTTTAAGTCTCATGAAAACAAAATCAAGTTCCTAACTTAATGAGATGGATGTGTATTTCAGGGACCTCTGTTTCAACAGCGACCGTATCCATCACCTGGAGCTGTTCTGAGGAGAAACGCTGAGGTGGCATCATCACAGAAGAAGAAACCAGGCTCTCATTTGACGGAGATCACAAAGAGAGGCGATGGAAGTGATGGTCTTGGGGATGCAGATTGAGATTTCCACTCGTATTTTTCGGTTTTGTTTGTGATAGGTTTGAAGCTTTACACCCTCCACTTCTTCACACGTACAAGAGGAGGAAGAAGGAAGTTAGTGGCTAAGGAGAAGTCAAAGGAAGTCAAGAGGAAGACATGTCATCTAAGTCAAGGTGGGACTGATGATGTGGTTTTCACCTACGTTAAAGAGTATTATGGAATAACCACTGTTAGCATTTATAAGTTTTACTATTTACTGTTGTAATTAGGGTTGGCAGCCTTAAGGACAAGAGGGAGACTATATAAGTTAGGAGGGGAGAGATAGTAAGGGGGATTGGGAATCTGAAAGGTGAACTGGGTAAGGGAGGAGGGGAGAGACTCCTTATAATACCTTCTCTCAAGCTTGTAATTTTCCTTTCTAATAAGAAGTATCGTATTAAACATTCATACCTTTGTCAATACAGTTCTTTTATCACCAAATACGTATCAAGTTGGTATCAGAGCGAGAAGATTCTAGCGAGACCACCGGAAGAAAATGGAGAAACTGGAGAAAGAAATGGCGGATCTAAGAATGGAAGTGAAGAAGATCTCATCAATAGAAGAGAGCTTGGATGCGATAAAGAGAATGTTCGAGCAGAGGACACGGCAAGAAGAAGAGGCTCGAATAGCAAGATTGGAAAAGGCAGTGGTGGAAGACACGCCGATGTCTGGTAGAAGCGAAGGGGGTTTGTTCTACGGTCAGGGATCAGGAGAAACGAGCCGTGAGCAACCAAAGCTCGGACCTTTCTTTCGAGACGTTGAAGAGAGGAACGAGACATTTAATAGGCGTGTGGAGATGCCAGTGTTTGATGGCACTAACGTGGATAGCTGGGTCCTACGTATCGATCAGTACTTCGAACTGGGGAAATTTACAGATGCAGAAAAGCTCCAAGCTGTTAAGATATGTTTTGACGATGATGCTCTGTTATGGTACCGATGGGAGAGAGATAGGAATCCTTTCAGAACATGGGAAGAAATGAAGAGAAGAGTGACACAAAGCTTTGCGATGAACCTAAAAAATCCTTGTGAACAACTGATGACACTCCGGCAGACCGGAACGGTGAAAGAATACAACCGGGAGTTTATTGTGATAGCATCTAACAATCAGCATCTACCAGAGCAGGTGCTGGAATCAGCGTATATGATCGGACTCAGGCCGGAAGTGGTGGTGCGTGTACGGATGCATGAACCAAGAAATCTGGAAAAAATGATGACGCTGGCAATGGGGGCTGAGGATTGTCTTCTTGTGGAAAATGATGAACTGGAGAAAAAGCATGATCACGTGAGGACAAGTAACAGTTATTCAAATAACAAAAAAGAATATTTTAGACAAGGGGACCACCAGAAGCACGTGGGAGTTTATTCACCAAGAGAAAAAAATATCCCAGAAGGAGAAAGACACACGACGTCGTATAAAACATTGGGAAAAACGTTGGCTCCGTCGCATCATAGTTCGGGAAAAAGGCAACCATATCGCCAGCTCACACCGGAGGAGAAGAAAGATAGGCAGAGAAGAGGACTATGTTATAGATGTGATGAGAGGTATGGTCCTAACCATAAGTGTCAATTGCATTCTCTACAAGTCTATATGGTTAATGAAGATGGATCTGAGGAACAAATTTTTGAAGAAGAAGAAGACACGGAAGTAGAAGACGAGAATAAGCTAGTGGGACCAGAGTTGGCAGAGCTCACAATGAACTCGGTAGTAGGAATCTCATCACCTAGGACTATGAAGTTGCGTGGCACAGTCAAAGACCAAGAGGTGATCGTGTTAATAGACTCGGGGGCCTCACATAACTTCATCGCTCATGAGCTACTACGGAAATTGGCAATATCCCTTAAAGGAACCACTGGATATGGTGTAGTGATGGGAGGAGGAATCACGGTGAAGGGAGAAGGAATTTGCAAGGGAATTAAGCTACAAGCTCAGAATCTGGAAATTGTTAGCGATTTCTTACCCTTAGACCTTGGGACATCGGATGTGATCTTAGGTATGCAATGGCTGGAAACACTTGGGGATATGAAGGTCAATTGGAAACTGCAAATTATGAAGTTTAAAGCTAATGGGGTTAAGGTGACTCTCAAAGGGGACCCTAGCCTCTGTAATTCAGCGGTGGCTTTGCAGACGCTCTGGAAGGCGGTAAAAGAGGGTGGTGAGGGAGTAGTGGTGGAGCTAGCAGGGATGGAAACCACAAGACTCTGTACAAAAGAAAAAGAGAAGCAAGAAGCAAAATACAGAGGAGTATTAAAGCGATATAGGGCAGTATTTGAAGAAACACAAGGGTTGCCTCCTACACGTGGGAGGGAGCACACCATTACGCTAAAAGCAGGGACAGAACCTGTCAGTGTAAGGCCCTTTCGATACCCGCATGTTCAGAAGGAGGAAATTGAGCGGCAAGTGGCAACCATGTTGGGAGCTGGGTTGATTCAGCACAGTGGAAGCCCCTTCTCAAGCCCGGTTCTGTTAGTCAAGAAGAAGGATGGGAGTTGGCGGTTCTGCGTAGATTACCGGGCATTAAACAAAGCCACAGTTCCAGATAGCTATCCAATACCCATGATCGATCAGCTTTTGGATGAACTACACGGAGCAGAGGTATTTTCTAAGCTCGACCTTCGCTCTGGCTATCACCAAATCCGCGTCAAAGCAGAAGATGTGCCAAAAACAGCATTTAGGACGCATGACGGGCATTATGAGTTTCTTGTAATGCCATTTGGGTTAATGAACGCGCCTGCCACATTTCAATCACTGATGAATGATGTGTTTAGGCCGCATCTGAGGAGATTTGTGTTGGTTTTTTTTGACGATATACTGGTATACAGTAGGTCGGTGGAGGAACATCAGAGGCATTTGGAGATGGTGATGGAGATATTGCAGAGCCACAAGCTATTTGCTAACAGAAAAAAATGTTATTTCGGCTGTGAGCAGTTGGAGTATTTGGGGCACCTAATATCAAAAGAAGGAGTCACAGCTGATCCAGAAAAAATCAGGGCGATGGTGGAATGGCCAAAACCAAGAAATATTAGAGACCTCCGAGGATTCCTGGGTCTAACCGGGTACTATAGGCGGTTTGTGGCGGGGTACGGTATTATTGCAAGGGCACTCACGGAGTTACTCAAGAAAGACCAATTCAAGTGGGGTATAGAAACGGAAGAAGCTTTTGAAAATCTCAAGAAGGCAATGACGTCTGTTCCGGTGTTGCTCTTACCAAACTTCAATAAACAATTCATCATGGAGTCAGACGCATCAGGGATTGGGTTAGGAGCAGTTCTGATGCAAGAGAAGCGGCCGATCGCATATTACAGTAGAGCGTTGACTGACAGAGAAAAGGAGAAGTCAGTGTATGAAAGAGAACTTATGGCTATTGTACTGGCAGTCCAAAAATGGAGGCACTATCTGTTGGGGAGGAGGTTTATAGTGAGAACTGATCAGAAGAGCTTAAAGTTCTTGCTGGAACAAAGAGAGGTGAATCTGGAGTATCAAAAATGGCTAACAAAGTTGTTGGGGTTTGACTTTGAAATACATTATAAGCCGGGATTAGAAAACAAAGCTGCAGACGCTTTATCTCGACAAGGGGCTTTGTGTTGCTTGATGGCCCTTACAGTTCCAGCAGCGATTCAATTGGAGGAGATTTATGCAGCAGTAGATTCAGACCCTAAGTTACAACAGATAATTCTGGACTTACAGGAGAATGAGAAGGCACATCCAGGGTATTCAGTGATTCAGGGGAGGCTGTTGTTTAAGGGGAAGATTGTTATTCCGAAAGAGTCAGAGATGATTAAGGTAATTATGACAGAATTACACAATGGAAAAATAGGGGGACATGCTGGAGTTGTCAAAACTCAGAAAAGAGTTTGTGATCTATTTTACTGGGAGAAGATGATGGTTGATATCCGCAGGTATGTGGCTTCTTGTTCAGAATGCCAGAGACAAAAATACTCCACCCTGGCACCAGGAGGTCTGCTACAACCACTGCCTATACCGGAAAAAATATGGGAAGATATCTCAATGGACTTCATAGAAGGTCTGCCAAGATCCAAGGGATACAACAGCATACTGGTGGTAGTAGACAGATTATCCAAGTATGCTCATTTTTTGAAATTGAAACACCCTTTCTCAGCTGTTGATGTTGCCAGTTTGTTTGTGCAAGAAATAGTCAGGCTTCACGGGTTTCCGAAAACCATTATATCAGACAGAGACAAAGTGTTTCTAAGCGGATTTTGGAAGGAATTGTTTAAACTTTCAGGTACGAAATTGAAGTTTAGCACGGCATATCACCCTCAAACCGACGGCCAGACTGAAGTAGTAAATAGAAGTGTGGAGACATACCTTAGGTGCTTCGCGGGGGATCAGCCAACATCGTGGGCTCACTACATTCCGTGGGCCGAGTTCTGGTACAACAGTTCATTTCATTCCTCTATTCAAATGTCACCATTCCAAGCTGTATATGGGAGAGAGCCACCCGGGTTGATCAAGTATGAACCAGGGTCTACAAACAAGGCAGATTTGGAACAGCAGTTACAAGAAAGAGACTATATGATGAATCAGCTAAAAGAACATCTCCATAGAGCTCAACAAAGAATGAAAGCACAAGCAGACAGCCACAGAAGAGAGATTCAGTTGGAAGTAGGAGATTCAGTGTTTTTGAAGCTACGGCCTTATAGACAGAAGTCATTGGCGAGAAAAGCAAACGAGAAGCTAGCTCCCAGGTATTATGGTCCATTTGAGGTGGAAGCCAAGGTGGGAGAAGTGGCATATCGACTGAAGCTACCAGCTGGATCAAAAATACACCCAACTTTCCATGTATCTCAGCTTAAAAAAGTTGTAGGTGAGCATCCCATTGAACTAAGCTTGCCAGAACAGCTTACGGTGGAAGGAATATTGCAGGTGCGACCAGAAAAAGTACTGACAAGCAGGGACAACCCCAGAACAGGTCATGAAGAAGTGTTGATCAAATGGGAAAGTTTACCTGATTATGAGTGTTCATGGGAAAACAGGGCAGTAATGGAGAAGCAATTTCCGGACTTCAACCTTGAGGACAAGGTTGGTTTTGAGGGGGGGAGTATTGATAGGTTTGAAGCTTTACACCCTCCACTTCTTCACACGTACAAGAGGAGGAAGAAGGAAGTTAGTGGCTAAGGAGAAGTCAAAGGAAGTCAAGAGGAAGACATGTCATCTAAGTCAAGGTGGGACTGATGATGTGGTTTTCACCTACGTTAAAGAGTATTATGGAATAACCACTGTTAGCATTTATAAGTTTTACTATTTACTGTTGTAATTAGGGTTGGCAGCCTTAAGGACAAGAGGGAGACTATATAAGTTAGGAGGGGAGAGATAGTAAGGGGGATTGGGAATCTGAAAGGTGAACTGGGTAAGGGAGGAGGGGAGAGACTCCTTATAATACCTTCTCTCAAGCTTGTAATTTTCCTTTCTAATAAGAAGTATCGTATTAAACATTCATACCTTTGTCAATACAGTTCTTTTATCACCAAATACGTATCAGTTTGCTGCCTTCTCGATATATGATGTTGAAGAGTGTCTTATTTACTGGTTAGTAAACACAAACCATAGTTCAGTGGTATGAATACATGTATACTCAGTATCAATCATTTTAGGAACTGTTATAATCAACAATCTCCAAAAACAGGCCTTTTTTGCAGTCCATGTTCAAACATGTTTATAGCTTTTGTATTTGGCATAATAAATATTATTAAGACTCATTTTTAGTTTGACTAGGATCAAACGATTCTATGTTGTGACTTGTGAGTAAAGAAGCCATTCGATCATGTGGACCCAATTTTGCCAAGAATCACTTTCCTTTTTATCTTAAATTAATATGGAAAAAGGAAAAACAGAGAAAGTGAGTGGTGAAAACAAGAAGTGTGCGTCTTTTATTTAGGCATAAAAACATACATAAAATTTGGACAACACATTTGATGTTTTGTTATAAGAAACGCAAAATCTACGCTTCTCTTTTTCACTCTTCTCAATCTGATTTTGTATAAATTTGAGTCAAAACATCTATCTGCCTCGTTGACTCTATAAGCTCTTCTCAGCTCCAATGGCGATGGCCGCACTAACAGCTTCTTCTTCTACTATTACTCTCCTCAACAAGCCTTTCTTACCACCAAACCGCTCTTCTTTCTTCTCCACTAACTCGCACTCTCTTCTTCTCCGATTCTCTACTTCTACTTGTGTTCATCCCCGTTATCAATCTATGGCCATACGCGCCGTTTCTCTCGAATCGGTGCGTTCTGCTTTCTTGTTTTTCCTCTTAATTTGTTTTGCCTGTAAATTGATTTGGTTAGTTTATGTAAAAATTTGGCATAATTAGAATTCTAAGGACAACTCAATTTCTCAGGCCATAAACGAAACTCCAAGTGTTGATAAAATTGAGGAAGCTCAAGTCTTTGCGTGTCCTGTTTGCTACCAACCACTTTTGAGGAAAGGACCTTCAGGTATTAACCTGTAAGTTCTTTAACTCTTCACAGATTGGTATTGATTATATAAAGTTTTGCTTTTGATTTCTCTCTAAAACTTTTTATGAATCTACAGACAAGCTATCTACAGGTCTGGATTCAAGTGTGGACAATGTAACAAGACATACTCTAGCAAAGATGAATATTTGGATCTAACTGTCACTGCTGATTTGGATGATTATAATGAAGTCAAACCCATTACAACAGAGCTCTTTCGGTAACATTACATGATTATATCCATCTGCACTAAACATCTCTGCTATGTTAGTTTAATTCTTTGTGAGCTTATAATCTGTGTGTAGGAGTCCATTAGTATCATTTTTGTACGAAAGAGGTTGGCGACAAAACTTTAAGCGAAGTGGGTTTCCTGGTCCTGATGAAGAGGTATTTGTATAAACATTTGGCCTTCTTCCGATTTGTTCTTTCGGCATGCTCTAATACTATTTTCTAAAATGCAGTTTAGAATGGCTGAGGAATACTTCAAAGAAGCAGAAGGTGGAGTTCTTGTGGATGTTAGCTGCGGAAGCGGTTTGTTTTCGCGGAAATTTGCGCAGTCTGGGAAATACTCTGGCGTGATTGCTCTTGACTATTCTGAAAACATGCTTCGTCAGTGTAATGAATTCATCAAAAAGGACAATACTTTCAGTAGCTCAACTAATATAGCGGTTGTGAGAGCAGACGTTTCTCGCCTTCCTTTCCCTTCGGGTTCTGTTGATGCAGTTCATGCTGGTGCTGCCTTGCATTGTTGGCCTTCTCCTACAAATGCTGTAAGTTTTTGAATTAGAGAGAACTTCATAATAAGTAGTTTGGTAATGATCAGTTGTTAAACTTTTCGTCTTTGTGTTGTTTTGAAGATTGCTGAGATCTGTCGTGTTCTAAGAAGCGGAGGTGTGTTTGTTGGGACAACTTTTCTCAGATACAGTCCTTCGACTCCCTGGATTATTCGTCCGTTCCAGTCGGTAATGACAATTGTAATGATCAAAAGTGGCTAATAATTCTATGTATAGATTTTTTTGATCTTTATGAATTTTTGCAGAGGATTCTGCAGAACTACAATTACTTGATGCAGGATGAGATAAAGGATATTTGCACATCGTGCGGTCTTACAGATTACGCAGATTATGTTCAGGATTCTTTTATTATGTTCACTGCTCGTAAGCCATAGAAACTCCTCTAATCTGATAATCTCTCCATGTAACTACTTCTATGTACACAATACAAAGTTTTAGTAATAAAGCAGAGTGACATATTGTTGAACACATTGGTAAGACCGATTGAGAAAAAACAGGTTCTTAGAAGAAGAAAAAAACAGTGCACAAAAAGTTTATGGAGAAAAGTCACATATTTATCATTGGATTCCATTCACAGGAGAAGCAGAAAGAAGAAAATGATGGTTGAGAAACTCTGGTAACAAAAGCAATCGCATTAGGATTAAGATTACGACCGAGTGATCATATAACTAAATAAGCCATACAGTTTCAACATTTGGGTTAATAAGCAATGTGTGAATCGCCGTCCTTAAGACTGACTTGTCTTTTTTTTTCTTTTTCTTTACTGACTTCGTCTTTCGTGAATCCCAGCCTCACTTGTTGTTCTTACATGCACCGAACCCAGCCCCTCTTGTCCCATTTATCCTCAACATAGTCACGTAAGCACGTGCATGTTTACATTAACTAACAGCATTTCGAGTAAGACTATAATTACGTAGTTATGTAAATGATAAGTCTATAAATCTAATTATTTGGTTTAAAATTTTCAGTTTAGAAAATAAAAAAGACAATTATAACCATCTTTCTGTACGTGTGAAAGACTCTGTTTCCTATATTTCCCATAGTTAATATGAAAATGAAAAACACAGATCTATACAAAGCCACTCTAGTAGTCATCTCGAAGAGTCGAATACGAAACGTAAACATCTTCTATTATTAAAACTCATAATCCAATAGTAGTTTCATCAGAATAAAAAAAATTAAAAGAGAGGAAATAAATCAATGAGATGAATCTTGCTGGTCTTATCAGATCAAAAAGTATATCTCTTTGAGGACTTGTTCAAGTAGCCAAGACTTAGACAGCTTCTGCTGTCTCATGCTTCTTCTCGTCGGTATCTTTGCCACAGCGGAAGTGGAAAAACTGAAGCAGAATCTGAAACAAAGAATCAAGGAAGTAAGAGCTCAGTGGCAAAGAAAGGCAATCAAATATCATGAAGGTGATGACTGATAAGAGAGAAATTGCATACAAGAAAATCAAGCACAACACATCCTCCTGCATCAACAAGCCATGGTAGATTTGGAGCAATTTTTAACCACTCGACACTATGCACAAGTATGCTGCAACCAATAAAAAAAAAGGGAGTTATAAAGATTCTTAAGATACATGCAAAAACATTGTTGATCTTCACCTTGCAACATAAGTCATATTGCCAATTAATGCAAAGAAGAACATCAATGGATTCAATCCCTGCAATTACAGAAGAAGAGCATTAAATGGATTTTCATCAGATACATTACTTGAGTGTAGCCTTGCGTGTTCATTCTACTTTCTTACCTCAACATGTCCTCTCCTCATCTGCAAAAAATGGTATTGAAAATAAAAATTTTATTTAGCAAAAACTGTTTTGTTGATAGATCGAAAGAAAAAGTTAGTTATACAAGATTAAGAAGCCTTTTACATTGAGACATATTTGGGGAAGCCTTCCACCCATGTAAATGGCTGCCATTGCCCAACCCATCAACATTCCAATTTTGCTGCTTTCACCACCACTAGGTTCTGATAAGTTGCCGCTAGTGACCTGAAATAGAACAATGGAATTCACAATTTACATTCACTACAAGGGTAACCAGAAATTTTTTCGACATAAACGAACGTACTGATAAATTTCAATTCACTGAAGACCCTGAAATGCATGCACTATAATGTACGAGTTATGAGTACCTGCAAAAGCTTTCTTGCTGCTTGAACTACAAATACTCGATTTCTCTCTCCCAAAGCCATGGTTCTTGGTTCACTTAGCAAATTGGGAAGGTTGAATGTACCAAGAAACAAGAAAGTCGAGACCTATAAGAAAAATAAATGTAATGTATGTTCACTAATGAAATCGTTACAATTGGGAAATGAAAACCAGGCATTGTAAACAAGGCTAACCACGCATAGCATTGATTTAGTGGAAGGAGGTAGTGAAGGAGGCGTGGCATCCTCAGGAAGCAAGGGCTCTTCAAGAGATGGTTCACTGTGACCACGAGCCATTCTCTGAGCTAAGACAGATCCAGCAGGTGGTGTATGACTACTTGACAAAGATCTTGCCGACCTGACAAAATAAAACGCAAAAAAGACTTGCATGCTTTTAGAAAATCTCTTTCTTGAAAATATTGCTATCATCATAATGCTAGAGAATCCCAAGAGCAGAATCTAAATTATCATTACGTGTAAAATAGTTCTTTTCCAGTAAAACTATTCCGATGACTCCCAGGAATCATAAAGATAGGTGTGGTTTGACCACCACAAGGACTAGCATCAGAGCTATTTCTCCATCTGCCCGGAATTTTCAGATCGCTGCTTATATTTGATATACGTTCTGCTTCAACCTACACCAAACATTCATACTCTAGCTGTTTTAGTATTTACGCATACTAATCAAATAGTATACCAACTGATTTCTTCTGCCTCTAAAACAAGAAAGATTACTAATCAAATAGTATACCATCTGATTTCTTCTGTTTTTCAACCGCGGATAGATATGGCCGTAATATATCGATTGAACATAGAGAACTGCTGTAGTCACTGTATACAACTGCAAGCAAATCACACATATCAAACAAAGGAAAAGTATTCATACAGCTGCTTCTAGTTTTTCGTAATATACCAGTGCCATGTAGAATTGTGTTGGAAGCTGCCAAAATGATTTTAAAATTCAGAATTAGCTAAAGCTACTCAAGGTAAGATAACAAACTCAAGGAAATTCAGGTTCTGAAGATTCACTCACAGTAGCTGGTTCCATCAAGCAACCAAGAAGATTAAAGATATCCCTACACAACAAACCAATTCAAAATTTTGACAATTCCCATGTACAAAAGCAAAAGCATTTGGCTTCTTTTGATCATCTTACCCAATCATCCAAGTTGTTAAGAAGGCAATAGAGAGACCTTCAGTGGATTTCTCACTGTAATTAGTCATAATCTGAGGTATCTCAGCAACACCCCAACTGATAACACTGATGACACCAAGAGATAATGACAATCCATCTCTAAAACTGCTATGGAGGAACATTGTCTTCACAACCAAAAACCTGTTAGACCCAAAAAAACCAAACAAGCCGCCGTAATATGCAAAGATTACGTCTTTTTTTTTATTTATTGTAAAACTAGAAACATGAGTTAGAAGACAAATAGGAAAGAAACAGGAAAATCAAATAAGATAAAATGAATCATAGAGAATTAAAAAAAAGTTTTCTAATTCCGTCAATAATTCATTATTTTGTATTTCATTCAATCATTCACAACACAAAGACCCCACAAACTAAATATTCCCACAAAACCCAAATCAATCCTATGATTCAAATTCAATATTTCTTCCATTTAAAGCTAAAATGTTATAAATCAAGTAAGATACACATAATCTGGTTCCGACATTCACATACCCACTAACCATTGTTTACGTATCTATTCGTGATCTCCCTGAAATTTCTAGAATCATATATACAAGAGAAAATATGGATTCATAGATACATTACATTACAAGACACAAAGGTTTTATACTATTATTTACAAATCATTTACAGAAAGTTGTAACCTTTTCCAGAAGAGAAGACGAAACCCGTGATTCGACGGGTTTAGCTTAAAATATTTTTATCAGGGAGATTTAAAAAGGAGAGGCCTTTAAGCGTTAAGAGGTGTGTGTGTAGCTTTGTGTTTTTTTTTTTTTGTTTCTTCTAAGTTCTGGCAATACTCAAATCATCCGCAGTGTGTTTCCTCTTTAATTCCAAAAGAAATACGAAAAATGATTTTATTTTTTCCGTGGTGTTATTTTGTTTTTCATTTTATTTCTTGGCATTATTGTAGCTCATACATGATAGTAGTGCTTTTGGTTTCGATTTTTAGTCTTATGCTGTTTGTTATTGGAATTTGTTTTTCTTTATGCCCCGTCGTCGGAAATTGTTGGCATGGCCATAATATGAATGACAAACAAAAAAAAACCGTATAAAATAAGCCAAATTGAAAATTAAATAATGTTTTTGTTTCCACTTATTTTTTTTCAAAACAGCTTTTGTGGTCATCTTCCAAACAGTTTTAGTTAGTAGAATTATTTAGATAATCATTAAAAAGTTTTGCATTAAAAAGAAAAGAAGAAAAAGTTAAGACAACCAAACAAATGTGGCTGCCACTCTGTCATGTGCCACCACACTGCCAATTGGCGATTGCCTACCCAGTTGGCCACTAAAAAGTTAAGGCACTTTCTAAATGGGCCTTAAAATCCATAAATGTAAGCTCATTATTCAAGGCCCAATGGGCTGTTTTTAATTTAATTTTATTTTATTTTCTCACAAGGACGTGAAATGATGCATTTGGTTAAGCTTTTCATTATTGAAGCCGCGTAGACATCGTTCGTTAATAAGAGGAAACTAACCAATTTTATTTTTAACAAGAATGAATCAGGAATTACACAAAACCCTTTTAACTCTCTTCAATCAATCTCGGATTCGCCTTTTCCGCTATGGACAGGAAGAGAAAGCTCGAATCTGAATCCAACGAGCCGCCTCAGAAGCTGCAGCAATGTGAGAATGAGGATCCAGGAATCATGAATGACGACAATCAAAGAGACGGCGACCAAGGAGCAGAAGAGGCGGCGACGTCATCAGGATCTGGGAATCAAGGAGATGATGAGGATGACGTAGAGCCAATTGAAGATTTGTTAGAACCGTTTTCAAAGGATCAGTTGTTGATTTTCTAAAAGAAGCAGCGAAAAGGCATCGTGATGTTGCCGATCGAATCCGGAATGTGGCGGATGAGGATCCTGTTCATCGTAAGATCTTCGTTCACGGGTTAGGATGGGACACTAAAGTCGATACATTTGCCGAATCTTTCAAGCAATACGGAGAGATTGAAGATTGCAAATCCGTGGTTGATAAGGTATCTGGACAATCTAAAGGTTATGGCTTTATCCTCTTTAAGTCACGGTCTGGTGCTCGTATTGCGCTTAAGCAGCCTCTGAAGAAGATTGGTACTCGTATGACGGCGTGCCAGCTGGAGTCTACTGGACCTGTTCAGGGGAACCCTCTTACGGCGCCTGCTCAACATTTTAACCCTCAGAATGTTCAGAGGAAGATCTATGTTAGTAATGTTAGCGCAGACCTTGATCCGCATAAATTGTTGCAGTTTTTCTCAAGATTTGGGGAGATTGAAGAAGGTCCTTTAGGGCTTGATAAAGCTACTGGGAGACCTAAAGGCTTCACTTTGTTTGTCTTTAGATCCCCAGCAGGTGCCAAAAAGGCTTTGGAAGAGCCACACAAGATATTTGAAGGCCATGTCTTGCATTGCCACAAAGCAAACGACGGACCGAAACAGGGTAAGCAACATCAACATAAATCCCACAATCAAAATTCTCGCTACCAAAGAAACGAAAACAATGGCTATGGTGCGCCTGGAAGCCATGGACATTTCATAGCTGGTAATAACCAAGCGGTGCAAGCGTTAAACCCAGCTGTTGGCCAGGCCCTCACAGCTTTGCTGGCATCTCAGGGTGCTGGATTGGGTTTAAACCAAGCATTTGGGCAAGCTTTGTTGGGGTCACTAGGGACAGCTAGCTCAGGAGCTGCAGCTGGAATGCCAAATGGCTATGGTACTCAAGCAAATATCTCACCTGTGCTCTTTCCTGGCTATGGTGCCCAAGCCGGCTTTCAGGGCAGTTATCAGACTCATCAACCTGGTCAGGGCGGTGCTGGAAGAGGACAGCATGGTGTGGGGTATGGTGGTCCTTACATGGGTCATTAGATGCAACCACTCAGGTATAGATTTCCATTTGTTTCATTGTTGTTATGTGTCAGACTTTACCTGGAGTTCGGCTGTTTCAGCTATGATTATGAACCTTGTATATCTTAAGACGTGGACTTGCTGTGTTTTGGCTTTTCCCCCTTTTATTATGTCAAAGTTTGCAAGATCATCCTTTTCTAAGCTATTGAGTTATGCTTCCGTCGTAATTTGTCAATATTTTCAATAAAGTAAAACTTTAACTTATGTTTGTCAGTTAAGATTTTTGCAATTTTTGTGTTACAGACTCATGAATTTGTTGTGTTTCTGTTAGGTTTTCGGTTTTCGACCAGTTTATAAAAATCTCCTCTTATTTTCTCAATTGATTGTGCAGATATTCCAAAACAGTTAGTTTAAAATTGGCCTGGTGAATCTTCTGAAGTTATTAAGGAGCTGATGCAAATGGTGTTGTTTAGATTCTGGATGAAATGTTACTCTTTCCTGTCACTAAAGGCCATGACTCTTAAAACCTTTCAAGAAGTTTTAGTTTTTCCAATTCGTTTTATGATATTATAAACACACTGATTTGGTTTTACTATTTTTGTATCCATTTTAAATTTTGTGAACATTTTCATTTGTTAAATTTAAGTGCTCCGAGACACAAATGCTTTCACTCTATTTATTCGCATATTTCATTTTCTTGTAGTCAGACTATAGTTTTTATTGGTTTTCTATGTTTCGCGGTTTTGCTTCTCTACACGTAATTCCTCTTGATAACCTGGTCATGTTCTGTAACTGTGGAACCTTGTGAGATTAATTCCACTCTTTCACAATAGATTTAAAATGATTGTACATTACGGATTATCTTGATTTCCACATTATATTTGCTAAATCTGTAATCCTCTTGCAGGTAATTTTGACTGCAGACTGAACTGTCAACGCTAACGCCCAACATAATCGTATGGGGTACCAAACATTTGAATGCCGCCTTTTTACTGAGAACAGAAAAGGGTTAATATATGAATTAGTGGTTTTGTAGCTAAAGATTTAAGCAATAGTTGTTTTCTTATTGAGCTTCATTAGGCATCTTCCTGAAGCAAAAAAAAATCAACTTGTTTTGGCTCTGTGGTTAACATAACAGTTTCGACATTCTTTTTTCCACTTGTTCTAATACAGCTTTTTTGTTGGGTGTCCTGGGAGTTCTCTTTGCTCTGAAAGCATACTTTTTGAATCTATAGCCTATGAATTTGCATACTATACCACATCTCAAAACCTACACTAATGTGTCGTAGATAAATTTGTAAGTAAGTTTGATAGCACAGTTGAAATTGGTGTGTTGCTGTGGCATCATGGGAGGCTCTGGAATCTCTTCCCAATAAAAGGTAAATATTGTGAATATTTGTATTTAATCTAGAACCATTGTTGAGGAATGGATTGATGAGGCACGTCCTTCCACAAAAGTGCTTCCGGGTTTTGAGCTGTTGTTTTGTTTTTGGTATGTTGAATGAAAGCTTCACGGCACGGGTGAACAGGAACCAGAGTACCTGCTTGTCATTCACTAATGCTAAAATTCAGAGTTTCTCCCAAGTTGCTCTTTAGGCCATTAGGATATTATTATTAAGTGTTTTTGGGTTTAACATTATGTGCATTCCACGGAAAGCTGCATCGAACTAACGAAAGCTTTTACAACACTTGATTCTTATGAGACCAATGTTAGTTGTTGGTAGACCAAGATAGAGTGTTTTATTTTTATTTGGCTCTCTCTCTCAGAGAAGGGAACAAACGGGCAGACATGATTAAAGGGTCATCATAATCTGTGTGTGTGTGAGGTTGATGAGATTTAATAAGAAAAAACCATAAACAGAGGAGGACAAATATAGAAAAGGAAGCAGAGTAAGAGAAATAAAGAAAGAAAACAGAAACACGTGGATGAACATCCCAAAGAGGAAGCACACGCGGATCTTCATGCAAAACCCGATTCTCCCATGTGGTCCCTCTCTCCCTTTGTCCCCTCCTTTCTTTCTCCTTTTTCATTTTTTTTCACCATTCATCGAATCTTTTTTCATATCAAAATGTGGTTTTATTAATCATTTTCGTACACCTTCTCGGTTCCTTCCTACTCTCAATAAGAGCCTTTTTGGAAAGAAACTGTCTTTATGATTTTAACTAAGATAAAAGTGATTATGTGATAACTACAATATCTTCAAGATCTCTTATTTCTTAGATACCAATATTCATATCAATTCCCTTATAAATTATTCATTCATTAGAAAAAAAAGTTTATGCTCTCATATCTGATCATAAGTACGGACACCGTTGCTTTTTGTCAAAAAAAACAATTTTTTTTTTAAAGATAAGCTTTATAATTTGAAAATTCCTCATGGCACAATTTAAAGTTCGAGAGTAACAGTTTCTAAGGCTAAAGCTCTTCTTTCTCATTCTCTTTCTATTATTTCTCTTCTGTGGAGAAACTAAGGTGAGAGAGAAGAGAATGTATGTTTAGTTTTATAATCTCACTTCTGCACATACCAAAGGTTTGTCTCAGACCCACCACTTCGACATAGAGAACCCGCGCGATTCCTTTCTTTCTTTTATCATATTTATCCTTAATCTCCATTTCTATTTTTTGAAAGTCTAAATCTTTTTGTTTCTTTTTCACACCATTCTTAAACTTTCCTTCTCTTTTTCACATCTCCTGCCTTTTCTCCTTTCTCAAGTTTAGTTGTTATCTGTGTTTTGAGCTCTCGATTACTGCATGCAATTTCCCTGATTGTTATCTTAGAAATTCTCTATTACTAGGTGTTTAGATCGAACCACCTAAGTGTAAAGATCGATTATTCAATTGTTTTTTTTCTGTTTAAAGGCTATATATAGATATGGGTTCTCTTAGAGGAAACTTTGAAGAGCCAATCTCTGAGTCATTAGCTAGACAAAATTCTCTCTATAGCTTAAAGCTCCATGAGGTTCAAACCCACTTAGGCAGTTCAGGAAAACCACTAGGAAGCATGAACCTTGATGAACTTCTCAAGACTGTCTTGTCACCAGCAGAGGAAGGTCTTTCTCGCCAGCCAAGCTTGACGTTGCCTCGAGATCTCAGTAAAAAGACAGTTGATGAAGTTTGGAGAGATATCCAACAAGACGAGAATGGAAACAATACTACTACAACTCATAAGCAGCCTACGCTAGGTGAAATCACACTTGAGGATTTGTTGTTGAAAGCTGGTGTAGTGGCTGAGACAATAGTTTCTGAAAATGTTGTTAACATAGCTTCAAATGGGCAATGGGCTGATTATCATCATCAGCCTCAGGAACAACAAGGGTTTATGGCATATCCGGTTTGCGATATGCAAGATATGGTTATGTTGGGTGGATTTTCGGATACACCACAAGCTCCTGGGAGGAAAAGAGTGGCTTCATCAGGAGGAGAGATCGTGGAGAAGACTGTAGAGAGGAGACAGAAGAGGATGATTAAGAACAGAGAATCTGCAGCACGTTCTCGAGCTAGGAAACAGGTTTGAGAACTTGAGATTGTGTTTTATGAGCTAATGTTTGTTTTGTTCATTGGTATAATTAATATAACGTTGGAAGTTGCAGGCTTATACTCATGAATTAGAGATCAAGGTTTCAAGGTTAGAAGAAGAAAACGAAAAACTTCGTAGGCTTAAGGTATTAAAGACCCATCTCTTCTTGTTTCATATAAATTCTTTTTTTTACTCAATGGTTTCCTTAATTTTATTATAATGGCAGGAGGTGGAGAAAATCCTACCAAGTGAACCACCGCCGGATCCTAAGTGGAATCTCCGGCGAACAAGCTCTGCTTCTCTCTGATCTTAAAGTCCTGTTTTGCTTATTTTTTTCTTTCTTCTTGTTCTTCGTCTTTTTGTTGGTTTATATCATATGCACCGGTTAGAAAGAGAGACAGCTTTGTTCTTTTGTATATTATGTAGACTTAAAACAGTATGTCGTTAAATACTTTTGTCGAGTGTATTTTCTTTTGCTGTTGTTTCATACTTACTGTTTCTACAACATTACGTTATAGATATGAATACAAATTGTGGTTCTTGGTTTAAACAGGAGATACGACGTGCGATGGTAGGAAGCAGACAGTCCATTGATAAGAAGACTCTATTGGCTCAAAAATGTTAGTTCGATGATCCAATTATGGGTTTTCTTTGGGATAACCTCCAGAGAGATCAACAATCTTGATGTGATCATTACTAGTATAGAGATAAAGCTTGATGTTTCTATAAGCCAAATCTGAAAACCTAAAATTTGGATTTTCCATACTCGAATTCCACCAAGAATCATCTCCTATGTGTAAACAAGTAATGCCTATTGAAAATCCAAGCAACAACATAATCCCCTGCCTGTTATCTCGTCTTTCCACAGAACATCTAATCTTTTATATCCGGAGATGTCTTTCGACAAGTGATCCTCACGACAAGGCTCAACCAAGTGTCCCCACTTAATAGATGGAAGATTGATACATTTGCACGTTAACAAGTTTAAAATATAGAAATCGAGATGAGAATCTACCTTAAGAGCCAATTTCCCGCGCTATCCATATAATACAGTCCCACTTGATTTATTTTGTAAATATTTTCCTCTCATGGATTAAAAATAATCTTGGTATATGATCCGCCATGGACACAGAGGCTGCTTCCCGCATGTTTTCCAAACGGTATACCAATCTGAGCAAACAAATTTTTCTAAGTGAAAATCAAAGGAGCTCAAGGTTTCAAGGATCGGTCGTAAAAGATCGTCACAAAGTTTGGACCAACCATGATTTTCAGACACTTTTCGATTCTTCTCTTCTCTCGTCAAATCGTTGGGCGTATCCATGTTTGCTTACTTGCCGAGTACTCTAATGGAATTAGGGCTTGTTTTAACCAATAGTAGTACCACCGTTACTGGGACGGTTAATTTTCAGTGATTGTGGTAACGGTTAACCGGTTACACCAATTAAATTTTAACTTATATTTTGGGCCTTATAATTATGGCCCAATACAATCGACCTCCTTCTTCTACGAGTTCGAGCTATACAGTGAAGAGGAACCTCCCTGAATACTACATTTGGAAGGAATTTGTGGCCTTTCGATAGTAAATGCATAGCCAAGTATGCTCTGTTGTTCGTCCACTATCAGCAGATCCTGCGACCGCCATAGCCAATTTGTGTTCAAAGGGGAACCTCCGAGAAGCTTTCCAGAGATTCCGACTCAACGTTTTCACAAACACTTCTCTCTTTACACCTTTTATCCAATCATGCGCCACCAGACAATCTATTCATTCTGGAAAGGAGCTACATTGTCTCCTCTTCGTCTCTGGATTCTCCTCCGACAAGTTCATATGCAATCACCTAATGAGCATGTACTCAAAGCTTGGAGATTTTCCTTCGGCTGTTGCATTGTACGGACGTATGCCTAAGAAGAATTTCATGTCGTCTAACATACTCATCAATGGGTATTTGCGTGCGGGAGATTTGGAAAGTGCCCAGAAGGTGTTTGATAAAATGCCTGATAGAAAGATTACAACTTGGAATGCTATGATCGCCGGATTGATTCAGTTAGAGTATAATGAAGAGGGTTTGAGTTTGTTTAGAGAAATGCACGGGTTGGGGTTTTTGCCTGACGAATACACCCTTGGTAGTGTTTTTAGAGGATCTGCTGGGTTGTGGTCGGTGTCCATAGGGCAGCAGATTCATGGCTACACCATCAAATATGGGCTTGAGTTGGATTTAGTAGTTAACAGTTCGTTGGCTCATATGTATATGAGAAATGGGAAATTGCAAGATGGCGAAATTGTCATTAGATCAATGCCTATTCGTAATTTGGTTGCATGGAATACACTCATCATGGGGAACGCTCAAAATGGATGTCCTGAAACAGTGCTCTATCTGTATAAGATGATGAAAATATCAGGCTATAGGCCAAACAAGATCACTTTTGTTACTGTGCTCAGTTCTTGTTCTGATTTAGCGGTAAGAGGTCAAGGTCAGCAGATTCATGCAGAAGCTATTAAGATTGGGGCTAGCTCTGTGGTAGCTGTGGTTAGTTCATTGATCAGCATGTATTCAAAATGTGGGTGTCTTGAAGATGCAGCTAGAGCTTTTTCAGAACGTGATGATGAAGATGAAGTGATGTGGAGCTCGATGATTTCTGCTTATGGGTTTCATGGACAAGGCGATGAGGCAATCAAGCTGTTTAATACTATGGCAGAGCAAACCGAAATGGAGGTAAACGAGGTCGCGTTTCTAAATTTGCTTTATGCGTGTAGCCATTCTGGTTTCAAAGACAAAGGGCTTGAGTTATTTGACATGATGGTAGAAAAATATGGGTTCAAGCCCGGTTTAAAACACTATACTTGTGTGGTGGACTTGCTCGGTCGAGCTGGCAGTTTGGATGAAGCTGAGACAAAAATAAGGTCCATGCCAATAAAACCAGACACTGTTATATGGAAAACATTGTTATCTGCATGTAACATACACAAAAACACAGAAATGGCACAGAGAGTCTTTAAAGAAATTCTTCAGATTGACCCTAATGACTCTGCTTGTTACGTCCTGCTTGCGAATGTTCATGCCTCAGCTAAGAGATGGCGCGATGTCTCAGAGGTGAGAAAATCAATGAGAGATAAGAATGTGAAGAAAGAAGCAGGAATCAGTTGGTTTGAACACAAAGGTGAAGTGTATCGGTTTATGATGGGAGATCATACACAATCTAAATCAAAAGAGATCTATTCATACCTGAAAAAGCTGACTCTGGAGATGAAGTTTAAGGGATACAAGCCTGATACAGCTTCAGTGTTGCATGATATGGATGAGGAGGAGAAAGAATCAGACTTGGTGCAGCACAGCGAGAAACTAGCCGTTGCATTTGCGCTCATGATATTACCTGAAGGTGTACCCATTAGAATAATCAAGAACTTGAGGGTTTGCAGCGATTGCCATGTTGCTTTCAAATATATATCGGTGATCAAGAACCGAGAGATCACACTAAGAGATGGTAGTAGATTCCATCATTTCATTAACGGAAAGTGTTCTTGTGGCGATTATTGGTAACTGGGTATTATGTGATGACACCAGTAAAAGTATGCAATGACTCTGTGCTTCAGAATCTTTCTGGAATGTTTAAGCACTCGGATTGGATCCGGAAGCCGTTTGGGACAAAAGCATTCAGCAACGAAGGTATATTTGGATACCTGTTGGCTCCCACTTTCGATCTATAGACACTGATTATGAGTCACAGAACCCAGATTCTTTACATTGTGGATATTAGCTTTGTCGTTATGTACCTTAAAATCGTGCCTGGCTTTGTTGTCCTTGAGACGGAACAGTAGTGGTTCGTAGGCAACTTCACTTTCTCTAGGCATGTATTCAACCGGTTATATGTACTCGTTTGATTTCCAGGAGCAAAAGATCTGTTTCCCCAAGGTACAAACTTGTGTGATGTTTCTCGCTATTCTTATGTAGCAGGTTTATTCCACTGCCTAACACTTGTGTATCCTTGTAGAGTATCTTTATGCAATCCTTTTCTTTCTGTTCTGCAACAGGGAAGATTTTGAGAAGACGGGCATTAGCAGTTTAGTGACCGTAGAGGTTAGAGACATTCAAGGACACTTAGTACAATACGCTTGTGAATCCCTCGGATCAGATTTCATAGGTAAATTTAGGTAGTTTCAACAACACCACTTTACAAGTCCACGAAGCAAAACATGTGTTGATCATCTGACTCATAAGCATGTAGTTCATCCATTCATTGGAGGTTTCGTTTTGTTCTTAAGCAAGTTTTTGCTTCGTCATGTATTGAGTGTTTCAGAATGAGGACGTTCGAGGCACTTCCCAAAACACATAAGAACGTTAGTATAAGGAAACTATAGTGTAGAAGCAAATAATTTAGATAAATGTAGGATTGCTCCACTAACACATGAATAAACATTCATAATTCGATAAATTCAATTCCACCACGAAAGATGTTCCTTTGAAAATCAGTAGAAAATTACAAAAAAAAAAAAAAAAAAAAAAAAGAAGAAGAAGAAGAAAAGGACAGCAGCATTTAATATTGTGAGGAAAATAGTAAGGAAAAGAAGAAGCAAGCAACGAAAATCAAAGGAGGCAACTGAGTGTAAAGGAGGAGCCAGCGGAAAAGCTGACATGGCAGTCAACGCTCCGCGTAGAAACCGCGTGAACGTGTGATCCATCTCTTGTCTTGTCATTTGTCAACCTGGCGCTTAAATTTTAAACTCAAACTGATGGCATTCACGTAATTACATTCCAAAACTGAGGGTCTAACCGACATTTCTGGTAAATAAAACGCCTCTCCGCAGCACAAACTAATCAATCACAAGCCCTTCGTCTTTCCTTTTTTATTTCTCTCATATCTCCTTGGTAAAAAGAAAAACAAAAAGCTATGGCGGATCAGCTCACTGACGATCAGATCTCCGAATTCAAGGAAGCCTTCAGCTTATTCGACAAGGATGGTGATGGTATGTTTCATCTCTTTCCTCTATATGTTTCCTGTAATTGTCAATTTTGGATCTTGATCGGATACTTGTGATTTAGTTTCATCGATTCGATAGCTTTTGATCTGTATTGATCTTAACGATGACGGATCCTTTTTTCAATATCTCTAGTCTTTCCGCTGTAGTTTCCAGTATCTTAATCAAATTGAATTTAAGGATTTCACTATCTAGAAAGGATCTATGTTCGTTTTAATCAGCGATTCCTCGTACGATCTACCTTATTGGTGAAAATATTTGTTTGTATGAAGAGTTTGAATCGGCCTTGTTGGGTTTGAATTGTTTTTATGGAAATGGCCAACACTAATCCTCGATTACTTTATTGCAGGTTGCATTACCACAAAGGAGCTTGGCACTGTGATGCGTTCCCTTGGTCAAAACCCGACCGAAGCTGAGCTTCAGGACATGATCAACGAAGTGGATGCTGATGGTAACGGTACCATTGATTTCCCTGAGTTCTTGAACCTAATGGCTAGGAAAATGAAGGACACTGACTCTGAGGAAGAACTCAAGGAAGCATTCAGAGTCTTTGACAAAGATCAGAACGGTTTCATCTCTGCTGCTGAGTTGAGACATGTTATGACTAACCTCGGTGAGAAGCTAACAGATGAAGAAGTTGATGAGATGATTAAGGAAGCTGATGTTGATGGTGATGGTCAGATCAACTACGAAGAGTTCGTTAAGGTTATGATGGCCAAGTGAGGATGAAACATATTCGGCTTCCCTTGTTTACTGCCTATTATTATGTCATTCCAAAAAAAAAAAAAAAACGTTCGTCGTTTGTTCTAAATTTCATTCTTGGCTGGTTTTTGGTGTTTAAAAAGACAGGAATGTTATGTTCCTTTTGCGTTTTTTTTTTTTTTACTTTTTGTCTGAACAACTCTTTTACTTGACTGTTCATCTTATTGCTAGGTTCATAACCTGAACAGTAATGAAATCTTCTTCTATTATCTTTGAAATTGTTGATTAAAAATCAAGAACATAAGACAAAAAAAAGACCCAAAATTATACTGTGAATCTTAATCTTAACTACTTTGCTGATCTGGTGGTAAACAGAGTTGATGCAGTCTCTTATCAGGTTTCTACTAGAACTCTGCATCATGATCAAATCAGGTAGGTCCTATTGATCGATCATTCTCTTAGAATCTCTGGTCATCTGTAAGAGCAAGAAAATGCGTATCAGTTGCGTTAAGAGTTGGGAGCTTAACCCGTTTTGGCTGAGATGAGGAACCTGAAGGAAAGAATAGTATAGCAGTTGTTTCAGACATTCCACTGTTGAAATCAACAAGAGTCTCTAGGCTGTAAATACTCTGTCCAGCTGCATAACCACCCAACAGTTGATACGATCTGTCTGAGAGAGAGAAAAGGAGAATTACGTGGTTGAATAGATGGTGAAACCCAATTGCACACTGAAGAAATTCCATGGAATAAGGTTCGAGTTGGTTACTCAGCTCGGATCCAAAGAGCCTCGAGCGCGTCGTGACTTTTGTAATAATCTCTCTGGTTAAAGAACGTTACTGCTTCTTCAAAGCTCCAATCATCTTCCTTATCCTCGTCTTCTTCATCTTCTTTGGCGTGATCGTTGTATCTGACGATCGATCGTCGACTGAAACAGACGCGTATAAAACTAAATTTCGTGGAGACTCGAATCCTTAAAGCAATAACAGAGAGTGGGGATGTATGAATCGTGGAGCATGAGGAATAAGATGGAGGAAGTGTAAAAACTGAAGGAACCTGGAAATGTTTCGGAGAAACTGCCATCATCAAAGTCAAAGCTCAAGCTCTTCTCGACTGCATGGTTCTTTACTCCATTTTTTGTGGTCACCGTTTACTAATACTTTAAAGTTGGGCCACATTTAGGCCTTATATTTTGTTTTGATAAATAGGCCCATATGTTCCAGCGCAACTTCCTATTATGTTTTTATCACATTTGTAAATTATTTAGGGCTTTTGTATACTCAAGTTTTTTCTGACATTAACTTTTTAATACAAATATATTTCAACCATTTATATCTTAGAAATGACATTGTATACAAAGAAACTTAACCATTAATATATATATATATATATATGTATTTATAATGCAAGTTGACAAAAAAAAGAACATAATTTTTCATAAGTGGAGAGCTAAAAAAGTTTAGTAGAAGAAATGCAGAAATACTAGAATATGAATGTTTCATCACTTTTTATAGAACATAGAACTATTTAGAATGATGATAGTGCCAAGACAATGACCTAATTAAGGACCCTTCCCAAAAATTCCGAACTCTAGAGCAACTTTTTTCCCAGTCCCCCACCAATATACAATTCTATATATTTGTTTGTTTTCAGGGAAAAAAAAAAGAATAAAGTATTGACATCTAGTAGTGAAAAAAATATTAATTTACACTATCTACCCTCTCCTTTTACGTATATATAATCCATCTTTTAGGACAGAACCCACCGAAAGCTCCACATAGCCATTAATTAACAAGAAAACAAAATAAGGCGGCGCAAACAAAAGAAAATATGCAACCAGAGACCTCAGAACAGATGTTGTATTCGCTTCTCACCGGAAATGAAACCGGCGGCGGAGGGTTCTGCGTCTCCGGCGACTACATGACGACTATGCAGAGCTTATGCGGGTCGTCTTCCTCGACGTCAACGTATTACCCACTGGCAATCTCCGGGATCGGAGAAACGATTGCTCAAGACAGAGCTATTGCTGCTTTGAGGAATCACAAAGAAGCTGAAAGAAGAAGAAGAGAGAGAATCAATTCTCATCTCAGCAAGCTCCGGAACGTACTCTCTTGTAATTCTAAGGTAATACAAATCTTCAATACATATTAATACTCTTTCATACGGCGTATATATCTTTCCATATATACACATAGGCGTATATAATATCACCAATTTTAAGATAAGAAATGGGTTTTAGGGTTTTGCATCTTCTCCAACCCAAAGTTTACATCTTTAGATTTTTCAATTTTCTTCCTTTCGTTTTCGTGTTAGCTCATGAATACTAAACTTTTCCATGTTCTTGTTATAATCTTTTAGTTTCAATTTAGTCTTTTTAGTTCTAATTATTCTTACTTACACATAAATGTTTATCAGATGATCCATATATAATTATATTCTCTATAAATATATATAAATCCTACAAAGATCAATGTTCATTTTGATTTTTTTAATTTTCAAAACTCGCAACTATTGAAACCGATCTAATTGATGGAGAAAAATAAAAGTTTCATGGCCTTTTTGTGAAGCTCGTTCGGATAGTCTCACTTTATGGGAAAGTTCTCAAGCTTTTTCAGCTGATTTTATTTGATACGAACATAAAATTTCGAACTTCTTCATCTAAACTTTTTATCCTAATTTCATGTTTCTATTTTCAGACCGATAAAGCCACACTGCTTGCCAAAGTGGTTCAACGAGTCAAAGAACTTAAACAGCAAACCCTAGAGATCTCCGACTCCGACCAAACGCTATTACCATCAGAGACTGACGAGATTAGCGTTCTACACTTTGGAGACTATTCAGATGACGATCATATAATCTTCAAAGCCTCCTTATGTTGTGACGATAGATCAGATCTCTTGCCGGACCTCATGGAGATACTTAAATCTCTTAATATGAAAACTCTCCGAGCTGAAATGGTAACTCTTGGTGGGCGGACAAGAAGTGTTCTTGTCGTCGCCGCCGACAAAGAGATGCACGGCATCGAGTCTGTACATTTCCTGCAAAACGCTCTCAAGTCGCTGCTTGAGCGGTCAAGCAAGTCGTTTATGGAACGTAGTTCTGGTGGTGGTGGAGGAGAACGGTCAAAACGGCGTCGTGCGTTGGATCACATCATCATGGTATGAGATGATGAGATTTTGAGTACACTAAAAATCTATAATTGATTAATATATAGGGTATGATCATATTTAACTTGGTTATAATTACCATTTTGTTCCTCTTTTTATATTATGTTTTCTGGTTCTAGCTAGTTATAAGTCGTGGGAGTGTAAGCAAATGTTGTAAGTAGGTTTGGTGTGTTCTTTTTCTTTTCTTTTTCAAGATATATATGTAAGAGAATATCTTTCGTGTTAGTTTTCTTTAATTAATATGGTGTTTGGGTTGTTGATGTAAACCGTAAGGACTGGGGTTCTGAGATTGTGGGAATAAAGAATCGAAGTAACAGATGTCATTGGTGAACTCCAAACGAATCTAGACTTCGATATATATATATATATATATATATATATATTTGAATGTATATGTGTAAATGTGAATATATATATATATACCCTTGACCCCTTATAGTTTATATATTTGAATGTATATGGTTAATAGTATATATCCGTATGCTACTACAATCTGAGTTTCAAAGCGACTCTTATGTCACCTTTGTCCCCAATGAATCCAAAATCTCCTCTCTCTTTCTTTGTTCATGTCTTTCTAAATATGTACATTTGACCACATTTTTAAGACCGAAAAAATAAGCAGAGCCTGATTTTCTTCCGTACATCTATTGATCGATCATATATATGTATATATATATATAAACACTAAGAATCTACCCATGTGATTTAGTGACGAACTGATTTACTTTCTGAGACTCATAAAGTATTAGCGAATGATTTAGTCTACGGTATTTTATCATATGGAGAAAGCATGCATATGCGTAACACAAAGAATTTATACTTAACTTACGTATTCGAATCGCGGTATCTTCCAAATAACATCTAGTGTATTTATAGAAGAATATACGTATAAAAATTGGGACTATGAACACACACACATTAAAATGTAGGGCTAGATATACAAGAAAAGTGTGATGATAATTAACTAGGGTTATCCGAACTTAAAGAGGAAAAAATGTTTTTTTTTTTAAGTTCAGAAGTTCAAGTGAATCGGCTTTACATGTTGGATCCATAACATAAGTTCCGGGACATAATTTTTTGTGCTAGAACCGAATTTGCTCCTGAAACTTTCTGTAACTAGAAATATTTGATCAGTGTTAAAATAATGAGATGTATTAGTTTCGAGTCATTTTGACTAGGTGAAGTTTGTCAAGATGATTTACATTTATAGTTAAAAGTGTTTTGGAGTTTGGTATAGTGAAATATTTTGTGTCGTTTCTGTTAATGAAAATTGGGATATATGAATCAAATGACTCAAAACTCAAATTAGGTAGTGAATGGGAAAATGGAGAAGGAGGAGAAGAAGGTGGGATTAAAGGAAGAGGCAGCGTGAGAAAAGGGGACTGACAAAAGGAAAGAAATTGATGGGCCATTGGCTCTATGAGACACAAAGGACCGACGCTTCTCATCACTCTCCCTTTTCCCTTTCTCTTTTTTTGTTTTGTTTTTGTTTTGATTGTTTCTCCATAAAATTATATAATTTTGGAGAATTTAATAAGAGAATATTGAAGAAAACTAAGAGAAGAAGAAAAAAAAAAAAAAGGTGGAGAAAGTTTGTCCATAGAGCGTGATGGTTTTGGGGCAGCTGGTGTCCCCTCTATACTCAACCTCTCGACCAAAAAGTATATCTTATAGAAATATTTATAGCTTTTGCACTATTTTTTTAAAAAATTATTAAAGCTATATATATCATATATGTATCTGTATTCAACTAAATATATAATAGAAACAGTTCAGTTTTTAAAAAATCACTTTGAAGTTTACGGGTAGTGTTGCAAAAGCAATCATTAATCTCACACGTTAGTGTCTCATCGTGTGAACATGTGAGTCTTCCTTTTTTATATCACCACACACTTTTGACCGTCTTATTTCCTTTTTGAATATCACTATTTTTTTCGTTGTGTTTCACAAACAAGCAAATATGACTTATCATATTATATGTCAAATATGTTTTTGGTTTTCATGTCTTCTTCTTGTCTTTCTTGGTCAAATGTTCTTATTAATCTACACAGACAAATGTGGGAACTACTTCGGGGTTTTACCGGAAATTTAGAAAAATCTACAATACCGAAGCAGCAACACCAGTATGATAATCAATTAGTATTTTCGTTTAACTATGCTATTGCGTTGCTATTATTTTATAACTCATTTTTAAATAGTTTTTTTTGTCCGTTGTCAGAACTTATATTCATTCTAACACCGTTTTTTTCTCGATCCAACGTAGTTGTTGAGCCATCTTTTCATATTATTTAATTTATTTTAAGTCAATTTTCTCAACCTACACAAACTATATATAATCAGTACTATTTTAAAATCTGATACCAATAGTTAACAGCTATAAAAAAAGTCTCAATTTATCAAATATTTATTCCGTACCAGCATATATATATATATATAAGATTTGTATATCTATGCGCATATTGACTACATATTCCACAATTTGTATTAAAACCCAAAAGTTCTCCAAAACATTTAATAGCTAAAAATCTAGTATAGCAATACTTTTATAACTTTTTAAAATGCAGTTTGTTTGGTTTAATTTTAAAATGTAGTCGATGATTTAAAAAACCTAGACTTTTTGGGTCTGAAAATTTAATGTAGTCTTGTTCATTTTAAAACCGTTTTTCAAATGCACGTATAAATAAAACGATCTAACTCTTTCTTTCGATTATCAAACGCCTCTCCAAGCCCAATGTAAGGAGAGAGAAGAGGGGTCCAAAATGAGATTGGAACCAAATCTGTTTAGGGTTTGAGAAAAAGGCCCAAATTAGATTTGAATAGAGCAGTCCATAGTCCATAGCGACAGTGACTCCGACATGACAAGACTTACAAGACCGCATTTACGGTAACATTAGTTTTGAATTGGACTACACCAACACTGAATCGAAGCTAAAAGAATTTTAAAATCGGACTTTGAAGATGCAACTCGAAACCGAGTAAAATACATGGAACGACGTACAATTACATGCGATTAATTTTTAAATCATGTAAAAATTAGAAGTGGCATATTATGTAAAAATGTAAAAATTACATTTGTTTTATTTTATGTTATAGGAATGTACGATTCAGGAAAAAAATTTGAAATGAGAAGAGGTGGCAAAAGAAAAAGAAGTGAAAGATACTGATGATTTGATGTCAAGAATACAATTATTATTTTCCTTATACGTTTACCATTATCTTATTATTATAGTTTAGGATTTTGCTGCCAAAATAAAACACAAAAAAAGCCTATAGACTATGGACCGATGGTTGTTAGTCTTTCTTTGTTTAGGCTATCTTACCTCAAGTTGTAACATATCCGAAAATCTTTAACATTTTTTTTGTCGCCTCACAACTTTTTTAATAAAGGGTCAAGTTTAAGTTACAACTTACACGTACGATTGATTTCATAGTTTTATTGTACATGTCTGCTGAATCATTCACTTGACTCTTACATGGCTTTTAAAAAAGGTTGTATTTTCTGTTCTAAGTTGTTCGAAATGCCAAGTGCCAACGATGAACGCAATTATTATTATTCGTCTAGAAATTGATTCTATACTATATAAACTCTCGAGGAACTTTTTTCAAAGGAAAAATAATCAATGAAAATCATTTGCCTTCCAACTACGGATATTGATTTTTCTTAGCTCACTCTAACACATGAGATCGTCATTATCTCACGTTTTTACTTTTTGGGTGGCAATAAACTATCTCACGAAATATACAAAAGTTTATTTTTATACAAATACAGGAATTGTGACGATTTAGGCTGGGTTAGAGGATGTATATTCCAAGAATAATTAATACTAATATCATTTGGTAGTTTCATTGTAAAGAAACA